>APFE031409336.1:0-39144 GCA_000404065.3 Pinus taeda | reverse complement strand
TTCAGCCTCTTCGAGGGGGAAACCTCCTTTACATTACATAAATGAACAATTCTTGGATGATTCAAATGACAAAACCTCCTTTCTATATGTAGAGGTCTAAGGAGTCACAATATAACCCAGCCGACCTAACAATAATAATATAAAGCCACAAAAATAACAATAGAGGGATTCTATGGGGCCCAGTAATAATAATATGGGGATAATAGGGGCACAACAATATTAATAAGGCATACAAATACAATAGTAATGGGGTAATCACTAGTATTATAGGGACCCAACATATTCACACTACACGACTAACTATCACATTTCCCGATAAATGATACTAATATGGTTAGCAATAAGTGTAAAACCTTGGAGGATCACATGCTCTATAAACGTTGTGATATGAAAACTATCACACCAAGGAATTGTAATTTAATGCAAGTCACAACCTTTCCCTAACCTTAAGTCATAAATCATGAATAATATTAACAAGATCATGGAGTATATTAACAAGGGAAACAAAATAAACTTATTATAGGAAGCTTCTTTAATTCATATGAGATAATTGATACTAGTGGTAGAGTATAGGGTGTGTATATGTATATAAGATCCTGAACAAGGTATGAAAAAGAAAAAGGGAAGTTCATCATAAATTCATGTTCATAATGACGTAAAGAGCATGACCCTTTTGTAAATAGTTTCATAACCAAATAACAAAAACATATAAATCAAATAAGAAATGATTAATGATATAATAGGCAAGTAACAGTAGGCAATATATTTTGTTAGTAATGTAGATGGATAAAGGATAAAAAAATAAAATTGTTGATAGTAGTGAAGAGGTTTGTGAAAAGTGGTATCAGAGTGTTTAGTTTTAACATTGGGCCTTCAATGGACCATCACAGTAAATAAAATTATGTATAGAAATATTAATACAAATTATTGATAGCAGGTTGTATTGTATTTTAAGGCACATAACTAAAGCAGAATGGTCCACGATGGAAGAGGAATATCCTCTAGCCGCAACAGGTGGAGAATAGTTATACATCCAATTGGGAGGAGGCAACACTACACCAAACTCCTCATCTATGGAGGTTATAAAAAACCTACAATACGAACTGACTCGACTCATAAACAATAATGAACAATTGTTGAGGGCTAGTGAGGAGCAAGAATATTGATGGAGAAGTCTAGTCATAGAACCATATAACCAGAAGGGTTAAAAAGGAAAGAGACATAAACAAGTTCAAAGATGTCTAAAAGTGTAGGAGAGTTAGATAAAACATATTCAAAATCACATAAGAAAAAGAAGAAAATCGAATTATAGGGAGAGTTTAGAAAAGTCAAACCACCTACTTTTGATGGGGAAAAAGAGGAATATGCCAAAGTTTTCCTTCTTAACATGATGAAATACTTTCAGATATATGAGTACAAAAGTAATTTCAAGGCACAACTAGATATTTACCATTTGCGGTGCAAAACTACTCTTTAGTGGGAAGAAGCTAAAAGTTTACATCTGCTGGAAGAGAAGATAGTTCCTTTAGAGGAATTTCATAAACGATTTAAGCGTCGGTACTTTAGTGAACAACATTATGATGATTTTTCTAAGTAATTCTATGAGTTAAGCATGGGGAAACTCACTATGAATGAATTTGTAGAAAAATTTACAAACTTATTATGGTATGTGCCTTATATTAAATAAGAGAAAGAAAAAGTAAAAATATTTTTGAACTGTTTACGAACACCTTACAAAGAGAGGATTTAGTTTGTCAATCCTAATTCCATGGATGAAGAAGTAAGGAAATATAGATTATGTTACCAACATTTCAAAAATAGAAGTGAAGGCTCAAAACCATGGAAAAGTAAGGATAAAACCAAATCTTCCCTAATCATGAAAATAAAGAAATCTCCTTACATTACAATTTTTGGAAAGGATCATTAGAAGAAGAAATTCAACAAGGGAAGTGTAAATCAACCTATTTAGTCTAACACGGGCTCAAAACCCATGGAATTGGACAACAAAAGGAGCATAGGGGGCAAGGAAAGATAATTGTTGAACTGTTGGGGATATGGTGAACCACATATATTAAGGGACTATCCACATAATCTACGATCAATTTAAAATATTCAAGCAGTTCATGAAGTGACAATTGTAAATGATGTAGCTAAAAATACTCCCAGAATTAGTGAAATATTAGAATACAAATAGGCTAAGCATAAATTTGATATGATTGATATTGAAGGCACTATTATAAACAAATTTGTTTTTGTGTTAATTAATCTCAGGGCTAGTTTGAATTACATTAGTCCCCAAATTGGGGAAAAATGTAAATTGGAATCTGAAAAATTCCAGAATGCATGGTTGGTATAGTTAGCCATCGGTACCAAATGAAATATAACTGATCAAATAAGATGGTGTCATATGGAATTAAATGGTTACCTCACATAATTGGATTTAAACATTCTTCTCGTAGGATCATATGATATATTAATTGGTATGAATTTGTTGGAAAAATAGGGAGCTGTCGTAAACTGTTTGGAGAAAATAGTGAGTTGCGTGGATTAAAATGGCCAACTCAAATTAATTAAAGGAAAACCAAAACCAATATCAATCCGATATATCTCATCTTTACATTTAAAAGGGAATGAAAGGAAGGTATTTCAAGTATACCCGATGCATGTAGAAGAAAATGAAAAGCTATCAGGATAAGGAAATTAAGGGACTTTACATGTTATAAGAGAGTTTGAAGATGCTATTCTAGAGAAAATCCCTGGGTAACCTCCTCATAAAGATATAGATTCATCTATTGATTTAATATCAGTTGTCACCCCTGTGGCTAGAGTCCATTATCAAATGAGCATACTAGACTTGTTGGAGCTCAAAACATAGTTAAAGGAATTGCTAGGCAATGGTTACATCAGACCTAGTGTCTCACAATGGGGGGCCACTGTACCATTTGTCAAGAAAAAGAATGACACATTTACAATGTGCATATATTATTGACAACTAAATAAGTTAACCATAAAGAATAAATATACAATGCCCTGAATTGATGACGTATTTGATCAAGTAAGTGGAGCAACTGTTTTTTCAAAATTTTATTTAAGAACTAATTATCACCAACTACGAATAAAAAATAAATATATTCACAAAGCAACCTTTAGAAAAAAATATGGTCACTATGAGCTCGCAGTGTAACCCTTTGTCTCATTAACACACCAACAACCTTCGTGTGTCTAATGAATAGCGTACTTCACAAATAACTTGATAGGTTTGTTTTAGTATTCATAGATGACATCCTAGTGTACTCTAAAGATGAAGAAGAGCACCAAGAACATCTATTATTTGTGTTATAGACTTTAATGGAAGATGAGGTTTATTTAAAACTCAACGAATGTGAGTTTAAAAAAAGTAGAATATAGTATTTATGACACATTATTTCCTAGGAAGGACTATCTATGGACCTTGAAAAAGGTAAGAGTGATTATGAATTGGCCCACACCTAAGGATGTGTTACCAGTTCGCTCATTTATGGGGATTGTAGGATATTATCAAACATTTTTAGAATGTTTTTCCAAAGTAACTTCCCCATTACCTCCATGCAGAAAAAGGGAATAAAGTTTGAATGGATAACAAAATGTGAAGAAAGTTTTGACAAGTTGAAACAATTATTAACAACAACCCCTATACTAAACATTGCAGATCCAAATAAGGAATTTACCATTTGCACTAAAGCATGTTTGAAACGACTTGGGGTGTGTTGATGCAGGAAAATGCAATAATAGCCTATGAGTCCAAAAAGATGAAAAACATGAAAAGAATTATGTTGTATACGATATATAGTTGGTAGTAGTGATACATACCCTAAAAATGTGGAGACATTACCTATTAGGAAAGAAGTTTATTTTTGTGACAGATCACATTAATTTGAAATATTTCTTTATCAAACCTAATTTAAATGTTAGATAATGAACGTGGTTAGCCTTCCATAGTGAGTTTGAAATTCATATAAAACACATAAAGAGAAAAGAGAACAAGATCATATATGATCTAAGAAGACATGCCCATGATTTGATAGGAAGGTCAGTGAGTAGAATTAGTACATATTTTTGGGAGCATATTAAATATGATTCACAACAAGATCCTTAATATCAGGAAATTCAGTGGAAATTACAACAAAAAGAAATTTCATGATATGCTGAAATTTTTGAAAAACTATTAACTTACCAAAACATATTGTATATTCCCAAAGTGGTAATGCTAAAACAAATGATAGTGGATGAATGCCACAAGAAACCATATGCCGGTCATTCAGGATACTAGAAGATGATAACAATAGTAATGATTTATTTTTTTGGCTAGGTATGAAGAGTGATGTGGAAAAATATTTAGAAGAATGTTTAGAATGCCAACAAATAAATGCGGAACACCAATATCCAACTAGATTGCTAAATCCATTACCCATTTCTGAATGGAAGTGGGAGGTAATTTCAATGGATTTTATTACAACATTGGCATGGACAGATCACCAACATGACTCGATCATGGTGGTATTATAAACATTAAATAAAGTATCACATTTTATATTAGTCCAATCTACTTTTGGAACAACTGAGATTGCCAACATATTCATGAAGGAAATCTTTCGACTACATGGTATACCAAAAATGATAGTGTGAGATATTTTTTTTAGCTTCACCTCGAAGTTTTGGAAATATCTATTTGGGAGCATGGGGACTCAATTAAACTTCAACATTTCATAACATCCTCAAATAGATGGACAAGTATAAAGGAAAAATTAGATCGTAGAAGATATGATACAAATGTATGTCATGGATAGGCCTATTAAGTGTGAGGATTTTCTGCACTTAGCAGAATTTTTATATAAAAATAACTACCAGTATTCTATTAAATTGAATCCTTTTGAAATTTTGTATGGTACAAAATGTCATACCCATCTTAGCTAGGGGAAATCAAAAGATATATTAATATTGAGACCATATACTTTGCAGTAAATAGAGAATATAATGTGAAAGATTATACAGAATATCAAAACAAAGCAAGGTAGGAAAAAAAATTATGCACACAGGAATAAGACTCATAAAGAATTTAACATTGGATACTACGTCTACTTATGAATAAAACCCAAGAAAAGTACTCTCAGAATTGGAAGTTGTGCAAAGTTGGCACCATGATTCTATGGGCCTTTTGAAATTTTAAACAACATTGGTCTAGTGGCATATCAACTTGCTCTACCCAGTCACATTAAAGTTCATAATGTTTTTCATGCATCCTTATTAAAAGTGTATATATATGATAAATATAACGTAACTGAATGGAAATTAATACAGGTGGAACTCGGAGCACAATTTCTGCCGGAGCCACTCTGCATCCTGGATTGGAAAGAGACCATGCTCTAGAATCAAGTCATCACTCAAGTTAAAGTGCAGAAGAGGAAATCTACACCTGAGGAGATTACCTGGGAATGAGAGGATATTATGAAATAATTTTACCCAACATTGTTAAAAGATGAGGCAATTGAGTAATAAACATTGACAATAGTGTTATTTTTAAGAGGAGGAAGATGTAGTATGCCTTTGTGCCTATGTAAATATTCTTTGTTTACAATGAACTATTTTTAGTTGCGTTGGCTACAAAACCATAGTGAACCCAATTTCAAATAAGTATAGTGACATAATAAGTTTTAATAATAAAAAATAATTGTAGATTTACATGGGAAAGAATACTCGAGTTAACGACATCATTACCCAAATCCGGAAACTATTGTGGACAGAGAAGATCAAGACAAAATTCCCTCAATTTACTCCTAAAAATCCCTAGGGATTGTGTGATGAGATTAAATATGATTGGAAGAAAAAAATATATTAAATCAATGAGTGTGGAAAGAAAATCGAGTAAGGTTGAATAAAGCACCACAAGAGAAAAATGCAAGGTTTAACGAAAAAGGGATGATACTTTTTGGATAAATTGGAAAAAAGGCTAGGACATTCGGTTGGCAACCCTAAAAAGCGGGACATCTCTAAGGAAAGTCTTATAGGGAAGCAAGGCATAAAAATACCTTGTCAAGAATCACAAGAGGTTTTCAGTTATGGGGCTAAAAAGATTTCAGGCTAGGATAGAAGCGGTGGTGGAGGTTCATGGCTATGTGGAAAATGGTTCATCCCAAGTTTACCGAGTTAGTTACGGTTATAATTTCTAATCGATGTGCTAACTATAATACTGTTTTTATTTTGCTCATTATCTCATAATAAATTTATTATGTTTTTTTATAACTGAGAATTATATTCTTTACTAAAGTATAGAGACATATATATTGTTAAGTAGCAACATAAATGATATGTAGATGGGCGGTGCATAAGAATATTATGCACATGTTCTATAGTTTTTGTGAAGGGGTCATGGGTCTTAGAATGGTTTCAAAATAATGCCTTTAGTTAAATTTACTATCTCTGCCATGCTAAATTTTATTAACGGTATTTTCATACATATAAATTAAATATGTATGCAGAGGATTTATAGACTACTGACTCTCTATAGATAAGAATACAGGTTGTGCCAGCGGCTGGTAAAATAGTGTAGTTGTGGCTAAGGGTAAATGCCATATCAAGGTGTAGTAAGTGAGGAATAAGAGGTTAGATTAATGAGTTTTTAATTCCAAAATTTAATATTTCCAGGAGGATGGGCAATTATGGGCCACCTAAATGTAGAGAACTAATTATAGTGAAAACTCGTTGTAGTTTCCTTAACTAAATAGGGGAGAAAGACTTTAATGTTGAAATTATAAAGTAGAAAGAACAATGCATACATCTGATGAGGGTAAAAACTATTAATTTGAATACACATGAGATTGGTAATTTCATAATCGAATTCCTTGGCTATCATAAAAAGCTAGAATGGAACATAAATAAATAGACATGGAAAATAATTTCTCTAACCACGAGTCACGAATTATAGCATTCTGACCTAATAAAATTATACACATATGAGAGAGATATAGGACTAATATAATTTGTATTTGAATTTGAGTATCTATAATTGAACTCCAGTCATTATTAAGAAAAAACCAAACTACAAGAAGAGAGTTAAATATGAAAATTTCCGATTTGTGCAATAGTTGAACAAAATCTATACATTATGGTAATTAAGATACAATGAGATAGGTCTTTTCCAAGTATATGCCTAGGAAAGATAAGATTGTAAAAATTATATCTTTATTATTACATAAAAAAGTCAAATTCCAGACAAGAGATAATATTAAGTGAATGATGCACATTAGTCAAATTCCAAACAATATTCTTGATATATAATGCATTAAAAACATAGGTAAATAAACACAGTGCATGGAAAGAGATGCGGAAAATAAAACCAACGATGTAGCTGAATACGTATTAACTCAGAGGGAAATTGATTTGTAATAAAATTAACCACAACTAAGGGATTTACGTCAGAATAATACTTTGTATCATTTCACTTAGCATTTCTGGAAAGGAACACTATATTAACCAATCATAGATTAACCTTATAGAACAAGAATCTAAAAGGAACATTGTATATCAGATAAAATAATTCTCGAACAAAGAGTTTATACAAAGACAAGACAAATTATCTTAAGGGTATAATCTCTAAATATAAAATTATACAAGTGTTCTTCCTATAGGAAGCATTTCTTCCATAAATAGGTATTAGGCACTATTTATGGCAAAAAAAATAGTAAGTATAAACTAGATAAAGCTCCCAATTTGATAAATTCTCATAAAAATCCCTCACAGAAGTAGATACATCCAACTGAATTGTAGCAGTGAAAAGAATTGTAAGCCATTGAATCTTGTTCCATGGAGGAATGAGGTAGTCAAGCCAGACAGGAACATTCTCTCTTACCTATAAAAGACGCAAACACCAAGAAGTAAATATTTCAATACAGGTTGTTGAAATACAAATGCTTCAACCATAAGCCAAACTAAATAATTATAAATATCTATGTGTTACATTTTTTAATGTTGAGGTCTTCCTCTTTCCCATATGAAAAGAGGCTAGCCGAGGAACATCGATTTAATCTTACCTCTACTGAACAAAAACCAAGAAAGTTTTTACAAGAAAAAGGAAAACATAATGTAAGGTGGGTACATAGTAGTATTACCTGATAGAGGAATTCATTTACTCAACACTGAAATAACTACGAGACAAAGAACTAATAAAACCTAACCATCTAATGTGCTCTTCCCCTATGGCTAGAACAAACCAAAACTACGATGTTAAATATGATAATATTAATGGAAAAAGAATGGTGTGAATTTACAGCAATGCAAACAAAATAGAATAAAGGAAAATTACCTCTAATGCATGCATGGACTCACTCTCCAAGAGAGGAAATTGTTGAGTGTCCTGGGGGTTGTAGGTTGCAAGTTCAATTCCAAACCACACTACCATCTCCTGTAGTGTAATATTAAAGGGGTGGAAATCCATAGAAACACTACGAGCCATGAAATAATTCCATTTAACCATTACACACACTTGTAGAAGTAACAAATGTGACACAGAGGTGTGATTAACCAGGTAGTTGTTTGGCTTTGCGAGTAATTACTCGACATTGCTTAGAGGAGGGCATAAACATAAAAAGATAAAAGGAAATGATTTAAGGGGGGTTTAGGGTTTGGATATCTACGCAATGAACCATTGGATTGCATGGTTTCATCCTAGCCATTCACGAAAGTTTATGACGGCAAGCCCAATCTGACGGGCATATGGTGGTTGCTGAGTTGGATGAAAAGAATGGTGATTCATATCCCCAGACGCATCGTTGTTTACACCATACAGTTGTCACACATAGAGGGTTTAATTCTATGTGCAATGGTGGATATCAACCATCATATGGAGTATTCACATTACACAACTAACTATTACCTTTCCCAACGGATGATACTAAGATGGTCAGGGATAAGTGAAAAACCTTGGAGGATCATGCACTCTACAAAAATTATGGTCTTACAACTATCAAAGCAAGGGATATGTTAATTTACTATTATTAACAACCTTTCCCTAACTTTAAGTTACCGATCATGAATATATTAACAAGATAATGGAATATACTAACAATGGAAACAAAACAAATTGACTATACGAATATTCTTTAAGTGATATCAGATAATTGATATTAGTGGTTGAATATAGGGTTTGTATATGTATATAATATCATGAACAAGGTATGTGAAAACAAAAGGAAAGTACATCATAAATTCATGCTCACTATGAGAAAAAGAGCATGACCCTTTTGTAAATTCTTTCATAACCAAAAAAAAATAAACATATAAATCAAGTAAGAAATGACTAATGATATAATAGGAAAGTAATTGCAAGAACTATATTTTTCTACTAATTCTGATGGATAAATAAAGTATAAAAAAAATTGTTGACAGTAGCGAAGAGGTTTGTGACATGATGCCATGACTACATAATGCACATACATACCATTGCATGCCTAGAACACAACATGTACAACATACACACAATACCACATATACATTAGTACCATGTCTACAACCTCTATACAGTACCATCGATACATAACACCACCTACAAAACATGTGCACAATATCACATGTACACAACACCACCTACACAACGTGTACACATCTCCACATGTACTCTACACCACCTATACAACGTGTACACAACACCACATGCGTGTCATGTACCACATGTAAAATCATGCACACAACACCATATGTGCATAGCGCCACATGTACAATATGCATACAACACCATATGTACATAGCACCACATATACAACATGTACATAACACCCTATCTAGATATCACCGCATATCCAATATCCACACACCACCATATGCATACAACATTGCATATCCATTATGTTAATAGTACAATAGGTACACAAACTGCATATCCATCATGTGAATAGTATAATATGTACACAACACTGCATATCCAAGATGTACATAGCACCATCTATACCCGATACTGCATATGAAATATGCAAACAACACGATATATACAACACACACACAACACCATATGTGGAAATATTGAAGATATAATATGCACAACATATACACAACAATAGCACTCCACATCCAAAACCAAATTGTTTCTACCAAGCAACCTTGCTTCTACTGTCTTATGCATGCTTGCCCCAACACAACGCAAAGAAAATTGCTTTCATTTTGATGATGTATCCGTCAACAGAGGCTATACGTAACATAAACATAGACATAGCATAAACACATAATATAAACTCATATCCACATGATACTAACCTCATAAATTTCTTGAGGCTACTCTTCCCACTTGATTCTGCATAAGATGAGGAAGCTCTTTCATGCCATTAACCTGCATAAGAAATCATTCCTTTAAAAGAATGATCCCTGAAAACCCTATTAGATAGTGACATAGATACATAGATACATACACAAATATAATCATTAGCATTAAAAAATTATGATTTATGATAACCTTGTTACACAATGAAATACATATATACATACATGTATATATATATATATATATATATAAACATAAACATAATCATGATCATAACATAATAACCAGATATCATGAGGTCAAGGTTAAGAGAATGCCATTTATCCATTGAAAACACGGGAAACATTGAAAACAATAGTTCCCAGCATAGCTAGGGCATCTAACGCTTCAAATCCATTTACTTTACCTTTCCCGACTACTTTTCTCATGACTACTCTCCCATCTTCCATTTATCCCAATGGACCCAACCAACTCAAGCGATTATCATACTCTTTCCTTTAGTTTCCTTTACACATGAATTGAGATTCATCTGTGTCTTACATTACCTATCAGGTTTCATTGAGCTCTCCCTTAGCTCCATTAGCTTTCCTTCTTTCCCAAAAAATTCCCAAGAATATCAAAACAAAAAAAGCAAGAACAAGAAATGGACAAGAAGAATACCATGAAACGAAATACCAATATTGCACCATAAGCAAAGCGGCAAGGCCTTGCACTAGACATAAACAAAACCACAAATCAAGTGCAATAAATCACAAAATACCAAAAGCATAAGACTGGAAAAAAACACCATGAATCAATCCCTAGGGTTCCCAATACTTCCGGAGGAAAGCTAAAATCGAGTCATCTTCAATATTTTATGGAAATATCTTTGCCATGCAATCCCCTACACCATATTTTCATAAATACATAACTTTTAGTGCATAAATAAACATAAAAAAATACTAGTTACCTTACCTTATTGTGCCAAGCACACTTCCTTGTAACTGAACATATAAACCTATCATTTCTCAAGGAACTCCACTTCCCTTGATGAAACTAGCTACGTTCAAGAATATAATGCATATCCACACATTTAAAAAAAAAATCAATGTTAAGAATACTTCTTGTGTGAAAATCACTCATCCATTTAGAATTAGGGTTTCCAAACATAGCCAAAGGAATTTTCACCCAATTCCTTTCTTTTACCTTTTCCTTGTCGAAATTGAGTCTTACTATGCACTGCCACATCACCAAACTGTTACTTATATAAACACATCAACTATTATCTTGTCAAGCTAATACCAAGCATGTTCCCTTGCAACTGCTCCCACATGTTAGTCCCACCTTCCAAAGATCAAGACATCATGTATATTAATTTAAAATCAACCTTTACCAACTCTAACAACTAGGTGATAATCAACTAACAGTCATAAGACATAATGCTATAACTATCACCTACTTAAACTCAAGTACATATCAATTATCTCAACACATGTATTAGTACAAGCATATTAAAACAAGTTCATTCCTTCATGCAATCTTGCAAACACATAATCCAATCATGCAATTAATAATACATTCAAAGAACATATAGATGACATAATAGACACCAAACAATCAAACATCAAATATATGACATAATCAAGAATTCAAACACCAAGTAGATGACATAAGAAAACTCATACCTTAATGGATCTCAATGGAGGCTACGTTGTCTATAAAATCAATCTATATTAGCCCAATATAGCTTCACAACACATCAATTGAGGCATAAATAAGGTCATGATATCCATAACATTAATTAGCTAACATGCTCACACCATAAATTCATAAGAAATTTCCAATCATGCATAATAATCACATATGCAAAATTAGTCTAGATTAATACACCACACTATCATAGTTAGGTCAGATCATACTTGAATGTCATAACCCTACCCATCTACATAGGCCAATCCAAATCTACACATCACATATAATAGCAAGATCTTAATCAAATAACCCTAATCATCAAGTTAACTACCATATAGCAATAACAAGTTAACATATAACATAATCATCAAGTTAAATAACATAAAAGAACAACAACGATGCTTATAAAAACAAGTTAATATCATTCATGACAATTCAACACATGTGAATATGAGTACACTAATCAACTAGAATTTATCATACATGTAACCATAATAATATAATGACAAGAATATAAGTAATCCTAATGCTTATAACAACCATTAACCACATACCTGCATGCCAAATATACAAGCCTATATGAATATCTTCTCTTACCCCGAAGTCTAGTGCTGCAACCTCACTCTAATTATCTTCTATCTCCTACTCTATATTAACAGACACATTATCATAACATACCAATACCATCATTATGACCTTATTGCATAAAATGACCTCAAAATGCATGTATGACCTACTATACATGCATAACCATAACCATGACAATGCGTGCATAACAACATATACATATTGACATGCATAATAGATATGAATTCATAATGACCACATCCAATCACAACATCATAAAGTCATACATTGCAACATAATTGCAACAATGACCACTACTATGCATAGATAACAAGCACATAGACCACAAGCATAAATAACACAAATGCAATTGACATGTACGCATGACCAATGCACCACCCATCTAGTCCAAGTGTTGAACCATACTGTGATACCACTGTGTAACACCCTCCTCTCACACTTACCCAATTTTACTTGTCCACTAGGTTAAATATGTGATGAAGGGTTACTATGTCATGATTGAACTGACTAAGTGTAGTTAAGGAAATGGAACTAACAAACCAACACTTCAAAAACCTCCATGAGGTGCTACAAGACCCCTAGGAGGTAATCCACCACTCGAAGTGCCCAACCCCTGAGTTAACCCAGACTGTCAATGAATTAAATCTACATTCATTCCCATGACATGGGCATGCAGGTGACTAGAACCCTCCAATTTCTCCCATAACGCCTGCAAAGGAGAGAATGCAGTCTTTTTCAACCATATTTATGTCAGAGACTATGAGACACTGCCCAAAACATTATGAGACTTTTTAAGATAATAAATGAAACGAAGGTAAAGCCTCTACAACAATACTTGATAAAGGAAACGACCTAACCAAGACCAACCATGACAGTCATTTTATAAAACATATCACAAATATGAAATCTACAGATCATAACAAAAGATCTGAGCATAAGGGGCTCATACTTATCTAAGAATCGCTAAGAAGAATTGATGCCTTAACACATTAGCTGAATTATCATCTATTAGGTCATATGTTAATTGTTCCTTCATTTACAAATCAAAACATGATGAGATCCATATATTTTCACTGTCATAAAAATCATTCATAACCATCATATAACCAATAGAAATATCAAGGATATAAGAATCATATACGCCACATATAAATAAGTATATTTACCCATAAAATGCCAAAGAGAAAGAGAGATATTATTAATGATTGCATAATCTGACCAGGCAAGGAACTTCCATGAACCACCTCACCATAGACTAGGATGGACCAAATATTTCCTTTATCTAGTCGCCCGAGTGCCATATCCGAAGAATGAATGTGGTGTCTTATGGAACACCTCAAGAGCAACCAAAATAAGGATTCTAGAGGCCAACCATGTCAAACCTAAATCAGTGATTCCACCTCATGGTCAAACATCACTAACCATCACCAAATCATTCTCTACCCCATATTTCCAGGGCTCTAGACCATTTATTCCAACCAGAGCTTCTAGGACTAGTAACTGAACCCACCAAGGGCTTCTAAAGTGTTTTTCCAACCAAGGAATATAGGACTAGTAACTCAACCCAAGTTGTTACAGGGATTCTAGAGTATTTGTCCAACTAAGGCTTCTAGGAACTAATAACTCAATCCACAACCAAAGGCATAAGAAAACCAACTAGAAAACAAAAGTAAAACCCACAAAAACATGGCTATCTTGGAAATGGAAAGGCTAGGCAAAACTACTACCAATATAGGAAATCCTCCGTGTCACATACCACCTTGGCACTACACCACTAACTACCTACTATGCTTCACTAGATACATGATGTAGACCATTAGTATTCATTAATAGACTTAATGACTACAACAAGAATAAACTTGTCAATGTTTCCTGTGCATACATTATGACTCAGAGGAATGAATTAATCATGGGCATTTGACATGATGATATTATGCATTCATTTCTTCAGTATTTTGATGACTTCACACAAGCATTAAAGAAAACTTTAGCATAAATACACTATAGCTAGCATTGCCAGATATCATGGTCATAAACCTATGGTCATAGTCAAATGTATTGCTAACATATATATCTTATTTAATATGAAAGTTAGCTAAAGGAGCCTCATTGAACGCATTTTCCTTTGTGATGCATAATGCATAACATAGATAACCTACACCCTAGGCTATACAATCTCAAGCTTTAGAATATAATTATTCATCATACATAGTGTCTCATGCATAATTGTTCACCGTCTTAAAAACCAAGATAACACACAAGTTTATAGTTGTGAAAGAATAAAAATTATTTCTTAAACCCCACATATTATGTTCCTTCACTAAATTTACCTTGGACTACATTTATGTGCAATAATTGTCACATGCATCCATATATAACCATCTCATTAATAATTTTAACATAGCCAATTCTACTCAAGCATAGAGGTCACATGCAATTTGTTCAATGTTCTAATAAGAAAAGAAAACTCAAGAAAATTATCTCATATGCTAAATGAATTGACAACATAGAGAGTATGGGGCCAATATATAGAACATCCCATGCAAACTAGAGTGCCTGAAAGCATGTCACTTGGAAAACTAACCACTGTCACCCAACCTAGAATTGGCTTTCACCAGTTCACCCCCGAGCCAAGAGTTCTTGCCATGGATCAACTTCCTTCTATTGATATCTTCAATGGGTACTTAGAAACCTATTTTATGATATGTTTTCCTTTAGTGATGTCCCACTTTAGGTGGATATTTTTATCCATTTTCCTAGGTTTTTCTCAAAAAAGCTCGCCTTTCTCTCCCGCAACACTTTTCCTCATAAAATCTTTCCTTTCTCTCTTGCAAGGATTTTATGTTTTTCTTAAGCTTATCATATTTCTCCAGCTAAGTAGCCTAATGGATATTTCTCTCCATATCCATTAAGCCTATCTAGAATTTTATCTGAAAGTCTTATCATGAAAGAATTATCCATTCCATTGGCAAGAATCTTATCTCTTGGTGTCTCTATTTTCCATGTGATTAATTTATTTTATTTATTTAATAAATAAAGTATTTATTTTTCTTGTTATGCATAAGACCTAGCTTATCTTAGGTTAGCAGAGTTTTATAAATAATGGAGGGGTGTTACATACCCCCCACTTGAATTTACACCATCCTCGATGTATTACTTCATCTTACAATATTTTTTCCTCATTTACAGGTAGATGTTTCTGAATTTACATGCTCCCATCGCCTTGCCATATGATGCAAATCTTCTGATATATATCAGTTACAAAGGGGTTCTACCAGTACATCTCCTTCCATCACTACTTGTAACATGTGTTCCAATCCATTTGGTGAGATATTTTAGATGCATAAACTCGACTTGTTTACTACAATTAATATCATAACTTGATATTCAGTACTACTATTTGAGTAACTATAGTTGATGTTTCCCACCATTTAAATATGATTCCTCATGTTCATTGTATTTGAAGAAATTCCCATTCTTCCCCTGCATTCTTCCAATGCCTTTGTGTTATTTTTGAACACTTGCTTCCTGCAATTTCTTTGCATTAGTCACAACAAGTCAAATGAGCACTTTTGACTAATCACATGTATAACATATCATATCTAGTTAGCTCAACATAACCATCAAAAACATAATCCATATATAAACAACATAAAGTAGAACCATATGTCATATGTATAGTACGCCTGAAGAAAAATACAGATACTTATCCTTAGTTTCAGTACCACTTCTTAGTTTCCACTTTTATCTTGCCTATGTACACACTCTAGATCAGTTTCCTTATGAGGCAATCACCTATAGTTTCTTCTCTTCTGCCATGTGCATATGCACATAGTGTGAATTACATAGAACTATATAGACTGTTAGGGTCCTATAATTTTTATAGGATCGTTTGATTATAGTTTATCATTATTATGTTTGAGATGTTGTAAATAATATTTCATCTTGAGCATTATTTACAAAGCCACACCAAGTATCAAGATTTAAGGATATTTTTTCATGACAATGTTTGGGTCAGATCAGAACGCGTGCGTTTTCATCAAAAAGTGCTCATAAGAAACTTTCCAATGGTATGTCCTATGCACAAATCTGGTTCCTAGATTAAAATATAGGTCAAAATGAAGTTTTGACTTCAAAAGAAGATCAACACTTGATAACTATTTTTGCTACAGTTTATATTATGTTGGAATTTATCCCTTGTGAAAAACCTTTTCCCTCATTATGAATATGCAATATGATTCTAAACTCTAGCCAAGACCCACATAACCATCTCCTCATAGTTTATTCCATTATCCCTTCATTAGCTATAAAACCTAACTCTAGCCACATTTCCTTGATTTATCGCAAATTGTAGTCAAAATCCATTTTCCCTTTGTTCATATTAATTCCCAAACTCTAGCCAAAATCCATTTATATTTCCAAACTTTAACCACATTTCCATTTTGTATTATACATTACAACTCTAGTCGCATATCTGTTTTTATCTATACATTCTAACTCTAGTCGTTCCCCATTTCATTAAACATAAAGTGTTTCGTAATATATTACATATAGAACTCGCTCTGTTTAATATAAATTACAATAGAATCAGTCCATCCCGCAATCAGCCTATCCTGCAATCAGTCCACCCCAAAATTGGCCTATCCCATAATCAACCCATCCTACAATTAGTCCGACACCAATAATCGGCCATGCACAGTGATAAGTCCCACAATGATAAGTCCCGCACCTTGCAAGTTCCTACCCCTGGCGATCGCACCATTCTAAAGTCCCTTCCCCTTGTACAACATAACTACCACCGCTTTCTTGCTATTGATTGTGATTAAGTCCCTGTGCCCCACTGCGATTACAATAAGACCCACCAACTGTGATATGACTCCCGATATCGCAAAGTCCTGCTACTGATTGTGACTAACTCCTGTAGCAAATTGCGATAAACCCCTCGAAAAACCCCGCCAATAACTTCTATCTATTTCGATCGCTGATAAAGTACCTCCCCTGTCAATATCCCTCCGCTATCGATCGCCGATAAAGCCCTGTCCCGCCGATATGCCCTCCGGATGCGATATATTCATTTAATGTCTGTTTTAGTTCCATTTCATTTAAAATTACTATGTAATAATGGAATTTCAACCTTGCTACGATTGTGATAAGAAAAGGCTGTGTAATTAAAAACATTGCATTTCTCAAAGGCCTAGCTTTTTTCTACCCAGATCAACGCTTTTAAAGGTTGTTTAAACCCCCCACTATGTTTCTTTTTAACGATGAGGGGGGGTACGAAAAGAGGTTTCCCCGCTACTACATGTATTTCCCTTATCATTTCGTACCCCCCCCACATACATCGTTGTAGCACTTCGCCCCCTTTGGAAAGCAGTTTTCCTGCTTTCGCAATGCATCCTCCTCCCTCTTGATTCCACTTCGAATTAATGTTCTATTCTCCCACTCCTGATTATCATTCCTTTCTTCCGACCTCCATTCACATACCACCACTCAGAGGACAATAAGAATAATTCAACATTGTTTAAGCATAACAGTCAAATAGAACTCACTAGAATATTGGGAGAGCGAGACACACATGACAAAAAATCAAACAAAATTGCTCAATTAAAGGTCTAGTCAGTACTAGAATGCCCTGAAGACACACCAGTACACAGGCGACTGATATCTTTTAGAACAATTTAATCTATCTTCATACCTTTTTGTAATAAAATATTGACTGTTGTTTCAAGATATACGAATAGATATTTGTAATAAATATTCATATTTTTTCAAGATATTTTAGTTTAAAAATTGTATAAATACTTCATAATTTGAAGTAATAGAGGTTAGATTTTACAGAGAAGAACACTATTGTACATTGTTAAAGCATCAAAAGATTTACCAGTAATACAGAAAGCTCTTTCACAATATTCTTGTGTCAAGTTGTTGGTGAAGTGCCTCTATCATTCTATGTGTTTATATTTCTTTGTTTATCACACATATTTGTTTCTAAATCTTAATTATTCAATAGTTAAGTAAAGGAAAATATTTGTGTAAGTCTACACTCTGTTCCCGACTTTGAATAATTTCCATATTGTCTATTGAACTTTAAATATATAACTGAGGTAACAATGTTCTATATCTAAAGTGAATCTTAATTTGTTCTTCCTTCCCCATCACATAACTAAAATAATCCAAAGAGTTTGGCTACCATACCCTGCGAGATCTATCTGTAAACAATGAAATCAATCCATATTTTATGAGAGAGATTCCATAGCCCAATGGTAATCTAGTTATCAACCAACCATTCAAATACAAATCAAACCTCAAACTTCATAACTAGCCTAATACATAATAGAAAAAAGCTAAAGCTTACACAGAGAGCCCTCTCTGTAGCTGGTATGGCTAGATCCCAACTTCCAAAGTAGGTTTGTGGTTACCCTTGCAATTTTCTTCTGCAACCTTGGAAAATTATGAGTGCTAACATTATGGCGATCATAATGTGGACCTGAACCTTCCAGATTCCTAACAAAAGCATATCAAGTTCGAAATTTGATTACCGATGTTGGAAAGTGACAGACATAATAAGGTTGTATGATTCACCTTATGACTCCATGTTCAAAGTATCTAGAGCTTCAAAGTATTAGGGTGACTCCACTATCAAAGAATCCATATTTTAGATCATTCATGGCAACTCCACTACAAGTTGATCATATTCCTTACTAAACAGGAGGATAGGGTATGTGGGAAATCCTCTTTCTTCTAAAGTTTTAAAAGAAGTCAAGGATAAATTAGATGATTTTCAAATTGATGGAGATTTTTCAACATCGGTGTTTCAATGTTTAAAATTAAGGAAATTTTCCCTTGAAAGTAAATTTTGTTTTCTTGAGTTAGTTAAAAAAAGATTCGAGGACGATATTGAACTTTTGTATTTTCAGATTGAGTCATATAATTTCCAAGATCCTAAATAATTATTCGAAAATCTTTCTTCTCCAAAACAAGAGGAGATTGTATTGCCTTTCGATTTGTGGATGGATGAGAGCTTTGTTTTTAAACATAAGGCTAAAAATGAATGGTTGGAATCAGGGTTTAACCTTCAAAATAGAACTAATGAAATCTTCCATGTCGAATTGGTCAATGAAGGCCTTCAAGTTGCCTTTACTGATCCTATAGAAAACTACATGGAGGATATTTTTAGCTCAAGTGTTCACTCATGTTATCATGATTAGATCCAATAACAGTCTCCATCTACTTTACGACTTTGATTTTGTGGACAAAAGATCAAGATATCATTTTGATTGTACTAACAAGCATTCAAGCAGCCCACTTACTTCAGGAGCTACTTCACTCGTTGCATTGGCATTTTTGTATTATTTGATTCAACATGATTTTCAGTAGTTTATGATGGGTAGCATTCTGCAAATAAGATTAGCACTCCAAGCACATCTTTTTCAAGTATTATTGTCAATTTGAGTTTCAGATAGTAGCACAACTTTCAGTTCAATGTGTATTTTAGATTTCAGTTTGTAGAATGGTTTTGATTTTAGTTTGAGAGTTTTTCAGTCACAAAGATTTTATGGCAGAACAAGTTGGAGGTCTAGGATCAGCCCAAGGGATCAGGCTACTAGTATATGGTGTTCTCAACACCTCGCAAGGACAGTGTCGTCCCCAGTTGGAGCCTCTGTTAGGGTCCTATAATTTTTATAGGCTTGTTTGATTATAGCTGATCATTATTATGTTTGAGATGTTGTAAATAATATTTCATCCTGCAAAATATTTCCAAAGCCACACCAAGTATCAAGATTTAAGGATATTTCTGCAGAAAAATGTTTGGGTCAGATAAGGATGTAGGTGTTTTCACCAGAAGGTGCTTAGAAGCAACATTCCAATGGTATGTCCTATGTTCAAATCTGATTCTTGGATTAAAAGATAGGCCATAATGAAGTCTTGACTTAAAAGGAAGATAAAGGTCCAATGACTATTTTCATACAGTTTAGATTATGTTTTCATTTATCCCTTGTGAAAAACCTTTTCCCTCATTATGAATATGCAATATGATTCTAAACTATAGTCAAGACCCACATAACCATCCCCTCATAGTTTATTTGATTATCCCTTCATTATCTATAAAACCCAACTCTAGCCACATTTCTTTGTTTTATCACAAACTCTAGCTTAAATCCATTTATATTTCCAAACTCTAGCCACATTTCCATTTTTTATTATAAATTACAACTCTAGCCACATATCCATTTTTATCTATACATTCTAACTCTACTTGTTCCCCATTTCATTAAACATAGAGTCTTTCGTAATATATTACATATAGAACCTAATCCATTTATTATAAATTACAATAGAATTGGTCGAATCCCACAATCAACCTATCCTACAATCGACCTATCTCGCAATAGTCCTATCCCACAATCGACCTATCCCTCAATCGACCCATCCCATAATTAGTCCCGAATCTCGCAATCAGCCCCGCTCACCGATAAGTCTCGTAGCGATATGTCTTTTAGCTTATAATTTCCAACAACAGCACCAATCTAAATTCCCTTCCCCTTGTATAACATAATTACCACCCCCTCTCGCGGTCGATTTTTATTAAGTCCCAGTCCCTTGCTGTAATTGCAATAAGACTAGTCTATTGTGATATGACTTCCGATATTGCAAAGTCCCTCTGCCGATTACAATTAACTCCCACAACTGATTGCGATAGACCCCATCGATAAACCTCGGTGATAACTCTTGCTAATTTTGATCTCCAATAAAGTACCTGCCCTGTCGATATCCCTTCGCTGCCAATCACCAAGAAAGCACCATCCCGTTAATATGCCCTCTAGATACAATATTTCATTTAAATGGATTTGAAAGGTTTTTAATGTCTGTTTTATGTAAAATCACTATGTAATAATAGAATTTTAGCCTTTCTACAATTGTGTAAGAAAAGGGCCGCATATTAAAAAACCTTGCATTTTTCAACGGCCAAGCTACGCTCTGCCCGGATCAACGATTTTAAAGCCTGTTCGTACACCCCCTCCCACTGTGTTTCTTTTTAATGAACAGTGTGGGGGGGCTCTGAAAATAAGTTTTCCCGCTACTATGTGTCTTCCCCTTATGATTTCGGATGCCCCCTATCGGGAAAGGGATCCCCCAAGGACAGTTTTGGGGCTAAAAGCCCATAGCTTGGTCAAATTTTGTAAGAAACTTGTAAAGACTCCACATTTTGTTGTCGCGGAGCATGGAGATGTCATAAATCATAAAGGGTTGTCTGCCCTTAGATCTGTAAAGTAAATTCAGTTGTAAGAGATCTAACCATGGTCTGTGGACCATGGGATTGTACAAAAAGAGCTAAGCTCTAAATTCTTTTAGGGACATGGAGTTGAGGGCACATGTAAGAGAGTGATAGCTCTAAAGTAAGAAGTCCAAGTTTTTACTTGTAGCATAGGTAGAGGCTTTGCAGCTAAGTTCACAGAGGCCTAGGGTAGAAGCCTGCAGCTGAGTGCGTAGACCCCTGCAGCTGTCTGTGCAGTGCAGATAGAGTCTGTAATAACTTGGAATTATTAATAAAGAAGAGTATTATGAAATTATGCATCTTTTTTTTCATTTACTGCATCTCGATATGTTATGTATTAATTTAATCTATAATGCTTATATGGTGCGCGAATGAATGCAATTACATTGGATAAGTGAATGCAATTAAGGATATCTGTTTACGCGATACTAACTGTGATTATTTAATAAGATAAGTAAGACACTTAGACTAGTTTGGGGAATCTACATGGTACGCTGCCACAGGAGCACAAAAGTACCTGAGCCGCAGGTTAGGGCTACACGAAGGTCAATCATACCCTTTCATGGAAGTATTGAAGGGTGGAATAAGGGGCTCATTTGGCCAACCCTAGAGCAAAGCGACCTGCATGAAGGCATGAATAAGAGGAATAACCCGACATCATGACCATTGCATGGTGTGGAAACTTGGTTCCAACATCTCCCCATACTGCTTCAGATGAGACTTCGGCTCAAGCTCTGCAGGCTGATGCTAAAAGAGCCAGTAGTGTAGAGATTTGTTTGGCTAATTAATGTTGAACCTTGGTGAGGCCCCCTCAAGCCAACAAACGGTTCCGTTGCTGAGACCAAAATCTACATAAGAGATGTGTGATTTCGTATCACTGGAATCCAACGAAGAAGGAGATCAGAGAGTGATTGGATAGGAAGATCCATGCATTTTCGGTGAAGGAAAACAGAAAACCGCAACTAACAAAGGAAGAGTGGTTCGAAAGATAGCTATATACAAATATCCATGAAATAATTTTCTTCTCCTTTTCGGTTGAGCTATATGAGTGGATTGTGAAGCTAGTAGACAACCAAGGAAGGTGGAAACTTGATGGACCTATTGTTTGGACCCTGGAGCTAGTACAAAAATTGGAAGCATCTGAAGACAAGATCACCCACTATGTTGATCATTGGCTCGATCATGTCATAGGAGGGTTTGTGACTGAATTCACGGTTGACACCTCAGTCAGCTACAATGAGGCAAAGCGATGCTTTTTCAAAGGACCATGAGGTAAGTACGTAAAACATTTGAATACTTGGATTAAAATGCTATTGTGAGAAAAAAGGGTTATGAAAATACGTTGATGTTCAAAGATACGAGAAGCAGAAAGACATACAGGAACGAAGAGAAAAAGGGTCTTGAATATAGTCCATTGATTTCATCTCTATGAGGTGATGAAGAAGGGATATTGTAGGTTTTTCTATGAAGTGATATTTAGTTAATAAGACAAGGATTCCTGTGAATACCACTTCCACCCACACCACCTCCAACTTCACCACCATCACCTGCGACCTCACCCGTACCACCTCCACCTCCATCAAAGTTCAGTATGGCGAATTCAGTCAAGCTACCTTTGTTCAAAGACTTAGGAAATGAGGACCTGAACCAGTTCTCGTTAGTTGTGAAAGACGTATGGGAAGCTCATGGCATTATAGATGATCACATAAAGAAGAAGAAATTGGCTAGTGCTTTGAAAGATTGTGTGCTAACCTAGTATATTCGATGCAACATTGAATAAATAATTTACTAGGCATAATCTAAGGTACATTTGATTGTGGGCTTTAAGTAAATCGTGATGCAACTAGGTGAGACACCTTAGGAATTAGATCAGAGGTTGAAATGTAAAATCCGTGAAGCTTATATGAAATTAACAGATGGGCAACAACGTGAGTGGTTTGTCGCTTCGCTGCTGCCACACTTAAGGGTTTCACTGTCACAACAAAAGATAACAACTCAAGCAAAGGCCTTGGAGATTACAATGAGACTGCATGAAACAATGATGCAAGATCCAAGTCTAGGGGTTCAACATATCCATGCATAGTTGAAAAATATTTTCCTTCTGATGCAAAGCTTGAAGTAGGACAAAACAGTTTGACTAGAGGTACGCAAAGAGGTATGGTGCCTGAAATGCAAGGGGCAGGGGCATGACAAAGACCATTGTGCGGTATTTATGAACTACATTATAGGAGGAGGACTGATGCCTTTCAGGCCAGAAACTCAAGCAGGACCAAATACGGGGCTTGCATTGTGGTGCACTATCTGTCAGGTAGCAAGAAAAGATGTCATGGATAATTGTCATTTGCTGCAAAAGTTTTTACAAACACCGTAATAACTGTTCTACAACTTTTGTAGTTCAATATGCCATGATGAGTGTAATTGCAGGAGTTACGAATTGATGATGGATAGGACTCCCACATATAGGGTTCACGAGGAAACATGTCCCCCTGACCAGAGTGCAGGGATGGTGTGGACAGGATTTCAGGGGCGCAGATGAGGCCGAGGCAGAGGAGGACCTAATAGAGGTCAGGGAAATTTAATGTGATACAATCGCGGAGGACCAAAACATTATTCCCGTGATTACACTAACCCAACACATCCGTTGTGCAAGTATTTAACTATGTTTGATCATGAAACGAAAGATTGTCCTATGCAAATAGCTAGGATATGTCAAAAATGGGCACTACCACCTCCGTCGACTCAAAACCTATAGATGTGAGGTTCCAGCTGCATAAATAGGGTCCAAACATGAATATAGTGCTTCAGAGTGGAATCACAATAGGCGATGACAAAGGGAAATAGTCTGAAGATATTACATGGGTTTGCAAAGCTGCAATGGAGGAGGTTAAGTTCAATTTAGAGTATGCATGGGAAACATTCATGGAAGCTAAGAAGAGCTTCGCTAAGGTCTCCACCTCAAGGAGCAAGGATAGGCCTAATCAGGAGATGGACCCTTCCATGCTCCCAACATTCTTGGAGACCTATATGAAGTTACTGTGTGATAGTAAGGCTGTGAAGGGGTTATGAGAACTCACGAATAGATGTGATGGAATCACTTCGGGTGAGTCACGCGTAGTACGATAGATTGGCAAGCATAAAACAAGGATGAGACAGGAGATTAGAGTGGCTACCTAGATAGGAGAGTATGAAATGGATCTTGTTATTTTGGACCTGGGGTGAGATGTGAACGTCCTAATAAAGTAGACTTGGGAACGGATGGGGATACCCACACTGTAATGGTCTCTAATTTAGCTAAGGATGGAGAATCATCAGAAAATCATCCCCATGGGGTTGTTGCAGGGGGTGACTGTGGATATTGAAGGTGTGAGCATGCTTGCTGACTTTGAAGTAATAGAGATTGTGGATGACAACAACCCCCATCCTATGCTCCTGGGAATTGTCTAGGCTACTGATATGAATGGGGTGATCAACCTAAAGAAGCGAATGATGATATTTGAGAAGAAATGACTATGCGTAATAGTACCCTTGGATCCTGTTGAAGGATCACACCATACTGAACTATTCTGCGACTATGAGAGTGATGACGATCTGGACTGTATCTATATGATAATAGAGCAAGACCAAGATTGGGTGAATCGCACCAGAGATGGACAAATTACATGGGATCGTGAGAGTCCCTGCACCTTGGAATCCGATGAAGAGTTAGAGCACTGGAAAAATTAGTTACATGAAGTAACTATGTTGAACTACAACATGATGACCAGGTCCCTACACTCTATGTCCTTAATGGTAAGAAATCTACTTACTTATGATGGCCTTAACGAGGTAGATATCTTTCTGGATGCATTTGAAAGGGAGGAACTAGAAAATCAATGCTTCTAGGCGTTGGATTGGGCATTGCATGCTATGCCCGCAAGATGGTGGGGTACACATAAGGGAAGCTTTGATGATTGGCACGAATGTAAGAGGATGATGAGAACACGCTTTGGGAAGCCGAAGATGTGAATGACAAACAAGTATGATGGGCAGGATGATCTGCGTGTGCATTTGACCAAATGGGCTCATGCTTATGGAGAAAAGCCCCAACCTGAATGGGTGCACTTGTTCTGTCACACCTTGGACATTGTCTCAATGAACTAGTACGTAGAAACAAAGCTCTACCATGGTATAGGTGAATGGTATATTTTTCATGAGGGATTCGTAATGACATTTAGTTTCAAAGATGGGTTTGGCTGTATTGATAAGGTGCTACAAAGGGTGAAAGCATCAATCTTTAGGATACTGCGGGATCCTTTCGACCCGATTCAGCCTTAGTGGGCTACTCAGCTGAGTCACATGCTAGAATGCTATAATGTGACTGTATTAGAGGAGGATGAGGATCCACAAAAGATCAACTTTCCAGAAACAGAAGGTTACTGTGAGGTTGAAGGATCGCAGACTGAGAACCCTGGTATAACTATGCTGTTGAAAATGAAACAAGCAAACATTGGTACTGAGGCAGAACCCAAATTCGTGAAGATTGGAGACTATTGGGACAACATGATAGTGGATAAGGTCACTGAATTGCTCAGTGAATACTAGGATTTATTTCTTACTAAGTTTATGGATTTAAAGGGGATAATCAGGGACCTGGATGTTATGAAGATCACATTGAAGCCTGACGCGAAGCTGGTTAAGGAAAGACCTTACCGTCTCAATCCTAAGTATAAGGAGAAGGTCTGCTCAGAGCTAGACAAGATGCTTGTGATAGGCATCATTGAACCTATAGAAGAATCTGATTGGGTAAGCCCAATGGTGGTACAAGAGAAGAAGAAGAAGGATGAAATAAGGATATGCGTGGATCTCAAAAAGTTGAATGATGCCTGTGTACATGATCCTTTCCTAACTCCATTCATTGATTAAATGTTGGATAATGTAGGTGGCCAAGAAGCATATTCCTTCACTGATGTGTTCTCAAGGTACCACCAAATCAAAATCGCACCAGAGGATAGGAGCAAGAAAACCGTCGCGACTGAGTGGGGTTATTTTCAGTACATTGTAATGCCTTTTAGATTGAAGAATTCACCTTTGATCTTCTTTTACATACTCATTGTGATGTTGAAGGAATTTATTCATAAGTTCCTAGAAGTATAATTTGATGACTTGACTATGTTTGGGCTGGTGAAATGCCATGTTTTCACTTTACGCCTAATGTTGGATACTTGCCGAAGATACTAGATCGTGCTCAACCTGAAGAAGTGTCTATTTTGTGTTCCTTTTGAGACCATGTTGGGGCATGTGCTTGCAGAGAGGGGCTGATGGTGGATCTTGTGAAGATCACGGTGATACTGAACTTGGAAGCACCGAGGAGTGTGAAGAAGTCGTGTGCTACCTTAGGACACACAGGATATTACAGAAAGTTTATCAAAGGCTATGCCCAAATCACCATGCCTATGAATAAATTGTTGAAGAATGACGTCACGTTCTATTGGAATGAGGACTATAAGAAGTGCTTAGATATATTGAAAGAGAAGAAGGTAACTGGGCTTATTTTAGTCTTCCCAGATTGGAAGAAGGAGTTTCATGTAGATGTCGACGCATCATGTATAGAGCTGGGAGCAGTGCTCACAAAGGCTGGCAGAGGAGACTTGGACCACCCTGTTTTGTTTGCAAGCATAAGGCTATCCAAGGTGGAGAAGAAATATTCTACAACTAGGCACGAAGGGTTAGCCATTGTGTATGCGCTCCAAAAGTTTAGGCACTACTTGTTTGGTGGCCATTTTAAGATGTATACCGATCACTCGGCACTAAAGTACCTGGTCAATAAGCTTGTGTTGGGGGGGATAATCTGCAGGTGGCTCTTATTGTTCTAGGAGTATGATTTTGAAGTTATTGTGAAGCCTAGATGACTGAACATGGGGCCAGACCATCTGTCGTGCATCGAAATAGGGGAAGAACCCACTAATTTGGAGGGAGGATTACCTAACATGCATCTATTTGCAGTGCATGTCCTAGATGGTCATTTTGAGGATATAATACACTTGCTAATGATAGAAACAACCGCAAAAGGATACACTGTCTAGCAGAAAAAGGCATTAGTGGTGCACACAACAGATCTTTCTATCATTGTTAGGCATTTGTACAAAATGGGGTCTGATGAGATATTGTGATGATATGTACTTGAGTTTGGAAGAAGCAGCTCCTCGTAGATGCTCATGGAAGTACCACAAAAGGACATTATGCAAGAAGAGACACTACGCAAAAGATTCTCTGTGCATGGTTGTGGTGGCCAACCCTCCATCAAGACTCAAAAGCATATTGCAAGGCATGTGATGTATTACAAAGGACTAGAAGGCTATCGCAGAGGGATGAGATGCCTTTAAATCCACAGATGATGTTGCAACCCTTTGAGAAATGGGCGATAGATTTTGTGTGACCCATTCAGACGCAAGGAATGATGGGTGCAAGGTACATTATCACTGCGATAGAGTATTTGACTCATTAGGTAGAGGCACAGCCTGTGAAGGATTGCACAGGCACGACTATTGCAAAGTTCTTCTTTGTGGATGTCCAAATATCTTGATGAGTGATCATGGCACACACTTTCTAAATGATATGATTAGTGTGTTGAGGGAGGGATTTCAAGTATATCACCAGAAGAGTAAGCCATATCACCCATGGGCTAATAGGATGGTGGAAGCATTCAATAAAGTGTTGGAGAACGAGCTGACCAAGGTTTGAATTTCTCAACAAAGTGATTGGGACCTATGGATACCTACAGTGATATGTGCTTATCAAACGACATGCAAGAAGTTAGCTAGCAAAACCCCCTTTAGGCTTGTTTATGGGGTTGAAGTGGTAATGCCTATGGAATATATTGTACCTATTCTACACATAGCGATGCTCACAGGTAGGACAGATTGCGGAGCCCTGGAGGAAAGGATCGGATAGCTCGATGAGTTTGAGGAAGAAATATTTCTAGCTGGATTTCACCAATAGGTCCAAAAGGAGAGCAAAAAATCCAGGCATGATCAACATATTAAGCTGCACAAATCTAAGGTAAATGACCTATTTTTGTTATATGATAGTAAGTTTTATCAATTTATAGTGAAACTTAGGATGCACTAGTTAGGGCCCTATGTCATTAAGGAAATTACCGATGGAGGAGGGGTACAACTGGTCAAATTAAATGGAGAACCCTTCCGAGGAAAGGTGAATGGCAATAACTTGAAGCCATACACCAGTGGTCCGGCCATGTGACTAGATGAAGGTAGCATAGTCTTAGCACTCCGGGGAGTTTAAAGGAGGTGTGGGACTATAAAAAATAGAGCTCGGGTTGGAGAGCTGTGCGATTGGAGGATGGTGTGAAGCAAGGAAGTATCACAGGGTTCACGACAATGCGTAGGGAGGTACACTACCCACAGAGAAATCACGCAGGTCAGCCGGAAAGTGACTGTTAATGTCACTATTCATGATTTGACGATAGAAGTGAGGCCAAATGGAGCGGGTAGCCGACATTTAAGACGAAATTTATGGCTCAGATCCTTGACAATCTGCTGCCAATACAACATTAATGAACCAAATTTGGGGGCAATGGTCAGATTTGAATTCAAAATTCCCTATAAATTACAAGTGGTTATCCAGCAAAAAACACTTGGCATTTTGAGAATTGAGTTGTTGAGCTCTTAGGTACCCATGAACCGAGAATTCTTTGAGGCTTTAAAAGAGAATCTTGGCAAACTTGCCAGAGACATCACGAGCACTGTTTGAAAGCATTGTGTCGGCACTCGCAAAAATTATAAATACCAAAGAAGTAGTAGAGGAGGTGGCATAGGAGATGGAAATAGAGGAAGAAGTAGTTGCTCGAGAAGTGGCCGAAGTATTGGCAAAAGTCCCTAAATCGCTAAGGACACTGGGACAAAAGTCGACCACAACCAAGGAAACTGTGAAGGACAAGAAGGGCAAGTAACTTTCCATACCGGTGTGCACATCACGAAGGAGAAACCCACCAAAACCCACTACATAGGAGAAAGTCAAGGCCATAAATTTAGAAACAGAGGACGAAGACATTGAAGACGTCCTGTTAGACGATGAGGATGTGGGACCTAAAGTGGAAGAGGTTTAAGCCCAGGGTGTGGATACTACTACTCGCTTGCTGGAGTATGTCCCTCCACGCAAACCTAAGAACAACATACCAAAGGACATCAATGAGAGCAAGACTCCCCTAAAAACCCCTCTAGTGCCAGATGAAATTAGTTTTGATGGTCCGCACTTGGCACAAGTGTCGCTGATGAAACTTGAAGACTGGGACTTGGTGGACAATGAGAAGTTCCCACACCTGGAGACCGAGTAGTTGATGTGCCGCATCATTGATACAAATATGGGAATGACCCCATTGGAGCTGCGGAGGTGGCTCAGGGCAGTAGAAAAGGTAGGGTTGCTCAACCTACTCTTGGTGTCGCACTACAATCACACCTTGATGATAGTTTTGGTCATCAAGCAGCTGCTGTGCTTGGTGCATGATGGGTTTCTATGGTTGGATGAGCCAATTTCCATCATAGATAGGTTGATTCACTAGATAATTCCACTACCGTATACAGGAGAGAATTCAGCCATGATCTTTGGCAGAAAAGTTGGCGAGCAGGCTCTTGCGGAATCAATGAAAGAAAAATTTAAATTGGTGAATACACCATGCAGGTATGCTATATCTAGCATCTACAACTCCATTGTGAAGGTAGCCACATAGATCCTCACAAGGAAAGTGATGAGGAAGTGTTGCACTAATGAGGTTATGACACATGTTGTCGTGCTAGCAGGACAGTGCGCTAAAGGAGTCTAGTTCAACTAGTCAGACTACCTTCATGGAGAGTTCCTGGGGAACTACCACGAAGCACAAGAGCTCAACAAGACATTCCATTATGCATGGCTCTTGCTATCAATTGTGATGGGAGCGTGGGAACTGTAAGAGGACAGCCAGTTCCCTTTGGTCGTGCCGGACCTCCAAGAAGCAATGAAGTACGCTTTGATTGAGTGACCAAGGATGCATAATGAGTCAAGCACAACAAGATTTTTTGGATCTTGATGGAGATGAACATCTGGATGGCCATCATTTGCAAGCCATGATTGTCACCCACGGTGCTTGCAAACCTATAATGTTATGTCGAATTAAAATCTGACTTCCATTGAGTATCCATTAGGGTGCAAAAGGACCCTGCGCACAAATGGTACACCTTTCCTTATCTGGCAATGGATGATGCCATTGATGCAGTGCTTGATCATTGGCTAGTGAAATGGTGCACTACCATGGACTTGATGGTGGGCAAGAGCAATTTTTCTGTGTAGAAGAAGGAGGAAGTCAAGGTTAAGATGGCATAGCTGGTCGAAAAGTGGAAAAAGGATGTTGCTGATAAGGTCCAGGTGGAGTCAGAGGCCATGCAACATACAAGGAAGCAGACAGGTGGGACAGAGCGGGGCTCTCACAAAGGTGCGATATCACCTTCACCTGAGATGTCTGCCTGCATTAAACGCCTAAGGGGATAAATTATCAAATGACATGCAGGAAGTTGACTGGATAAACCCCCTTTACGCTTGTCTGTGGGTTTGAAGTGGTAATACATATCAAATATATTGTGCCTAGTCTATGCATAGTGACACTCACAGGTATGATGGATCGCGAAGCCCTGGAGGAAAGGCTCGCACAACTGGATGAGCTTGAGGAAGAAATATTTCTAGCTAGATTTCACCAATAGGTCCAAAAGCTAACATGCCTAATTAATGGTGAACCTGGGTCAGGCCCCCTCAAGCCAACACCCCCCTCTCATACATCACTGTAGCACTTACGCCCTTTGAAAAGTTGTTTTCCTTCTCATTTAATGCATCCTCCTCCCGCTTGATTCCTCTCCCTCTTATTGTTCAATTCTCGTGCTCCCGCTTATCATTCCTTTCTCCTGACCTCCACTCATAGAGCACTACTCACAAGGCAGTGAGGACAATGCAACATTGTTTTAGCATAACAGTCAAACTGAATGCACTAAAATAGTAGGACAACGAGACACACATGTCAGCAGCTTAAACAACATTGCTCAATTAAAGGCCCAACCACTATGAGAATGCCTAGAAACAACACCAATACACAGGGGAATGATATTTTTTAGAACAATTTAATCTATTTTTATACCTTTTTGTAGTAAAATCTTGAATTTTGTTTCAACATATAAGAATAGATATTTGTAATAAATCTTGATACTTTTTCAAAGGTATTTTAGTTTAGAATTTGTATAAATACTTCCTAATTTGAAGTAATAGAGGTTGGTTTTTTTACAGAAGAAAACTATTGTACATTGCAGAAGCATCAACAGATTTATGAGTAATACAAAAATCTCTTTCACAATATTATTGTGTCAAGTGGCTAGTAAAGTGCCTCTATCATTCTATGTGTTTATATTTCTCTGTTTATCACACATGTTTGTATCTAAATCTGAATTATTCAATAGATAAGTAAAGGTCATAATTTGTTTAAATCTACACTCTTCTCCCGACATTGAGTAATTGATCGAGGTGGATATTGGTGGCCACCTACCAAGTCCACTTAGACCCCCACCATTGTTTCTCTTAGCATTTTCGGTTTCCTTAATTGTAGCACAACTTACTATTTTTAGCAGTTTTTCGGATCCTGAACTTCCGTAGTCGTTTTGAGGCCCTAAATGACGTTTTCCTGGAAAACTGGGATCATCATGGGTCCATGGACCGATGCTGATCTTCCCAATGTTGTAGTTCTCGGAAAGATCTTTCTAACGAGATATTGTGCACGTCAAACGGAGATCATATGCCAAATTTACGACTCCGGGAAGTTGATGTACAAATTTACCCAAACGGGGCCCACAGTTTGGTGTTTCATCTTCTAGTGTTAGGATTTTGGATGTTTATGGTTTTCCATTATTTCTCAACAATAAACAGACCATCGAGCCTCATTGTAAGATAGTTCAGAGGCATGTAGCCGACACATCTCTTCTCAAAGATAAGCTACCATCGCCCTAGCTAGTTTATTTCCATTACTGTTTGTAAGCATATTTCAGTATTTTACATTAATGAAATGAAGTATTATTTGTGCTGCATATCTATGTTTATGGTTATCTCTGTAATTTGTTGCATTCCTGTTTAAATCTAGATTAGTGGTATCAAAGCAGTCTGCCTTTTCTCTGTTTTTCTTTACATGTCCCCAACGAGGTTGGGATATAATGAGTTAGGGCTTGAATTGGTCGAACCTTTACAAGACTAGCCTCGTAAATCCCAACGGCCTCCCATGGCAGATGAGAAGAAAGACAAGGGGACAGGAGAGCCTATCAAAATCTTGTTCGAAGAAGCCCTCAAGCGACAAAGGAATGCGATGATGGACATCTTTGCCCAGATCCTTCAGCGGCTACACATAAGCGATGCATCAGCTTCTAGCAGCTACTTTGGAAACACCACGACCATTAAGGTACAAGCTAATTTTGAAATCCCCATATTCGAGGGCCAGATAGACGCAAATGTTGTAGATAAATGGTTTAATCTGCTAAAGGATTATTTTTTTGTTCATGAATTTTCATAGGAAAGATTGTTTTCGCTCTACAACACCTTCACACAATCTCCGTCACCCACTGCCTGAATTACGGTTCCTTAGGGGCAGCTACTTATTGTACTCTATATACCTTAATACCCTAGGACATTGTAGGACCAGCAACCACCTACCCTTACCTTTTCACTTTTACCGCTTTTACCTTAAACCCGAGCATAGGACCAAGAAAGCCCCAGACCTCAGGTGAAAACCCCCTTACGTTACGCTAGTGTAGGATGGAGGACTAGACCCTTATGCATAGTGTTTGATTGAGGACCACACCCTTAGATAGTGAGTGTTGGACCAGCCACTGTATTGCTTACTTTTACCTTTCACCCTCGGACCTGCTTTCCCTCCATTACTTATTCCATTCAATTTCACCAAGCCCATACCCTATCTTTACACGAATACTCATCCCAGAAGGAAGCAAGGTATTACCTGTTGACCCTTACTTATTGGGTTATAGTTCTTCCCATATTCCTCAAGAACAGGTAAAGGTTGTTTGTTACAGTGAGAAAAGAGAAAGACGAAATGATTGATTGAGTTCCATGGCCAGAGGGAACTGAATATTATGATGCTGACCTAAAGATGCGGACAGGGGGGACGGATTATCTACCGGTGTAAGGTGCACCCATTTCCCAAACTACACCACCCATTCCAAGTTCCCACCAAATGAGAGAAGGAAGGCCTTATCGCAGAGAAGTGAAACATGTTCTCAATAGACGAGCTGGTGTCAGCAAAGAAAGGTAGAGCAATAGAGCTAGGTTTACAACAGCTTGGTTATATACGAGTCGTCATACAGTAGGTTAGGTAGAGTCCATTCAACCAGGACAGGTTAAGAGGAGACGTTCAAATACCATCCCCATTTACAACTGACGACGAGAGAAAGATCCTCCATTACCCACCTTCCTATCGTCCGAGACTCCCTAGTCACTGGAGAGGGGCACAGAGACACGATGGGGGAGCACTTTGATTGAGGGAGAAATTGATCAAGATACTCATTCACCAATGGAATAGGCATGGAGGCCGATAATCATTCAATTGAGTGGCACAGAGAATAGACACGAGGAAGGAGGAGCACTTGTAGGGAGGGAGGAAGGTTAGATTGAGGGGCACAGATATCTGATTGAGGAGCAATTGTTAGGAGCAATTGATGGGAGGAAGGAAGTCATCCCCAGGATGCAGGGAGGTTAGGCACCGATTTACCGATTGATGCCCATGGAGAACAATTCTAGTACCACATTCCCGAGACACAGGATGCACATTGAGGAGAGCGCTAGCCGATACACCGTATGGAGGGATGGATGGAGGGAATTATCATGAAATTACATACGTTGCACCATTCAAAATCATTCGCCAGACATACATAGCTGGTCATTTCCCGTCATAGCAGCCATACCTCGACCTAGACGCAAGGGCTCTACACCTAGACCTCTACATCGCTACATAGCACCACCCTACCAGACACACATAGCCCCACATGAAGACACACATAGCTTAGTTCATACACTTACTAGTGATTATACTTCTTAATAGCGTATAAAATACAGTAATGAAAGTACAAGCGCATGGCGCATTATGGTGTAATCTCATATATAAGGCATTAGATGAAATTGAGGGTGATCTCCAAAGCAATATCTATTTTCCACAGCTATACCTTTGTGTCTATTTCGCACCATCGCCATTATATATGATATAATCCATTATTTTGCTCCCTACTTATTTAGTTAAGGGTGCCTGTCTTTCTTTTTTTGTGCCAGTATTTCCGTATAATAAAGAGAGAAGGTATAATCCAACAACTATTTCATAGCGCCAGCGTGCCTATTTTCATTGTTCCGTTAATAGAGCGCCAGCGTCCTTGTCTCTTGGTAACTCGTATTCTAACATCTAGACCCTGCGAGGTCTCCTCTTCTATCTGTGTTGCACCTAGTCCCGCCGTGCTGTTCAAAGAATCAAAGAAGCTGTTCACTTAGAAGCCGTTGTTCACGGGAGGTAGGCACTTCAATTTTCGTACTTTTGAAGCCTACTTGATTAATCACGTGGTTCCTGTGCAACAGAAAGTAATAAAGTAGGCATAGAAAGAGAAATAGTCAAGGTTCTAAGTGCTTGCTGTACCCACAAAGCATTGCTCAAGCAAGTGGTGGTTTGGAAGCGCATACAATGCTCAAAGTTCAGGTCAGTGAGCCTGCCTATGCAAGGTTGGTAAAGAGAACAGGGTTGGTAGAGTAGATAAACAAAAGGTAAAGCAAGTAAGCATCTAAAGTGCCTTTCCTTTCCTAGCAATGTTGTTTTAGCATATCCTGGCAATGAATGCTGGCTGTCTAAATTCATCACTAGTATCTAGGGTTTAAGTAGCACCAATTCGAGTAGCAGGATCATTTAGACCATTATAGTAATAAGCAAAGTTAGGTCTATTCGTGTTGCAGGAATAGGGCATAATAGAGAACCTAACACCCAGGTGAAACAACGTAATGCTATCATATCTATAGGGTCTATCTCGTAGATTGCCTTGCCCAACCAGGGGTAGCGCATTTCACTATCCGTGCTGTCCTTTGAGTAGGCAGGTGGGCTTACATAGCATTGAATCGGGGCGGGCAACCATTGGTCACACCTAATTCTATTGGAAAGACTCTGAAGGTTTTCTGGGTATATTTTCACTTTGTTACGCCAATTTGATTGCTTTAGGCCCTTTGCTTTTGGATGGGAAGCCGACAGGTGCCCATGTGAAAAGAAGACCCTACACTGAAAGACAATATGCTCATAATCCACAATCTAAGTCTAACAACGGTCGCCATATCTCAGGACTATTTGATTGGGAATCCCTTTACTTATATCTTCGCATATGCAGAGGCCAGCAAATGTAGTGGCCGCCTTGGCCCTGGTGGCATCACTAATACAGACGTACTCACCCAATACGTCTCTAATAGCTTCCAGAGATTGAGGACTCAATAACTCCAGGGGCAGTTTGACAATCTTACCCAAAGCGGAACTAGGGACAAGGCTAAGCCAGAAAACAGCAAGAATAAGAAGAAGGAGTATAAGAATAAGATTAATGCGAGTACACCTTGACTAATGCCAGCTTGCTACGTAAAAGTTGATCTTGATCCAATCCCAGTAGTTTCATATCCTGATCCCACGCTTGTTTACCGGGGCGAACCATCACCAGCAGCAAAGGGAGCAAAGGCGAAGACATAGGCAACGGAGAAAGAAGCAGTGAAGGCGAAGGAAGAGATGGAGACAAAGGCAGAGCCCGTTCGAGAGGCCGATCCACTTGTTTATCCAGAAGCATAGGATGACCCAGTAGCAGATCCACCAGCATCACCTTGTCCAGTTCCAGTCATTGATCCAGTTAAGTATAGCGATCGAGAATTAGTCCCATAGTTTCAGATTAATCCATTGGTAAAAAACCACCACTAGCATCAGAGGCAAAGACAAGCATGGCCGGGGTGGATTCATAACCCGTTGAAGCAGCACCACTCGCAGTTTCTCTTGTTTACTAAGATCCATATGTAGATTCAGTTGCCCGAGTTTATGGACTTTACCCAGTTTCTTCGGTTGATCCATCAATTGAAGACCCAGTAGCGGGGGAAAAGGCAGAATAGGCATAGGCAATTCGTTCCCCTGTTAGATATCAAGATGCATAACCTGTTGGAGAGCCCATGGACTTAGTTTACTCGGAAGCGATTGATCTTTTTCAACTCGTTGAAGCTGCGGTTTACTAATAATCCATTGAACTAGAATCAGTGGATCTCGTAAAGGGAGCAAAGGCGGAGTTGGAGGTTCCATTTCCAGTTGAATAACCAATTGGAGTTTATCCCATTCCAAGGCCATATGCATATACGGATGGACCTACCTACTTAAGGTTCAGTTCTAAGGCCACCACCTCGTAAAGATCCAAATCCCTCTACGGATGATCCAGTCTCATAACCGGTTTACTCAGTAGTTGGCCCAGCCCAAACACCAATTGAAGCATATGGAGAGGCAGAAGCTGCAGGCGTGATCATGAGCACGCACACTACAGGTATAGGATAGACTGAGAATTCGTCGTTTACCAGGTTTAAGAAATTTTAGGTGAATCCGCTCCTACCTCTGTATCTGTCCCTGTCTCTGCGGTGGTGGGTTAACCGCCCCGCCCCTCCTTATGCCTTCACTCGGTAAACTGGATATGAAACCTCTCTAGCTTCGGCCTCTGTAGCCACCTCTTATGGTTATTAGGCGGGTGGTTTTTACTTCCCGATAGATAGGAACTGGGCCTTTGACTTACCATGGACGTGTGTTATTTGTACGGGTGGGCCCTGGGTTTGATCGGGCCAGAATGGCAGGTGGTGATGGATGGCAAGATGAGACTGACTGACGTATGTTTGGTATATGCTGATGGATACGTTTGGGGAGTTGTTAAAGATAGCTCCTATAAAGTACAGGAAATGGCAGAACACCACCACTTCTAGGAGGAGCTCTAGCTTATGCTGGAAAAAGGGTTCTCACTGGCCAAGGAGCTGGAACTGCAAATGGATCCGTTCGAACAATATTTGGATCTGCTTTCGCAACCGCCTCTGTTTATGCTTTCTTGACCTCTGTTCTTGCTGCTGCCTTCGGTACCAAAGGCAAAGGTCTACGGGGCAAGGACCGGCAGGGGCTTGCTTGACGGTAGGAAAGCAAGGGGTTCCCCCGTAGGGACAAAGGCTTCCCTTCGCTTGATTCCAAGACCATAGCCCGTTTCATAACCCGTTGAAGCATCCTTAGAACAATCCGTTCCAGGTTCCGTTAATGGTCGAGTGAAAGCATTTGACCATTACATATTTTTACCACCATATATACTCTACTTATTAGGGGTTATGCCTTTACTTTGACCTCTGCCGATGGTAGCTTTGCCTCTTAAACGAGAGGATCTCAAACTGGCAATCGAACTTCAACCACACCTGGAACCGGGACAGGATATGTCCTTGTAGGAGATGCATATGGATCTTTATTTGCGCCTAGATATGCTGTAAGTGATGGTGGTGAATCTGGAGCCGTACAAAGGGAAGTAGCGGGCTATGGGACCAGGGCAACCAGATCTGTTACTTGAACTTATAGGTACAGGGCAAGGGCTTTCAATCCGGGACTAGCTCGGATGGTGATAGTACTGTTCCTACCCTTGAGACTTATATATCCTGTAGGAAATGGCCCCACTTCGGGATGGATAATAATAACATAGGTAGGGAACTGGTCTTTTTCCTGTTCCCTTTTCCCCCATCCCTGTCGTCTTCACTTATTCAATTCCTGTTTGAGAGTCATCGTCTCGCCCAGATCCTACTTTCTATTTGACTCAGTATTAGTTCGATGTGTGCTCCCTACGTCCTAAGTCTCTTTTATCCATGCTTTCTTTCTATGGTATGCCCTTTTATATGGCTAAAAGGCAACAGGGGCAAATGCTTCGTTCCCCACTATGATGGTAAAAAAGATGCTTATACCGAGGTAGGTTATTCTATTCTTACTTCTCCACGCCCCCCATCCCTCCGGAAAGAGATTCCCCTATCCACCCCCACAAATAGTCCGGAGGCGGGTCAGGCTTTGGGGGCGGGGGAGAGATAGCTTGTGTTCCGTACTATTTGAAAGGCTTTTTCCGGCCTATTATCACTTGCTTTTGTTCCCACCTGTAGCGGTCCAAGGAAAGAGAGATAGCGCTTTCCCTTTACTGTAGCGGGTTTCAAATTTCAATTGACTTATTGGGTTGGGGGGCTAACAGTCGAGCCCCTGCCGGTCCTT
>APFE031409332.1:240041-282493 GCA_000404065.3 Pinus taeda | reverse complement strand
CCCCATTTCCCTACTCATTGATCAAATGAGAGGTACTTACCATGAGTCCCAGACTACATGGGTAGGATACCTCGATAGGAGAACTAATCATCCTGTCCCAAAGTCGCCACGAGGTATCACAGGGGAAGGTTGAACCTTTCACCCTGTACATAGCACACCACTAGGGGAGGGTGAGTCACCCTGTGATTGCATGTCGCTCCAAGAAGTACCCCAAGCCCCCCCGGAGCTCCCAAAGCTAAATGTGTGCATCATACATGACGCACATAAGAGGGTCTCTCAACGACACCAAGTCGTTCTCAGAAAGTCAAGAATTTGACCTTTCCTAAGGGCTTCGTCAAAACGTCGGCGACCTATTCATCTGTAACGATATGTTGGAGCCTTATTGCTCCCCATTGCACCATATCCCAAATATAGTGGTACCTGATATCGATATGCTTGGAGTGATCATGAAATACAGGATTTTCTAATAAACGAATCCCGCTCTAGTTGTCACAAAAGATCATGGTAGTATCCAATGTGAATCCAAACAACTCACTGAAGAACTTCCGCAACCAGACCACCTCACAAGAGGCCATACTCGCAGTAATGTACTCTGCCCCAGCGGTGCTCAAAGCCACCGACTTCTGCTCCCTGCTCATCCAAGATATCGAGGCAGATCCCAAAGAGAAATAGCACCCAGAAGTGCTCTTTCGGTCCACCACACTACCTGCCCAATCAACATTGGTATATCCATGTAGTCTCACATCTCCGGCAGTGTATCTCAACCCATGAGTGATTGTGCCACAAAGGCATCTCAACATATTCTTGGCACCAATCCAATGTGTGTGGTGAAGCTCAACCATATGTTGACTACAAAACATATATCCAGATGGGAGTTCACCAAGAACATCAATGCTTCGATGAGTTGACGATACTCGGTAGTATTTTGTAAAATAGGTCTAGCAGCACTACCGCTAAACTTCTTGAAGTCAAGCTCCATTGGGGTATTCACGGGCTTGCAGTCCACCATACTGAATATTTTCCTTGAGATAGGAAAAATATCCCCCAGCTTCTGCCAGACTTCCAGTCCTAAGAAATAGTGCATCAGTCCTAGGTCCTTCATCTCAAACTCAGAAGCCAACTCCCTCTTACATTTGTGAATGGGAGGGTAGAGGTCGTCAACGTATAGCACCGTATGAGAGGTTTGTCATCTTCAACCTTAAAGTAAAGGTTAGGGTCGGCTTCACTCCTAGTGAATCCCAACTTCATCAAGTAGCCATCAATCCTCTCATACCACGCTTGGGGTGCTTGCTTCAGCCCATAGAGGGCTTTCTTCAACCTGCACATGTGAGATTCTCGATCATGAATCTCAAATCCTTCGGGTTGTTCCACATAGACTTCCTCTTTGATCGAACCATGCAAGAATGCGGTCTTGGCATCCATTTGATATAGGTTACATCCTTGCGAAGAAGCAAGGGCTATGATCGAGTGGATAGTGGTGCATCGGGCAACAGGTGGAAATATCTCGTCATAGTCTATGCCTTCCTTCTGAGAGAAGCCACGAGCGACAAAACAAGCCTTATACTTTTCAGCACTTCAATCAGCTCCATGCTTTATCTTGTAAAGCCATTTTGAAGTGATAACTGCTTTGTCTTGGCGTCTGGGGACCACATCCAGACATCGTTTTTCATGATGGACACATATTCCTCAATCATAGCATCCTTCCATATTTGATGCTTGACAGCTTATGCAAATGATGAAGGCTCATTTTGGATGATCATGCTCATGATGGTCAAGTATCCCTGATACCTGGCCGGCTTCTTACTTTCTTGGAAAGTCCCTCTGGGTGCAACGTGTCCTTCGACATCATCAAGTGTCCCCCTAAGCCATGAAGGCCTCTTCCTAGAAGAGGAAGGCTCTTGCGTAGGGGGATCAATAGGATCGATAGGTTCTTCTAAATCGGGCATCGTCTCATCTTCCTTTTCCTCTTGTTTCCTAATGTCAGCGTCTCCAGATTTCTCCAGTATAGGAAGATTGTCAATTTTGCTAAGAGCCATATCTTTGTCAAAGGTGACATCATGGCTAATCTCGACTTCCCTTTAACCAACCACATAGATTCTATAGCCCTTAGTATTTTCACTATAGCCCACGAAGATTCCTTTCTTTACAAATGCACCTAATTTATTCCTTTTCTCTTTCGGCACATGAAAATATACAAGACTTCCGAAAATTCTAAAATGAGATACCTCAGGTTTCTTACCAGTGAACATCTCTTTGGGAGTCTTGGAACCCAATGCTTGATGAGGGAATTGGTTTTGAATACGGCACTATTCACAGCTTCGGCCCATAGAAACTTCGGAAGCCTTTGATCATGGAGCATAACACGGACAGCTTCCACAATTATACGATTCTTCCTTTCCACCACACCATTATGCTCAAGAGTATATGGTGTTGTAGTCTCCCTCTTAATGCCAACCTCTTTGCAAAAGTCATGGAACTCATTGGATTCATACTCAGTCCCATTACCAGTCCTTAAGATCTTGATCTTCTTTTCGGTTTGATTCTCGATCAAGGCTTTGAAGTGACGAAACCAGGAGAACACTTCATCCTTGTTTTTCAAGTAGTATATCCAAGTCTTGCGAGAATAATCATCTGTAAAAGTGAGGTAATATAAATATCCTCCCAAGGAGTTCACAGGCATCATACCAGATATATCTGAGGGAATCAACTGCAATATATCAGAGGTCTTGCTATGGCTTGAGGGGAATGGTCCCCTTTTGAGCTTTCCTTCAGCACATCCCGGACATACACCTTCTTGCTCTACTTTGAACTCAAGCATCCCTATCACCATTTGTCTCACATCGAGTAGAGCTTTATAATGAAAGTGAGCAAACCTTTGATGCCATAGTTCGGACTAAAGAGATGTGTCACAAGACATGACATCTAGCGGACTTCCTCCAACCTGATATAATGAATCAACTCGAAACGCAAGAGTGAAAGCATATTTGAAATTCTTTTTCCATACACGTACCTTGCCATCGATGAAGGCCACTTTGTAGCCTTTGTCTTCCATTGCCGAAATGGACACCAGGCTCTTTTTGAGATTAGGTACATATAGGACTTCTTGCAAATGAATTATATTACCCTAATTCAATTGAAGAGTGACATTCCCTACGCCTTTCACGGGATATTTGGAGTTGTCCCCAAGAACAATTTCCAAGTTGGTCTCCTTCTCTATCAGATTAGAGAGAGTTTCTTTGTAACCAGTGAAGTGCCTTGAGGCACCACTCTCAATAAGCCAATTTCCCAGCGAGTCCGGGGGAGTAGTAGTAGAGAGGGCCGCTAGTAGATAATATTCATCTTACTTATTGTTAACAATGTTAGATTCATACCTAGAGTTTGTTGCCTTCTTGGAGGGTTGACCACTTCCTTGATTTCCGACATTCCTCTTTCCTTTGCCATTGAACCTGCCATTCCTTTGATTTCCTCTGGAGTGATTTTGATCATCATCATGATGTGTGTCCTTTCTATCAGGGCACTCCCTTGCATAGTGGCCCATTTTGTTGCAAATGTAACATCTTCCTTTTCTTCCACCCTTTGGTCCGACCTTTCCTTTAGATTTAGACCCGGAATAGTTTCTCCTTTTAGCATGAGAGGAGAAAGCAGAGGGATTCCCTCTAAGTGCAGGCATTTCTTGCTCTTCCATCCTTGTCTCTTCTTGAATGCATCTCGCCATCAATTCCTCAAATCCAAGAATTACATTATTGTTGAGAAGAGTGGTTATGAATATATACCATTCAGATGGGGGCCCTCTGAGAGTTGTGATGGTGAGTTCCCTGTCAAGAATGACTTCCCCCATTGATAGGAGATCATTCTTGATCTCGGTGATCCTTAAGAAGTATGCTTGCTTACTCTCATCTTTGCCCTTCTTAATTTCCTTCAGCTTAGTCTCAAGGAACAAAACTTGATTTGCGTCATTAACCTTAAATAACTTACCAGTCTATCGTAGATTTCCTTGGAGGTGGTCAGCTCGGAAACATAGGCCACCAAGTGTTTGTCGATAGAGTCTCGAATGATCTTCTTTGCTTTGATTTCTCCCCTGGTCCACATGTTCCTTGCCGTAGCAGAAGCATTTGATGGAGGCTCAATGATTCTGCCTCTCACATGGTCCAACACTTCCTACTCTTCTAATGTCAGAACGAGAGACATCTTCCATCCATGATAGTCAGACTTCTCACAGAGCTTGTCTTTAGTGGGGAAGTGTGATGAGGACCCCATGAAGTCTTTAGGATTGCTTCAACAACCTTTGGTGATTGCTCATGCTCTTGCTCTTGCTTGGGCTTTGTCTTCACCTCAACTCTAATACCGTGTTAATTTATGGTATGTTCTATGCTTAGAGCAGTTTACTTCAATTCTTCTTATTAGTCACTATTTAGCAATCAAATAAACATAAAATAAAGTGCAGATAGAACATTAAGAGATCGACAGAAAACAAGCCAAGACAAGAGACACCAAATGTGGCGGCTAGCCAGGGATAAACCCCAATGGGAGGAAACCCTTTGATCAATTCTTCTTCAATCTTCAATGGTTCGGTAGAGAGAAATAGTACAAATTCATAAATCTGTAATTTTATGACAGCAGCAACAAACCCTAACCAGCAAAGTCAAATATGGTCAAACAAGATGAAATTGACCTTCAATATGTTTGGTCAATTTCTTGGTCATCTAGTCCTCCAACAACAACAAGAAGCAACCCATAAACATCCCCAAAAACACAGTCAACTAAAGTCAACCTACTACCCCAAACTAACGCAGTCAATGCTGGTCAAACCAAAGGTCAGTTGCCTCGGTTTACATGCCAAAAATTGTGGCTTGCGTAGGAGAGACTGCCACACCAAAACCGCACTGCTGAAAAGTCAACGCTTGGTCAACGTTGTCCAGAACATCTTGCTGCAGCTTTTGCATCCTCCTTCCTTGCCCTAATGTGTCCTCCTCCTTCCCACGCGTGAGGTTCTCTTCCTTGAGTGTAAACCCAATCATCCAAGGAGAGAAAAATGTATGAGAGATGAGATGAGTGAATAATGACTCAAACTCACTTGTATTTATATGATATGTTGGACATGTGTGCCACACATTTAGCTGTTGGCCGATCTTGACAATTTGTCAAGTAAATACAAATAAATTCATATCTCCATAAATACTTGTCGGAATCGGATGATCGTTAGATCAATCCTACACCTCTCGACAAGAGGAATCAAGGAAAAATATCAGCTGCCATAAATAAGATGACCCATATGGAGTTTGGCCCTAGTTCCCAATTTTAACAATTGAGAAACTTGCTTGTAAGCCTATCCTTTCTTCCTCAACCCTCCAATCCTCACCCCTTATCCCTTGTGGACCAAGTCCCTTACTTAAAGAGAAAGCAAGCTCCATTCTTCACTCCATCCTTGGGAAAGGGTTACCTCTCACATATACATTGACATATACTTTACAAGTGATCCCTACAGTACCGGGACTCCTCCCATCGGTGAAAATCCGTAAAGAGCAAGGAGACTTAGCTGTGGTGACAGTGTGCTAAGCCTCCATCATTGCCCTTAAGTTAGTAGTTTCCCTCTTAGGAACCCTTTTAGGTCCCCTGCTGCTTTGAGTGGTAACAGGACCCAGGTTAGGTCAAGAGGAGTGAGTTTAGCAACCAATGATGAGCTTGACCTAAACAAGGAAGGAAGGGGATGAAAGAAAGGATCTTCAATGAAAAGCAATGCAAAGAGCCCAGTGAGGTTTCTAGCCTAAGGGAAACCAAGGGCAAGAATTGGTCTTCGAGCTAAGGCTTGTGATCTCTCAAGATCCCACCGTCAGAATCTCATGAAATTTGGAGGGATTCTTGAGAACACACCGGCATTGTTGTGGACCAAAAATATAAGTATTTGGATGGCTATATTATGAGATATTTGATGCCTTAGGTGACCTATGGGGCTAGACCTAGAAATTTGAGGAGAAGGTGAAGAAAAAAAGGTTTTAGGGTGATCACCTATGGTAGACCAGTCTTGAATCCTTTGGGGAGATTGGAGTGAAAAATGATTATCAATTCGGATTGAATTTTCTTAGTCAAGGAGGCCTTAAAGGCAGCTACACTTAGCACTAAGGAAAAGCAGTACAACTTCAAAGACTTTGTACTTCGTCTTACAAAATAGATGGCTTATCAAGATTAATTTCAACAATGAAACATTCCAAGGAACATTCACTCATCATACATGGCCCATACATGAAGCATCACTATTTAGAAACAAAATTCCCACAACTTCATAAAAATGGATGCAACAAATTAGCCCTAGTATAGCGAAATCCCAGCAACAATGTATGTGACAAAAACAAAAAGGGAATAGCATTAAAATTGCACATACATGTATTAGAGTATATCCAACCATCAAAATTTTGCCAATCAAGAAGCTCCAAGACAAGAGAAAATGATCCACACATCAAATTCATTCCATGCTCCAAAATTTCATCCTCCAAGAAGAATAGTGAAGTTCTCACAAGAGATACAAGTCCAACCAAGTCATGGTCCAAAATGAATTCATGTCTCTTCTATTTATACACTCATTAGGAGTTCGAATTACCTAATTTGAGCCTACATTAGCCCATCAACTATAATAATGTGCAAATAACTATCTATTGGTGACAAGCCTACCAAACTAGCTCATAAACAAAATAATAAGCCTCCCAAGAGGTCGAATAATCAATAATGCATGTCGTTGGGCTCTCTAAGAGGCCTGGTCCATAAGTGCCAAAATGATGAATTCAACTTCCAAAAGAAATGAACAAGGGGTTGGCCCCTTGTTCTCCACATAATAACCCTGTGGTGCTCCCAACGGTTGTGTGGCCATAGAATGTGAAAATTTGGATCCCCAAATTCCTACTGCAGCAACTAATTACGTTTCTCCTATTTGTTAATTACTGAACCAAATTATTTATTGTTTCCTATAGTAGAACTAAGTTACTGGAAACTCCTGAAGAATTTTCTGGAAACACGGATCCCTGTTTCTGATACATAAACAGATACGATTCTTGTCCGAAACGTCGTAAAAACGTTTTTGTGCCATTTCAAAAAATTGGAAACTTTAGATTTATAATTGGATACGTTTCCAAGGGATTTAAATTTTTTTGGATCCATTTTTGGAAATCCGGAAACGAATCCACGAAAATTGTGATCAGAATCCACCCTTAAATTGTTAAAAAGCTTGAAAATTTGTATAGCCATAAATAAATTTTAAAAATGAAGAAATCATATTTGCAAATAAACTCACTATAAACAGTCTCATAAATTCTTTTCTAAATCTTTAGAAACAACGACACTCCATATATTTATCAAGGATTCTTATTAAGAAAAAGATAGATGTTCAAAAATGCAAATAAAAGGGTTTGATGAATGTCTTTGTAAAGAGATTTATTTGAGCGGTTATTTTTCATTTCGGTTAAGGTTTTGTTAATTGTCATTGATTTTGCTCTTCATTTCATAAAGCCCTCCAATATAACAAATCTTCTCTAGCCAATCTTGTGCCTACATATAGTCATGAGACCAAGCTGACATTGAGAAGATTGAAACGTTCAAATAGGTCTTGATGGAATATCCCAATGATCCCATGGGCCTTTTAATTGTCATGCAAGGAAGATAGATATCATCAGCCATGCATGACATGTTCTTTGAAGGAGTTGGACCCAAAAGCATAAAGGCTGTAGCATTTCTGATTACATTATTAATGATGATGATAATATGTTGAATGTAATAATAATCACTAATGATGATGACAATGTTCACGCTAAATTGATGATGATGATTTGTTTATGTTGAATTCATGATGATGACTATGCATTTTTAGATATAGATTCTAGATTCTAAAAGATGAATGGTAATATATATAATATATATATATATATATATATATAATATATATGCATGGTGTTTCCTTGTGTATCGTATCTTGATATTTTGAAAATTTGTCGTATCTGTTTCAAACCCCGTATCCATTTCAGTGCAACTTAGTAGTAGACACTAAAACGAATACACTGCAACCTTCACCATTTAAATAAAATGTGGAAACAAGACACAGATGAAGAAAGAAATACAACACATCTACACAGTTTTTTTGGACAAACGTCCCTGAAAAAACCTAGTGTGGGAAAATCGATGCAACAACTAAGGGTTTTATTATTAAGCAGTAATAATTTATGTATACAATCTTTGGATACCTTCCTGGCAATCCAGTTACCAAGAATATCACTGACAGAGAGATAAGTGAGGTTACCTCACAATATCACTAGAAATCTTGGCTGATTCGGCCACTGAATGAACTACCCCTGGCTGTCTTTGTGCTGCCTTTACACAGTCACTGCGTCAACCCAATGTCACACCTTCTGGGGACAGTGTCACCCCTTCAACCGATCTTACACCCACAGTTTAGATTAATACCCATTAATTTTTTTAAATTCCTAAGTTTAGACTTAGGGTCCCATTAAAAATAATTAATTATTTTAATAAAACTGTCTCCCAGAGGAATTTCCCAAAACAATTTTTGGGTATTGGAGAATGCATGTGTCTAAGCCTCCCTGCAAATTTTTAGACTTAGAGCACATCCATTACTACCAAAAATCAACATTCCCTCTTAGCAAGGAATGTGCTCTAGCAATGCACCTTGCTGAAGCATCACTTTGTTCTGTAACATCTCTTTCTGCATTGCTGATGTCTGACATCCTGTCCACCAATTACTACACAAATGCTACATCTGTACTATTGCTGACCCTACCACTGTCAACACTGCATCCTTATTGCAACTCCCTCTAAAAATTTTGCATCTGTGCTACTGTTGGTACTGCCACTACCAACACTACAACCTACACAAATGCTACATATCTTTCTGCGTTGCTGATGTCTGACATCCTGTCCACCAATTACTACACAAATGCTACATCTGTACTATTGTTGACCCTACCACTGTCAACACTGCATCCTTATTGCAACTCCCTCTCAAATTTTGCATCTGTGCTGCTGTTGGTACTGCCACTACCAACACTACAACCTTAACTGTTGTTGCTACTGCATCAACAACGGAAAAACATCCCAAATTACTGAACAAGTGTTCAGTATGATGCATCTCATTGCTGGAGTCTAACTGTTGCTAGTCTCTACGCTGACCCTCTGAAGCCTCTGCGATACTGCTGACTCTGTTGTGTGCCAACTGCACTATTGTCAACTCTATCTCTGTGATGCTCAATCTCTGACGCTCCTAACAACTACAACTGCCTCTCCGGCACTTCTTTACACCAACTGATACTGGTCCATCCTACTACTTCTGATTTAGGCTCCCGTAGCAAGGAATTGATGCGAGAGGTGGAATCCTCAAGGATCCTACCCATCTGCAGTCCTTTCGAACTACAACTCTAAATCACCCCAGCTCCCTCCTGGAGATTCCTGGGCTATCATGGCGAACTCCTCCTCGATCTTTCTGGCTACAACCTTCAGATCATGTTTCTCATCTTTGTACTTCTTCTTGAGAGGACACTGTGTTGCGTAGTGACCGAATTAACCCGCCTGAAGTATTTGATCTTCGAAACATCTTTCTTCTTCTTTTGTTGCTCCCACTGCCCCTTGGATGCGAGGGCTACATTCTCTTCCTCCTCCTTCAACTTCGACCCACTGTTGTTGCTTCCGTCAAGTTTACACTTGACCAAGTCTCTCCTCAGCTCCTCTTGCTTAAGAGTTGCCCACATTTCATCCCAGTTTGGCAAAGTCACCCTGACCAGGATGCTCTGGACAAAGACTTGCCACTCCTCAGATACTAAATTTAGGGTCAGTCTTACCATCTCAAAACCTTGAGGCGTTGACCCCACAACTGCCAACTCGTCTCGGGTTTCCTGAAGCTTTGCAAGGAACGGATCAATGCGTTCCCCCTACTGCATCTGCATGGATCTCATCTTCTGCTCCAAGTACATCTTTCGTTGCTCGGAAGATCCCTGATATAGCATCGACAAGGAATTCCACATCTCCTTGGCAGTTTCTCTACCAGTGATGTGACAGACTATATGATCCTTCACTCCATCAAGGATCATTCTCTTTGTCTTCGCCATTTCTCCCTTATACTTCTTGAGCAGATCTGGATCTGCGGGCTCAACTACCACGCTGTCAATGTAGACTTTGAGAAAATGCTCATCTAGAAGGCACGACATCCTTTCCTTCCAGATCACATAGTTGGATGCCCCATCCAACCTATCCTAATCTCTTAATCCACTAGGCTACCATCTCTTCCAATCGAAAAAGTCGAATGACCTCCTCTCTCCTCTACATCGCTGCTGGGCTAGCCTACGCACTCCTTGCTAGAGTCAATAGATTTACTACTCCCTGCTATTGCTCAACTAACGAGAAATCAAATTTCTTGGCTAGGAATTCTTGGAGGAAGAAATTCCCTCAATGTCTATCCTCTCCTTCAGACGTCTTTCTGCCCATCAACTGCCTGCAGAAAACTGCCTCCCACCAGAAACCCCTCTTCCCTAAAGCTTTTGTTGCGCTACTCCCTCTACCGCCTACCAATTTCAATCTAGAAATCTCACCTCTCTATCGACTCACTCCGAGAGAGATTCACCACGAAAATCTTGCCATCCTTGCCTAAACTGCACAATCCCTCTAACAATTTGTGTTCTGATGCCCTGTAAAAAGACCATCAATGGACAAGAATCAGCAAACTTGTTCTTTGGACAGGTCTAGATGCACTTTGGGATACCAAGGAGCATCATTATCATATCCAAAAATACCAGATCTGACCCTTCAGAGAAGTTTGAACTCGTCCTCGTCCTCTTTCTCATTGTTGTCAAACCACCCTTCTAGATAAATAACTCGACCCTCGTTAAGGCAGAGATAGGAATTGGTAAATAGTTTTTTTTTTCTTCTAAAATATGGAGTCTATCACTGCTACAATAATGCATCCCAAGGGATCATTAGTTCTGGGATCATAAGCAAATATTTGGCCCTCTGTTGATGCGTTGACTTGACCTCTTCATTTCACTGTTAACGCACCAATAAGTCAACCCTTCTCACTGTATATTCTCGATTTCCCTTTTATGATGATTTTATGAAAAAGGCGTGGAATTTGGCACTTGGAACCCTCGTTCCAATCTAAAGAAGGAACATGGCCTAGTTGTAACCAGTGGAACTACAATATGGATATTCGACCTTGGGTTCAAATTCTGGAAGTGAAATGGGTGCTCAAACTTTTTACGTGTCTTCCCTAGAATCTGGATCTTTAACTCGACCTTTAAATCTTTGCCGAATGGAAGTTCTGAAATAATCTTCCCTAAAAGCTAACTAGGGTGGCACTCAAACTCCACCGGAACTAGCTATTGAGTTTCACTTGAAACTATCAAAACTCCCTTGAGCTTTTTCACGATATCAAATAGAACTGATAGAATATCAAGCCTTCCAATTGAGCCCAATCCTCTATATTTATAATTCTCCATTGAGCTTCTAGATTCTCCCTTAGGACCCATTTTCTACTAGCAAACTTTTTACCACCATTTTAAATTAAATAGTAACTTGCCTCCTTTCTCAATAAAATATCTAACAGTTGGCATGCTTGAAAATGTTTAAGAAAACATTCAAAGAATACTTCAATAGAGGAGATGCTCCTAGTTTTACAATTATGATGCCATGAATCATGACCATGGAGGCATCTCATGAATAACATTACGAGGACGTCTTGGTGAACCACTTCAACCTTCGAGGTATGTGCAGCAAATCTCGCTACATGATCAATTGTAGAGAGTAGATCACCATTAAACATGGGAACCCCACATATGGCAGCCCAAGTGACATGATTAGGGTGTCTAGGAATGCTTGCGATGTCCAAGGAAGGAAATTCATCAAAGAAAGAAATCCTATTTGGATACACATATAAATTACGTACGAATCGCCATGGTGAAATTAGAGATGCCTAGAGAGATGCTTGCTTCACCCTACAAGTGTTGACCTTAATGTTCAACGAAGATCTTGGGCTGTGTTCTTCCAATGGAGTTGCCAAAAGGATGTGTCAATATTGTCGTAAGGGTACAAGACACACATCTCGTGTCCCCGGCAACAATGCCAAAAATGTTGTTGCACAAACTAGCAAGCCTAGTTAGTAGGCTAAAGCTAGAGGACACTGTTACCCATCATTTTGTCGGTGATATCCCTAGGAGAAAAAAATTATGCTTGATGGTCTTTAGCTGGCAGCCAGCAGCCCCTTTCAGCCACCAACTAGCTCGGTGTGCCATTTCTCCACCACCTGAGCTAGTCATGTGGTCCCTCACCCATCTGTCGTGATCGTATGGTTGAAGGTGGGCCTCCCAAACCTAAAGGTATGCCTTGTCATTTGGCGATTGAGTATTTTAGTGTACTTATCATGGAAATTATTGGGCATGGATTAATGGGGGGATTTGGCGGAAAGAGTGGACTAGGTCTATGCTGTTGTCCCCTATGTCTAGTTGTAAGTTGTACCACAAAATGCAAAATATGGTCGGGACAAACACATTTAGCATGTGGGCAAAAGCAAATACATGAGCCCTACCCCTCCATGGCCAATCACCCTGGTTCGTATAGACCCTAGATGAGCCTCCTCTATCATTCAGGAACCCATAATTGTCACAACCCCTGGTGGGCGATGAACTGCCCCACCTTAAAGGGGACATCCACTGCTATACTTTACACATCATGCTCTCATTCCCTTGAGCCTCGAGCAGTTAACTGAAGAAAAATCATAAAAGGCAAAAGGCATATGAAGAAGGGTGGAAAAATCAAAGCAGGGGCAACTCATGTACCACGATTGCTCCCTCCTACACATCATTTACCCAAGTATGGGATTCCCTTGCATTAGCTACCCTTGTACCATGGCATGTGACCAAGGTTTTCCCCCTCATCCCCTACTCTATTCCATCACTTTATCACATGCCACCACCATTTGAAGGATGTACCATGGACATACCACCCCATTTAGAAGCAGAAACCACCTAATAGGGCACTTGGTTAACCCCCCTTTGAGCTTGGAGACATTTGCACATGCCAAAGCCCACTATGGAAGGGTGTGCCATTATGAAGTGCCCACCTATTTTCCATGGTTTGTAAACTCTTTTACTTGATTTATTTAATGACTTAGTGTACTAGAAGGCAAGGGGATACATTGGATCTTATGCACGATTACAGATGATTTTCATTTTGGGTTTGGTCTCCCTATACGGGGTCCTAACCTTCCATAGGGATACATTGGCACATGTAGGGTGTGTGTAGAGAGCCATTGGCCTTCAAAGTAGAAAATAGAATTCAATGGATCCCCAGAGTCATTTATAGATTGCTTGTGGTTCACCTATTGGACAAGGAAGATGTACTTAGTTCACCATGCCCAGCCGACTCCACAGTTGCACCATACACTTGACAAATGATCCATGATCTATAGGATGATGTGGCATCACTTATATCATCATGCTAGCCCTTGCAGATGGTCTACAAGCATCTTCGATGTGTTTGGAGACCTGTGAAGACATTTGTGTGTCCCCACATCCATTTGGAAGCACCACAAGTTTATTAATTGGAGAACAAGGGGCCAACCCCATGAAACTATTTTTGGAGTCATATTTGACATTATGGCACCCATGGACTTCATTAGGCCTCCTCTAAGGCCCAACAACACATGTTATTGATCATTCGACCCTATTGAGAGACTTACTCCTTTATTATTGAGCTAGTTTGGGGGGGCTTGTCACCAAAAGGTTGTTATTTTGAACATTATTTTATTCTAGGGGCTAAATTAGGCCAAAATAAGCTAAATCGAATTCATTAGAATGTGAATAAATATAAGAAAGAGGAATCATTTGGATTCTCATCACATGGATTGATCAAACTCTCTTGTGAGATTTTCGCTATTCTCTTTGGAGGATGAAATTGGATGGATGGATGAATTTGATGTTTGGATATCTTCATTTTTGTCTTGGAGATTCTATATTGGCATATGATGATGACTGGATATACTTGTTCTCACATGTAAGTGCTCTTTTAATGCTATTATGTCATTATTTTCTCTCACATTAATGATGCTAGGATTTTCGTTATACTAGGCCAAAATTTTGTTCCTTTTCTTTGATGAAAGGGTAAAAATTTGTCTTTTATTAGCATTGCATCATGTTACAGGACATGTTTGAATAAGTGAATGTTCCTAGAGTTATTTCATGGAAATTTATCTTGATAAGTCATCACATATTGCACATTGAAGTATAAAGACCTTGAAGCAATTTTCCTCATGCCCTGATTGTCATGTGAAATTGTTCTAGGGGCCTCCTTAACTGAATGAAACCATCCTAATCATTGGAATATTCTTGACTCCATTTCTCCCAAAGTTATAGGCACATGTTTGAATAAGTGAATGTTCCTAGAGTTATTTCATGGAAATTTATCTTGATAAGTCATCACATATTGCACATTGAAGTATAAAGACCTTGAAGCAATTTTCCTCATGCCCTAATTGTCATGTGAAATTGTTCTAGGGGCCTCCTTAACTAAATGAAACCATCCTAATCATTGGAATATTCTTGACTCAATTTCTCCCAAAGTTATAGGCACTGTTCTTCCATAGGCGATCACCTTAAAGCATATTTTTCTCACCTTCTCCCTTTCTTTCTAGTCCTAGCCTACATAGGTCCCCTTGGGCATCACTTATCTCACAATCTAGCCATCCAAATACTTTGATTTTTGGTCCACAACTGCGATGGAGTTTTCTCTAAAGGCCCTCCAAATTCGAAGCAAATCCAACAATGGGATCTAGAAATATTGCAAGCCCTAGAGTGAGGACCATTTCTTGCCCTAGGTTTCCCTTGGCTGGTGACCTCATTGGGATTATTGCATCAAATTCAAAGAAATCTTCTCCTTTAATCCATTTCTCCCCCTCAATTAGATCAAGCACACCCTTGGTTGATCAATTCCATCCCCTCGACCTAATTCTAGGTCCACTTGGCCCTATTTGGTCCTATACCATTTTAAAGATCAATCCATAGAGACCACTTGGAATCCAAGTTTCCACAAGGATTTGAGGGGCTAGGGATATCCTTTAAAAGTTATATATTCAAACCCTAGCCATTGGAATTCTCATAAGCCCTTCTTAGAGAACCTTTTGTAGAGTCTCATGACTGTTTTGTTTTTAACACTCTTTTCATCCATTTTTCCTCTTTTCATCGTCGCTATCAACTAAAATAAGAAGTAAACTATAGATTTTGACATGGTAAGTTACTCAGATGTCTTATTTTTCATATTTATTAATGTGCCTTATTATTAAGATTAAAAGATTGCAATAGCTACAGAATTAATACGATTCTGCAGTTGTTTCATGATTTCGTAGCTATCTCCATGGTTTGTTGGATTCCAGTACACCAGCCAAGCAAAGAAGCACATGGGCATATGGGGATTTATCTCCTCATGGATCTCCTCCTATTCACCCAAGCCAAAACATCAAGGAAATCGCCCAGTGGCACAGTCAAAGAAGCAGGTCAATATATGGATAAGCAGAGCAGCGAGAGTTCAGATAAATCACGACTCTCCGATTTGCTTTCCAAATAGAAAATCGTAGAGAAATGTTATTACTTCGTTATAGATTAGAATTCAAACTAGGATTGTTTTAAGTTTTATAAGGCATAAAAGTCTCAATCTGTTGAGCACGAATTCTTATATATAACTCTGTAAATAGAAAGCAAGAAGGCGTACGTAATCTTTGAATGACTGTTTGAATTTTTATAACTCTGTTCTCTTTAATTGAAGAAGTATTTTCATCAACCTCATGCGCAGTTAGCTATTGAATTAAAATTCTAAAACCTGTTGTTTTGTGGAGGGCCCTTGCGAAAAGTTGAAGTTCATTTTTTTACATTTAGCTCAGTCATTTTGTTTCTTTATTTCCATAATTTCATTATCGTAGCTTCAGTTTCTTTGTAATCATTTGTTTACAGTCTTTCTCTTGTTGTCTACCAATTTCAATCATTTATATGCTTTCTAAAGTAGAACCATGTATATACTCTTCTTCTTTTCATAGCAATTACATTTGTTAGATTGCATTCCTTTTGTTTTTGCTTTATTATTTCAAAGTTGAATTGTTAATTGCAATATAGAGATCTTAGCATGGGATGCTTTATAAATTCATTCTAGAATAGAAGTGATTCTCTTTTAAAGTATAAATAATTGTCTTTCTAAAACATTAGTTTATTCACAGATTTTAGAATAACTTTCTTTTTAGTTTCTTTTCAAAAATACAATTTATCTTAAAGAAGTTTTTTGTAGAATTTACATAGTTTTTCTTTTCCATTACCTTGCATAGTGGTTCTTTTGAAATTAATGATAGTCAGTTAAATAGGATCATGATAGCTTGTTTTAATTTTCTTTTCAGAGTTGATTGTAGGAATTTAATTGTAAATCATCAATCTCATTAGGAATATAAGAATAAATAAAAATCCTTAAAACAAACACAATCATCATTTTAATAAACTCAAGAAGGCTTCTAGCATATATAGTGCACTTTCATTTCACAAGTTTACCAACTCCAGTCGATAATTTATGTAAGCAATTTAAGAACATTAAATTGATCGAACATTTTGGCATTGTTTCCGGGGAAGTGTAAACAAAAGTCTTGATTTCTTTTAGATAAAAAAGAAATAACAAACAAAAAAACATGATATGCATAGGGAAAGAGACTCTAGGGATAGATTTGTAGGTAGAGGAAAGAGCTTAATTCCAATAACATCACTTACCCCACCCCGACCTCGCAGTGCCACACCAACCGACACAAACTCGAATTCCATCCACAGCAGGCAAACATAAACTTCCCAAGATATTAAGATCCAAAATCCAACCAAGAGATTCACCAACTTCATCAACAGAAACCATAATAGAAGAAGATCCCATATCCCCAACAACAGGAATAATTTTCCTATCTTCAACTGGAGAACAACTTCTAGCTTAAGAGTTAGAAGTTCCTACTGAAGAAGAGGAAGAAGAAACCTACTTCAAACCATTGATAGAAGAACCAGAGGACCTAGAGGAAGTTGAAAACCCAATCTTAGGACTAGAACAAGAGGACCTAGAGGAACTTGAAAACCCAATCTTAGAACTAGAACCAGAACCCTATAGTTTTGAAGAATCTACATTCGCTGGAGAAGGAGAAGGGAGAGGCACATAATTTGAATGTTGAACAACCTAGGATTGGAGGGGGAAGAGGAGGTGGAAGACAAGGTGGAAGAGGAGGTGGAAGAGGTGGAGAAAGAGGAAGAGGAGAAGATATAAATCCAAAACCCTTTGGATTTCCTATCCTCGATGAAGACACAATTGTAACAATTAAAAATATCTCACCCTCTATCCTTCCAAACTTTCATGGATTAAGGAGTGAAGATCCTGAGAAATTTCTCTTTGAATTTGAAGCCTTCTGTAGATCATGTGATTATCTACATGGTGCTCAAATGTTGAAATTATTCCCTGCAACCATTAAAATGGTTTATGAGTTAAGGAATAAACTCCATAAGAACATGGGAACAACTGAAAACTACATTCTTAGAGAAATATAAGGATTATTGTATGCCCCATAACATTAAAGATGAAGTATTTAAAATGATACAAAAAGAAGATGAAAATCTTGAATATTTCGTCAAAAGATTTGCTTAAAATGTAAAAAGGGAAAAAATGAATAATCTAGATTAGGAAACTTTGAAAGCTCTCTTATTGAAATCCATTAGAGATGAGTGATTTGATCTTCTCAATCTAATGGGTAAGGGAGACATTTCTCAGTTATCACTAGGAGACATTTGTGAGTTGTGCATACACATTTCAAGAGGCAAAGCAAGAACTGGGAAAATCCCAAGAGATCCTCTTTTATCAAGGATTAATAAATCTGAAGTTGGGACAGTAAGTAGAGTAGAATTAGGAAATTTTGCTTGATAATTTTAAAGCATATATTTTAATGAGTCTTAGTGAACAAATTAACACCCTTAAAATACAAAACAAGCGAAAAGCTGAAAATGTTACATTGTCCATTTTTTGCCCTAACTATAGAAAGACACATGCCTTGAGAGAATGTCCTTTTAATTTAAAAAGTGTAGAAACTTGTGTTATTTGTGCGGAAAATCATGACACAAAAAAATGTCCCTCAATACCAGGTCTTAAAGCCATCTATGAAGAAGAAGGCGTACCAAATCAAATAGATCCTCTCTATTTTATTGCTAAAAGACCTTGGCAGAATCCACTGCCAAATACAACACAAGGTTTTAATACTCAACTATTTGCACAATCTTCACAAAGTAATTTGACTGCCCCAATGCTTTGGAAATCTTGGCCACAACCTTGGTCACAAGGATGGAAAAATCCTCATGGAAAATACCCTCAATATCCTCAATTTCCACAATTTCAACAATCATATCCTACTTTTCCTCCACAATATTATTTTTAGCCTATTCAACAAACTCAACCTCACAATTTGAATCCACAACTTTCATTACCATTTCTTCAAAGACCAAACCAATTCCCTGCCCAACCACACCCAAATCCAAATAATAATAAAAATTCACAACCTGTTTACAATATGGAAGGACAAAATTTTCAAACCTACATAATAACTCCACTAGATCTAAATAATGTTCAACTTAGATTTGGTAAAATATTAGAAAATAAGTCCCCATCAGTTGTTATTCATGAAAGTGAAAAAGAAAAGATCTCTGAAAAAGAAAAGTCTCTTAATGAAAAAGAAAAAACTCAAAAACATGTTGCTCCAACACAATCAAATAACTCAACTCCTATTATGGAACAACCTTCAGTATCTGTTTCAAAACCACCTTTCCTTGAAAGATTAAAAAGTGATGAAGGGGTAGAAAAACAAATTTTATTGCCTGATTACGACATGTTAGATGAATTGAAGAATGTTTGCATAAAGATTCCTATACTTCAAGCCATTAAGGAAATACCAATTTTCGCAATAACAATTAGGGACTTGAGCGTAAAAAGTCCTGGAGGAAAAAGAAAAGAAATCAAAAGAATCCAACTAGTTGGAAAATTTGCAGATATCATGATGGATAAAACAACAATTTAGAAATATCTTGATCGAGGAAGTCCGATTGTGAAAACACACATCAATGGTGTGTAGATCCCAAATACATTGATTGATCTAGGAGCAGCCATAAATATCAAGAGTAAACAAACTATGAATCAATTAAAACTTTCTAATCTTCAATATACACCTACACTATTGCAATTGGCAGATGGATCCGTAATCAAACCTGATGGTGTATTAGAATACATATGTATCCTTAGATTCTTGGGAATACCCTGTTGATTTTATGATTTTAACACCCAAGAATAACTTTGGAGGACATCCATTGATTCTAGGAAGACCATGGCTAGCTACAGCCAGTGCTTTTATAGTTGTAGATCTGGTGATATGTTCATTTCTGATGGGAGTGCAATAAAGAAATTCACACTGTATCCACCAGCAAAAACAACAGTAGAAGATGGAAATGAAGAATGGATAGATGATGACTTTGATATAAGACCAATCTTTGCTACTTCACAAACAGATGAAGAAGATCAAATTTTAAATTTAATGGAAAATAACGAATCTTCATCATATTGTGAATCTAGTCAGAATTTTCAAGAACAATGCAATATTGAATATTTATCATCCTGTCAACTATCCTTGCATTCTATGGAAAAATTTGGCAATTCCACAATTTAAATATTTCAAGGAAAAACTTTGAATATCAACAATAATTTGGAAGAATTTCAAAAGAAAGAATTAATCAAGATGTTACAAGAACATTCATGTGCTTATGCATGGGAATATGCTGACATGAAGGAAATTGATAATAATACTTGTATACATTATATCTACATTGAAGAAAATACCAAACCAATTCGACAACCTCAAATAAGAATGAATCTGAATCTAAGGGAGATTGTTAAGGAAGAACTACAAAAACTGTTGAATGTCAATTTTATCTATCCAATATCAGATGAGCTGATGGATGAGCTGGAGGGGGCTAAGTTATTCTCGAAGATTGAGTTGCACTTAAGGTACCATCAGATTAGGGTGAGGGACCAGGATGTCCCTAAGACAGCTTTCAGGTGCCACTATGGGCACTTCGAGTTCTTGGTTTTTCCCTTCAAGATGACCAACACACTAGCCACCTTCCAGTCTTGCATGAACCACATATTTTGTGGGCAATTGCGGAAGTTTGTGTTGATGTTCTTCGATGACATACTGGTTTGCAGCCGGACCTAGGATGAGAACTTGCAGCATGTAGAGACGATATTGTGTATTTCGGAGGAGCAACATTTCTACGCTAAGCTGTCAAAGTGTGAGTTCGGTTTGACGAGGATGCGTGAGAGTTCATGAGGAGAAGATCAGGGCCATTCAGGATTGGCTAGAGCCTCGAAATGTGATGGAGTTGAGGGATTTTGTGGGAATTTGCACCTATTATCGGAATTTCGTGAAGGGCTTCTTGCAGTTAGCAACTCTTCTCACCGATTTGACGAAGAAGGGGGTGTTTGAGTGGACAGATGGGGCGCAAGAGGCTTTTGAATGCCTCAAACAGGTCATGAGCAATTACCCAGTGTTGGCACTCCCTGATTTCACACAACCCTTTGTGATTGAGTGTGATTCATCAGGGGAAGGTGTAGGAGCAGCTTTGATGCAGGGGTGACACCTGATAGCTTTCGAGATTCGGAAGCTACTGCCCCATGAGAGATTGTACTCCATCTGTGATAAGGAGATGCTAGCCATCATTCATGCACTATCCAAGTTCAGACAGTACTTGGTGGGAAACAGGTTCAGGGTCAAGACAGACAAAAACAGTCTCAGATTCTTCTTGGAGCAAAAGCAGTTGCAGGAGAGACAACAGAAGTGGGTGAGCAAGCTCCAGGCATATGAATTTTACATTAAGTATGTCAAAGGGAAGCACAATGTGGTCGTTGATGCATTGTCCAGGAAACTAGCTACCCTTTCATTGATGAGCATTGCACCAGATTGGCGGGCATAGTTGTTGGTAGAGTATGCTTTGCATGTGAGGTCCTTGATGGTGCAGTGGTGGATGACCGATACCAGGTGATGAATGAGGTGATTTACTTTCGAAACAAGATTTATTTGGTACCCAGGTCCTAGTTGAGGGAGAAGACCCTGCTGGCAGCCCATGACTCACCATTGCCAGGGAATCAAGGGTTTACCAAGACTTATAGGACCATCCTGGAGAACTTTGCATGGAGGGGCCTCAAGGATGATGTTCTAAGGCATGTTTGGGAGTGTGACACATGCCAGAGGAACATGGGTGAGCAAACACACCCTGCTGGGCTACTACAACCTCTTCCTATTCCTGAGGGAAAGTGGGAGAGCGTGTCGATGGACTTTATCATGGGGTTGCCCAAAGCACAAGGCAAGGACTGCATATACGTGGTGGTGGACCGATTGACGAGGTTTGCACACTTTTTCGCCATCTCAGCCTAGTCCTCAGCTTCATAGGTGGCCGAATTATTTTTAAAGAGGTATTTCGACTTCATGGTCTTTCGAAGACCATAGTCAGTGATCAGGACAACAGGTTCATGGGAGGATTTTGGCAGGAGCTATTTCGACTAGTGGGCATTGAGCTCACTCCGAGGACCAGTTATCACCCCCAGACGGATGGGTGGATGGAGATTGTTAACAAATGGTTGTGGGCTTACTTGCGTAACTACGTGATGCAACAACAACATGCATGGATACGGTGGTTTCACTTAGGCGAGTACTGCTATAACACTACATACTACATGTCCATATGTATGTCCCCATTCAGAGTCCTATATGGTTACGACGCATTATGTTTTGCTAACGTGACCTCAAGGATAACTTGCATATTGTGCAAAACCATCAGAATCTCTATGCAAACAAGGGTCGAGTAGAGAGGCAATTTGAGGTTGGAGACTTGGTCTTTTTGAGGCTCCAACCGTACAGGCAATCATCACTCAAGAAGAAGGGGGACGAGAAGCTCAAGCCTCGCTTCTATGGGTCGTACCAAGTAACCAGGAGAGTCGAGGTGGTAGCATATGAGTTGGAGCTACCCCTAGGGAGCCTAGTACATAACATTTTTCACGTGTCTTGCCTGAAAAAAACATTGGGGCAGCAGATGACAATGACTACAAAGCTACCACCTATGGATGATGAGAGGCACTTAGTTATGGAGCCAGAGACTATTTTGAACACTCGTGAGACGCACTTGTGGAACAGGGTCATCAAGGAGTTTTTGGTCAGATGGAAGAACCTACTGGATGAGGATGCCACTTGGGAGGGGGAGTAGATACTTCAACATCCTTCATTATAGTTGCTTGAGGACAAGAAACGTTTTGGTGGGGAGGATTGTGATATTCCCACTTAGCAACATTTCTAAGTGTAATATCAATTTTGCCCAGTTTTGGATAAATTTGCACTAACACTTAGGAAGTGTGGGTTTAGAGGCCCCACATGCATTTTGATTAAAGTGAGCCCAAACATTGGAGGATGGAGGAGGAAAATCAAGCCACTAGTGGAACGTGGGGGAAAGTCAAGCTGGGCCCATAGAGAAATGCGACCCACAAGGGAAACACACACTCATTGGAGAAATTTTGGTGGGGGAAAGTCAAGCTCGGCCCACATGGGAATTTTGGAGGCTCTTTGACAAAAAGAGCAAGAGGCATTTTGGTCATGCATGAATATTTGAGGTTTGTCTTAGACTAGCACGCTTGAGCTCAGCCAAGTCTACAAGTGTTGTTTAGCACAAGCGTGTTTCTAAGCATAAATCTCAACCCTTGCGTCGGTGGAATTTGAGTGCCAGCCCAGGAGGGAGTCCCATCCATTCCAGTTCAAGCGAGCAACAGAGAGTACGAGTTTAAGAAGAGGTTCCAGCAGTAGCAACACAGGAATTGCGTAGTTCTTGGAGGAGTCACACTTGGAGGTTGAGGAGAGGAAGGGAGTTTGGGGTTGAAACTTGAGGATGAGTTCCGAAAAGTGTTTTTTGGTGATTGCAGCCATTTTGCAGTAGGATTGGCAGGTGGGTCAAATTACCCAAAATAGCAGAGCCATTGAGGGAAAATAGGGTCGAAATTCCAAGGTCAACCATCAACAAATTCCTTCGTGGGTTATTCTAGGTATTTGGTGGAGAGGCCAGGGTTAATTTCCCAAAATTTTCTAAGCATGGGCGGAGGCCCTAGTAGCTATTCTACACAGCCAACATCTCATTTTCTGAGCATTTCAACGCAAAGCCAAGGAAGACCAACCAGTACGCTTGGGGGAATTTCACATTCATCATTTGGGCTTAGATTGCTTGCCTTAGGCAAGCCCCCAGGTGCATACTTTCCAAGAAACCATTGTTCTTCATGCTTAATCAATAAATTGGCTCAGCAACGTAGTTTTTGGCGCTAATAGGTGTTCTGATGTTTGATTAATTTTTTTGTGTGTTTATGTCTATGCATGTCTAGGAATCTAATGTTTGCTTGTCTTTTGTAAGCTCTTTTTCATAAGACCATTGACTTTACACTAAATTCACTCATAGAAGCACTCAATCCATAATTGAATATCATTGTATGTCTCTTAAGTAATCTTATTGGCATAACTCTAATTTCACATCATTGAACGTTTTTGTGATCTTGAGGTTTTAAGAACCTAATTGGATAGAAATAGCTTGATATCTAAGCATTATTTGTTTAAAGGCCTCTAATCTATTTGAATTGGTGTTAATTTACATTGAGCATATTTGGAATAATATTGGCATTATCTCATTGAAATCTTGGAAGCTTTTAATTTAAGCAAGAGCATTGATAATCTTGTGATAATAATCGTTGGTATCTTGTTGAGCATTGGTTAAATTATTCTAAGTGCTTTGAACGTTTTTGTGATCTTGAGGTTTTAAGAACCTAATTGGATAGAAATAGCTTGATATCTAAGCATTATTTGTTTAAAGGCCTCTAATCTATTTGAATTGGTGTTAATTTACATTGAGCATATTTGGAATAATATTGGCATTTATCTCATTGAAATCTTGGAAGCTTTTAATTTAAGCAAGAGAATTGATAATCTTGTGATAATAATCGTTGGTATCTTGTTGAGCATTGGTTAAATTATTCTAAGTGCTTAAATTATCATTGGACAAGTTATTATGGATTTGGGCACATCTCGTAATTGTTGAATAATTGTATCTTGTGGGCATCTATTGTATCTTATTGGCACTTGGTAATTTGGCACACTTTCTTGTGGATAAGATTGTATCTCATTGATAAGTACTTGTTGGTGTAATTTAGTACTTAAGAAACTTAAACAATCTTACCTCAAGAATCACTCAATTCATCTTGCATTGCATTCTAAGTCTAGTTGCACTATTAATTTACCTCCAAGCATAAGCTTGGTTGATAGATATTTAGGGCCACCCTTTCTCAATTTAGCTTCAGGGGCTTAGCAACTCTTTAGTGGTTAACACGGTGACCTTGCAGTCATCAGAGCCACAGTCTCTACAGTGCTAGAGGCATCAGGTGGTTGGAACAAAGGGGGATTTATTGTTAATCAAGCCTTTGCTTGCTTCCCATTGGCTTCCATCCCACAACCTACTCTGGAGACTAGTTCCAAAATAGTTAAATGAAAGGTTATACTTAGAATAGGCATATAATTAAAAGTAACCAAGATTCTTGCATCACAGCTAGGTCTCAGGATTTGCATATCATATAGGTTAGTGAAGCATCTAAGCAACAAATGTTGATCCGGTTTACTTGGCATCTAATTAATTATAAGCAAGAATTTGACTCCATAAGGCACTAGTCTCACATTCAAATCTAATCTAATCTTTAAATATTGCTAAAATTAACCAAGTAGCTAGGCCATTCAATCGTGTCTCCCAACCTTGTTGGTTGCTAACTTGTCTTCTGTCTTCACATTTCCATAGGGTCTACCCCCCACCCTAAGTTGTTGTCGCAGTGCCTGTACATTTTGAGAGACAACAAGTCCACTTGGGTTTCTTTGTGGTCCGACACCCTTTGTCACTCTAATTTCACAAGGATCATATTAGGAACCCTATTCTCCTATGATTCTTAGGTCTAGGTATTTCATATCTAGAAATATTCCTCATCCCTAGGTCTAGGTTTCCCTTTAGCCCTTCTTGGAGAGCCATGCATCTTGTTTCTTGAGCAAGAAATCCCTATCATATGAGTCTCTCCTTTGAATAGGCTCTTTAAATCACTACCTCTCCATCATTGAGATACCATTCTTAATGATTTCCCCTATACCAGGACTCCTCCCATCGGTGAATGTCTGTAAAGAGCATGGGACATTGATTGAGTTGACAATGGGTCTTTGTCCCATTGTTGCCACTTGGTCTAGTAATTGCCCCTTTGTAATCTCTCTTAGGACCCCTACTAGACTGAGCGGTAACGGGGTCCACAAGGTGTTAGCTTCCCCTTACCCTTGTTCACACCTTGGGTCGGGCCTGAAACGATGCCTTCGAGGTTGATGCAGCTGAAAGGAAAGTTAAAAGCATAATTTGGCCACTTATAAGAGGAAATGTACCACAAAATGCAAAATATGGCGGGGACATAAAAATTTAGCACGTGAGCAATAGCCAAACATGAGCTCACCCTAGTTCCTAGGGCCCTTATGAGTGCCCCCCGCATCATTAAGGAACCTGTTAGCCCTGAGGCACAGCGCTGCTATTTTGAAGGCTCAAGAAAGGAAATGTTCTGTTTTGCTATCGTGGAGAGGTTCCCACACGGTCCATCACCCCACTTCCCTCACTCATCCTCTCACATTCTCGTTCACTCATGTCCTAACCCAACCCTCACATCCTAACAAAACCCACTTTCGCCTTGGCCCTACATTGATTAACCCATTTTGCCCCGAAAACCTTACCTTTTCACCCCTATGCACCCCTTCACACATTTCTCGAGGTCATCCCGTACTTCCGTGTCCCTCCACCATCGATCTTCCCACCAATCTGACGACCCGCACTTTACCCAACCGACGTGATATGCTCGATCAATCATCGCCGTTAGATCATTCCTGCTAGATCTAACGGCTATTGCGCATATCGCTCGAGCAACAAGCGAGAAGGATACCCACCTGATAAAGACAGATTCCTCCCTCTCCTCCGCTGCTACATGGCGCCCGATGAATGGAATCGAGCGGGCTCCGACCTTTACTGCTTACCGCCCTATGATCGCCTTACGGAAACCATTCTTGCCTGAATAAAACATCTCCTGGGCGTTATCCTTCGAGCACCTCCTTCGCCCAATAGTCGTTCGATCTGCCCATCCAAGATCTGATGGCTCAGACTTATTTCGCTCCCGCCACGATTTCAGGCCTCCGACATTTGATCTCCACCATCCATTCCTCTTGGTCCAATGGCCCTCGTTCACCATCACCATAGTTCACCCTCCGCAGCCTAACCAACATCCTGACCATCGATCCATCCCATCCAACGGCCTGCAAGCCCCCATACTCTGCTTCCCATCAGTCACCCAAGGAGGAAATTTGTTGGCTCTGTCAGCGTTTTTGATAGTATGAACTGAAATAATGGAATACATGGCCGATAGGGGGAAAAACAATTGCACGATGTAGCCGAACCAACAAAAATGATCGTGGAACATCACAGCACGTGTGAGCCACCTGACAACGCGGTGAAATTACCAGAGTTTGATTACCGTGTTTGTTAGAAACAAAGCCCTTGTGCTCACGTTTGTGTAGTTATGGCATCAAGTAGTTAGAAGACAAAGGGGATAGATTAAGACACCTTGAGCCTCAGAGGGTTTAAGAGCATTGTAAAAACCCTATAAATGGCTGAAAGTTAAAAGAGACAAGGGTTCAACTTTTGGAGACTGTGGAGACTCTGTTCCTCTCAGTGTCTCATATTCATTCCAGTAATACAAGCTTCTTTTGTTGTTACATGTTCAATCGCCATCTCCTCCTCCGTTCTAAGCTTGCCCTTGAATAGGTTATTCATGTTTTTCTTTTGTGCCTAATGCCAGATAACTGTCATCTTATCTCTGCGTTGATAAATTAGATTTGCAAGCTTCATTTACTTTCTGTAGCTAGCCATTCATATGTGTTTATGTATGCATCTACTGGTACAGTCAGTATTCTCCATCTATCCATTGAATCTATAAACTATTGAGCATTAGTGGTCTAAAGCCTTGTCAAGCTGAGGGTGTTCCTGCATGTCTGGAGTGAAAACACAGTTGAAACAGTCATCTGACTTGATCCAAACCCTAACCCATTCCAATAGTTCAGAGAACAATATTAAAGATTTATATGTTACCAAGCATCTCCGAGCTACAACCTAGGAGAGTTTCCTGGAGCGATAACATAATTGGCATCGTTGTTGGGGAAAGGACACTGAAGCTCAACTTCCTTGGGGGACGACACAAATCCAACTTTGATTATAAGCAAACTCTGGACACTATTTCGGCTGTAATCATCTATCTGGCGACTCTACTGGAGGACGAACCTCTTGGCGACTCCACTCCATAGTGCTGGCTCAGTTTGTGAGGCATACTCGGAGAAATCCTCAGAAGCCACAAGCCAAGCCAATACCTGACCCTGGAAGAATCATCAAAGAAAGAAAAGCATTGCAGAAAAAAGCATCAGGTTCAAGTAGTTCTAAACAATATTTTGTATCTCTTCAAGAAAATCCTGTAATAGAACAAATACATGTTGAGAGTATAGCATCTAATACTAGCAGTGAAGAAAAAATCTCAGAGATCCATAAAGCTCCTTATTCTTTAGGTCCTTCACTCGTTGTAAGCCCAAAGGAAACCTCCCCTCCTATCCATCATACTCCTTTAGTCCTATCAGTCACTCCTCAACCCTTTGTCATTCAGACTTCCAGTACCCTTGTAGCCACCACAGCTATGGCAGGACCACAAGCACCTACCAAAATGGAGAGAATCATAGCTACTAGGTATGGACCTCTAGTACTACCCACTCCTTTGAATGCCATGCCTACTGGAGAATATCAGAAGTATATGCCTAAGTTCATTGGGACTGAAGGTGTTACAGCCAAGGAACATCTTGAATCATTCTATAGCTATGCTGATAACCTGGACATTAGTGAAGATGATGTATGGATGAGAGTCTTTGTCCAAAGCCTAGATGGAGAGGCTAGAAAATGGTTCAGAGAATTGACCCCAAGGTCTATAGCAAATATCGAGGCTTTAGATGATGCATTCCTAAAGCGTTGGGGGGATAAGAAGGATCTACTCTAATACCACAACGAGTTCGGGAACTTAAAGAGGGAAAATGGTGAGTTGTTGTTTGATTTTAATTAGAGGTTTAACCGCATGTATAGCAAGATATCAGCTGAAGTAAAACCCACCACTACCTCTACTAAACTCACCTATGTCAATGCCTTTGATTCTGACTTCTGTCTACTATTGAGGGAGAGACGATGTGCTACCTTGGCTGGTATGCAGAATGCAGCCTTGGAAGTAGAATCAAACATCATGGCTGCAGAGAAGCTCAAGGAGAATGTTGATAGAAGGAGATAGAGGGGAGAATCTTCATCATCTTCAGATCCCAAGATAGATAAAATGACCAAGAGAGTCATTAGCCTCTGAAATCTCCAAATTAAAGGTTGAGCAGCACCCTGGGAAAGGAAAAGTTCCTAATACCTTTTCCCCTAGAAATCCAAATCCATATAGAAGAGCTAATGAGCAGTTGCAGATTCTACAAAAAAGAAAAGATGCCAATGAAGACCAAAGGGTGAAGACCCCTTTTCAAAATGTCGTCATGGAAGAAGAGCAGTTTGAAGAAGATGATGAGATCCATTGTCTGGAAGACAAAGGCAGTGCCTCCTTTTTTACCTCAGCTACCTATGAAAAGTCATTATTCAATGACCAAATCAGCCAAGAGTGGGATGGTGAAGCTGTTCTGCAAACTGATGATCGGCACAGATATGATCTGAGGTCGAAGATGAATAATGCCAAGGAAACTCCTGTTCAGAGAACTATTGTCCCTACAATACAGTAAGCTAATAAGCAGAAATGACCGGCAGTTGATCCCATTATCCTCACAGCTCCAGTTCATGAGGTAAGAGGCCTTGACAAGTCTCCTTCTCCTTTCAGTTTTCAATCAGAGATTCAAAAACTAAGAATACCTATATCTCTTATTGAACTAGTGAAGAATGAGTCTTTCAAGAGATCTATCCTCAAGGCCCTTGAGCCTAATACCACCCAAGCCTCCACTGACTATGTAAATCCGCAAGATGACAAACCAGTTGTTGTTCTCAGCCTAATGATTGAAAAATATGATGACAGCTCCCCATCATTCTATGTCTCTTTGACTATTCATGAAAAAATCTTCACAACTGCCTTCTGGACACAGGATCCAGCCATAATCTAATGCCCGAGGCTGTCATGGATGAGTTGGGTCTTGACATTACCAAGCCTTATCATGACCTGTTTTCTTTTGACTCTAGAAAGGTGAAATGTTTGGGATTAATCAAAGGCCTAGCCATCCCCTTGTCTCAGATGCCCATGAAGAGCAAGATGATGGATATTGTTGTAGCAAATGTCCCCCCCAAGTTTGGCATGTTGCTTTCCAGAGGTTGGATCAAGAGATTAGGTGGAACATTGCAAAATGCTCTGTCTTATGCTGTTGTCCCAGTTTTTGGAGGTGGGAGTAGGAGATTATATAGAGAAGCTCAGTTGGCTTATATCATCAATGATGAAAGGAATCCCACTAATCATCCCATCTATGCCGTCAACACTGATTTTGGAGCCTGTATTCTTCAGAGAAGAATCCCAGTTGGCCTCCATGCAAATTAGGAAACCGGGTTGCCAGATCACAGAGGAAGAAGGCCCACAAATTTGGGACATGTTCTTTGATGGAGCTTGCTCTAAGGAAGCTGCAGGGGCAGGGGTAGTCCTTGTATCCCCCACACAAGAATGCATTCATTTATCTTTCAAGTTAACTTTTCAGGTCACAATTAACATAGCAGAGTATGAAGCCTTGATATTGGGCTTAAATGCTGCTAAAGAAATGGGTATCAAAGGTCTGAAGGTGTTTGGAGATGCAGACCTTATCATTCAACAAGTGAACAAAACTTTCCAAGCAAAGCATCCAAGGCTGAAAACATACAAAGATGAGGTATGGAAGCTCAAGGGTTCTTCTAAAAATTTCAGCATTTCTTACATCCCTAGAATGAAGAACCAACTTGTTGATTCTCTTGTTGTGTCTGCTAGCACGTTTATCCCTCCTTCACCTCCTAAATTGACCTATGAAGTTTAGGTGAAATATAGACCATCCCTGCCTGACAATGTCAAATACTGGATAGTTTTTGAAGACGATGATGAAATTATTAGGTTTTTACAAATCATTGATGAATTTTCTGAAATGCACATTGACCAAGAAAACGAAATCATTGAAGAATGCAACTAATCCAAGCTAAAGGACGAGATTGGTTAGGATAGCATTGTCCAGCTGCCTAGTAACCATATACCCAAAGGATTGGTGCCCCTAGAGAAGTTGTTTGATCATAATGATGTACCTTATAAGCCTGCCAAAAAAGAAAATGAGTCTACAGTTCATAGAAAATGTAGGGAGTCCAAACCATCCAAAGTACATAAATCTGTCCACCCACTTGTCTTCCGCCCAAAGCTCTGAGTATTGCACCCTAATGAAACAATTCGCTGATATTTTTGCTTGGGAGTACAATGGTCTTAAGACCTATGACACAAACATCATTCAGCATAAGATTCCACTAGAGAAGAACACCATCCCTTTTAAGCAGAAATTAAGACCTATCAACCCTCTCTTATTGCCTATGATTGAAAAGGAAATCAAGAAGCTATTGGATGCCAAGATCATAGTTCCCCTAAGGTATTCGAAGTGGATAGCTAACCTTGTGGTAGTGAGAAAGAAGAATGGAGAAATCAGGCTTTGTGTTGATTTCAAGAATCTGAACAAATGCTCTAAAAAAGACAACTACCCCCTGCCTAAGATGGAACATTTGCTGCAAAAAGTTTCAGGGGCTAGAGTCATGTCATTCTTAGATGGATTTTCAGGTTACAATCATATTGTTGTACATCCAGAAGATCAGGAAAAGACCGCCTCCACTACTCCTTGGGGCACTTTCATGTACTCCAAGATGCTTTTTGGACTGATTAATGCTGGGGCTACATTTCAGAAGACCATGGACATAGCCTTTGTGGGAGAGAAGGACAAGTTTGTCCTTATTTACCTTGATGACATAACAATCTTTTCCAGCAGTCACAAGGATCATTTGCAGCATTTGAAGAAGGTGTTTCTGAAGTGCAGACGATTTGGAATTTCTGTGAACCCAAAGAAGTCACAAATTGCTCTAGAAAAAGGCAAACTTCTGGGACATATTGTTTCTGTTGAAGGTGTGAAAATTGATCCAGCAAGAGTTCAAGCAATTCAGACATTATCCATCTCAAGATCAAAAAGGGACATTCAATCTTTCCTGGTTAAGATCAACTTTGTCAGGAGGTTTATTCCAAACTTTGCAGAACTAGCGAAGCACATCACTTCCATGCTGAAGAAAGGACCATAAATAAAATGGACAGATGCTGCAAGAAGCTCTTTTGAAGCCATCAAACAAGCTATCATGGAAGCTCCCACTCTAACCAGTCTCGATTACACCAAGGAGTTTTATATCTTCTCTTTTGCCTCTTATGATACACTTGCAGCAGTTCTATTGCAGAAAAATGATGACGATATAGAGCACCCTGTGGCCTTTTTCAGCAAAACTCTGAGGGATGTTGAACTAAGGTATGACCTTATTGAAAAACAAATTTATGCTCTCATAAAATCTTTAAAGGCATTCAGAATTTATATTTTGCATTCTAAAGTGGTTGCGTATATACCCTCAGCCTCAATAAAAGATGTCCTAACTCAGCGAAACAAAGGAAGCAACAGAAGAGCAAGAGCAAAAGCAGTCTTTGGCTGAAAATCTAATCACCTTGAATGGTATTCCAGTGTAGTTCATTTTTTGCAGAAGCTAGAAGTCCCTCGAGGGCTTAGCTCAAGTCAAACCCAGGCCATTAAGCTCAGATCAGCCAAATTCTGCATCAATAAAAACCTGCTTTATTGGAGAGACCCATCAGGGATCCTCTTGAGATGTCTAGACAAAGGACAATCTGTGGAAGTCATGCACCAGTTCCATTCTAGCGTCTGTGGAGGGCATCATTATTGGAAAACCACAGCCCACAAGATCCTGAGAGTTGGGTATTATTTGCCTACTCTGTTCTCTGATGTGTTTACTTTGGTGAGGTCTTGTGACAAATGTCAGAGGTTTGCAGGAAGACAACAGCTAAAATCTCTGCGCTTGAAGCCAGTACATGCCAGTGTGGTCCCTTCTAGCAATGGAGCTTGGACTTCATAGGTGAGATTAACCCACATTCCAGTGGCCAGCACAAATGGATCTTGGTAGCCACTGATTATTTCACCAAGTGGATTGAGGCTATACCCACTAAGAATGCTAATCATTAGGTTGTCATGAAGTTCTTGAATGAGAATATTTTTACTAGATTTGGTTGCCCAACCAAGCTAAGCACTGATAATGCAGCAGCTTTTAGGGAAAAAGAATAGGTGGATATGTGTGAATCCATGGGCATTCAATTATTGCATTCTACCACATATTATCCTCAATGAAATGGCCTGGCAGAATCATATAGCAAGCGTCTTGTAAAGATAATCAAAAAGTTGGAGGACAACAAAAAGAGCTGGGATTCCAAGTTGAAGTTTGCACTGTGGGCTGATAGAGTTACCAACAAGAAGTCCATAGGAAATTCTCCATTTAAGCTGGTTTATGGCACTAATGTTGTTGTTCCTATCCAGCTGATTCTACCTGTGGCCAAATTCTTGCAAGAAGAACAGGATGAAAATAATGACATGGTGAGGAGAATGAGTAACTTGGTTGAATTACAGCAGATCAAAGAACAACTAGTTGAGAGGTCAAGAATTCATCAGAAGAAGATCAAAGAAACTTTTGATAGAAAAGCAAAGATGGATAGTTTTAAGGTTGGTGACTGGGTTCTCAAATGAGATGCATTGAAGGAAAAGAAGGGCAACCATGGTAAATTTGATGCCTTATGGACAGGACCGTTCATCATTGCTCAAGTTCAAATGAACAATACTTTCATTCTGCACAATTTGGAGGGGGAAGGTGTTTTTGATGGCCCAATCAATGGGCGGTTTTTGAAACTTTACTTCAAATGAGGCTTTAAGGCTTGAATATTGCAATAGGTTTTTCAGTTTTTGTTTATATGCAAATAAACTCCATGCCCAATGGAACACTAGGAGATAAGTTTGTTTTGGTTGATTACTAGAAAGGCAGTAGTCTGCAGTTCTTGAAACCTCACAGGGAGGCTTTCATCCCCAGAAGAAGCCAGTGTTAGCCCTAAGGTGCAACGCTGCTATTTTGAAGGCTCAAGAAAGGAAATGGTTTGTTTTGCTGTCGTGGAGAGGTTCCCACACGGTCCATAACCCCACTTTCCTCACTCATACTATTCCATTCTCATTCACTCATGTCCTAAACCAACCATCACATCCTAACAAAACCCACTTTCGCCTTGGCCCTATGTGACTTAACCCATTTTGCCCCGAAAACCTTACCTTTTCACCCATATGCACCCCTTCGCACATTTCTTGAGGTCATCCTGTACCTCTGTGTCCCTCTGCCGTCGATCTTCCCACCGATCTGACGACCCACACTTTACCCGACCGACGTAATATGCTCGATCAATCATCGCCGTTAGATCATTCCCGCTAGATCTAACGGCTATTGCGCATATCGCTCGGGCAACAAGCGAGAGCGATACCCGCCCAATAAATGCAGATTCCTCTCTCTCCTCCGTTGCTACGTGGCGCCCGATGAATGGAATCAAGCAGGCTCCAACCTTTACTGCTTACCACCCTATGACTGCCCGACGAAAACCATTCCCGCCTAAATAAAACTGCTCCCGAGTGTTATCCTTCGAGCACCTCCTCCGCCCGATAGCCATTCAATCTGCCCATCCAAGATCTGATGGCTCGGACTTATTCCGTTCCCGCCACGATTTCAGGCCTCTGGCATTTGATCTCCTTCGTCCATTCCTCTCAATCCAACTGTCCTTGTTCACCACCACTGTAGTTCACCCTCCACCGCTCGACCAGCATCCTGACCGTCGATCCATCCCATCCAACGACCTACGTGCCCCTGTACCCTGCTTCCCATCAATCACTTGGGGAGGAAATTCGTTGGCTTTGTCAGTGTTTCTAATAGTCAGATGGTTGAACTGAAATAACGGAATACATGGCCGAAAGGGGGAAAAACAACCGCACGATGCAGCGGAACCAACAGAAATGATTGTGGAACATCACAGCACATGTGAGCCACCTGACAGTGCGACAAAATTACCAGAATTTGATTATCGTGTTTGTTACAAACTGACCCCCTGTGCTCATGTTTGTCTATATATGGCATCAAGTAGTTAGAAGACAAAAGGGATAGATTAAGACACCTCGAGCTTCAGAGGGTTCGAGAGCATTGTAAAAAGCCTATAAATGGCTGAAAGTTAAAAGAGACAAGGGTTCAACTTTTGGAGGCTGTGGAGACTTTGTTCCTCTCAGTGTCTCATCTCCATTCTAGTAATACAAGCTTCTTTTGCTATTATATGTTCAATTGCCATCTCCTCCTTTATTCTGAGCTTGCCCTTGAATAGGTTATTCATGTTTTTCTTCTGTGTCTAATGCCAGATAACTGTCATCTTATCTTTGACTTGATAAATTAAATTTACAAACTTCATTTACTTTCTATAGCTAGCCATTCATATGTGTTTATATACATTTGCTGGTACAGCCAGTATTTTCCATCTATCCATTGAATCTACAAACTATTGAGCATTAGTGGTCTAAAGCCTTGTCAAGTTGAGGGTGTTCATGCATGTTTGGAGTGAAAACACAGTCGAAACAGTCCTTTGACTTGATCCAAACCCTAATCCATTCCAATAGTTCAGAGAACGATATTGAAGATTTATATGTTACCAGGCATCTCCGAGCTACAACCTAGGAGAGTTTCCTGGAGTGATAACAGAACCCATGATTGTCCCAATCCTTGGTGAGCGATGAACTATCAAACATTAAGAGGTTAATCACTGCTACATCATACGCATCTTGCTCTCATTCCCTGGAGCCCCAAACAGTGAAATGAAGAAAAATCAATAAAAGGCAAAATGCATATGAAGATGGGTGGAGAAACAAAGGCTGAGGTAACTCATATACCATGATTTCCCCCTCCTACATTCATACACCCAAGATATGGGATTCTTATCTCTGACTTGATAAATTAGATTTACAAACTTCATTTACTTTCTATAGCTAGCCATTCATATGTGTTTATATACATTTGCTGGTACAGTCAGTATTTTCCATCTATCCATTGAATCTACAAACTATTGAGCATTAGTGGTCTAAAGCCTTGTCAAGTTGAGGGTGTTCATGCATGTCTGGAGTGAAAACATAGTCGAAACAGTCATCTGACTTGATCCAAACCCTAATCCATTCCAATAGTTCAGAGAACGATATTGAAGATTTATATGTTACCAGACATCTCCGAGCTACAACCTAGGAGAGTTTCCTGGAGTGATAACATAACCCATGATCGTCCCAATCCTTGGTGAGGGATGAACTATCAAACATTAAGAGGTTAATCACTGCTACATCATACGCATCTTGCTCTCATTCCCTGGAGCCCCAAACAGTGAAATGAAGAAAAATCAATAAAAGGCAAAATGCATATGAAGATGGGTGGAGAAACAAAGGTTGAGATAACTCATATACCATGATTTCCCCCTCCTACATTCATACACCCAAGATATGGGATCCCCTCATCATAACTACCCTTGTACCATGGCATCTAGCTTAGAGCCTTCCCTCTTTCCCCCACTCTGTTCCATAACTATTTTGTTGCTTTGTGTAGCTTAAGAGGTACTCCAAGCCCTAGGGGTCAGGGTTTCGAGGGAAAAGATCCACAAGGGTAGCTTGTGGGCTTGGAACCCAAGTGTGGGATTTCACATGAAAATAGTGCTCGTGAAAGTATTGCGGCGAAAGTTGCATCTCCAATTCACATTGCCTCCTCCCTTCACCCTGTTGCTTGGCCCTTGCTCTCTTGTAACATATTTCCACAAAGGATATTTCTCAATGTTAAATTGAGGAGGAAGTCTTCCCTCAACATTATTTGCAATAGAGGGAATACTTGCAGCAGACTCTGATGAAATTGGGGGAGGAGGGGCATCTCCAATGGGGACATTCTTCCCCTTCCTTTTCCCCTTCCTTGCTGCCTTTGATTGAGCCATGAATACTGTAAAAAAAAAAAAACAAAAATGCTCAAATTTGTAAAAGAAATGCATATGCACACTGTTGTAATACAAATGCAAAAATATAGAGAGGAAATGCACTTACCTGTTGCTTGAATCTCCTTGAAAACGCTCCCACACCCTTTGCTCCTTGCTCCAAACCCCTCATAGCAAACCCACAGCAAAAGAAAGAAGAGAAAATGAATAAAAAGAACAACGACTTGCCTTTTTTATGCTGCGCAGGTCACTTTGTCCGAAAATTGAGACACAATGCGTCTGATTATGACACAATCCGGATTCAATCATGTCCCAATTGGACACATCATGTCCCGATTTCCGGACACGAATTGGCACGAATCGTTTGCGATTTGCCGGATTCAGGACACGTCGGCCTATTTCAACGAATCCGGTTTCAAAGGTTACATCCATGTTTGGTAGAGGAAATTGATAAGCAGCAGAGGGCACAGTACGACAAGAGCCCTTAGATGAGAGGGTTACTAGGTGTTTCAGTGAGCAGTGGGATGTGGACCGACAGTTCATCAGTATTTTAGTAGCACTAGCCCAACATCAACACAATGGAGTTGACCTTAGCCTATGTCAAAGGTTGGATTAGAGAGAGGTGATGAGTTGGTATTCTATTGGTGGAGCAGCATCTAGGGTCAAAGACAGAGCATAGCTCGAGCCATGGGGGATGGACGAGGATGATTGGTTTTTGTGGTTTTGTGATCTAGGTGGATCCATGGATGGCGGATTGAGTCAGTTGTTTGTTTCGGATCTGGGCATTGAGTGAACCATTCATGTTTGGTTAGCTTGGTGGCATGGCATGGTATAGTGGCTCATTTGGGATCTTGGTATCAGTTTACAGATGCCTCTACAATGGATAGCTATGGATTGCTTGAAGGGAAGCAATCTTGGTGTGGGAGGATTTGTCATGTCCCCATTTTTATTTTCCTCTATGGTATAGCCAAGGTGGATTTCCAGTGCACAGGATGGCCAGGTCATCGAAGTAGTTTTATGTCATCAGGGGCCCCGAGGGAGTTTTGAGGAGTTTTTATGGGATCCAATGGCATTCGCTTAGCATATTCCATCATTTACACAACTTGTCTTTCGTTTCATTCCATTCCAACAATTTTCATAAAACAGGGTTATTATTGGGCATAACTTAATTAATTACTTTCAAGGTGGCATTCAAAAGAGGAATATTTGATGAACACTTTAGTGTAATAGCTCGTTAGAATTAGAACGAGAAGATCTATAGGATGGGATGCCAGAAGTGGTTTCTAATGGCCGGAGAGAGTATGGTGGGAAATTTACCATTTTCCCCTTGGTGCTTCATTTAATTAAAAAGGGGAAAAATAATTAATTGGAGGAAAAAGGCCAAAAGTGACTTAAGTGAAATAAAATAAAAGGTCACTTAAGATGAAGTCAAGAAAGGAGCTTTTAGAATAATAATAAAATAAGTTGCTTCTAGAGGCTTGGAGATCTATCGATTAGATCTATAAAAGATGAGGAGAACATTTGGAGACATCCTTGAGTTGAGTATTTTTCTTATGGAGAGGTTTGGAGAACCGGGAGTTCCCAGCTTCAGCAGTAGCCCTAGGTTGGAAACCCTCGAGTTATTCATTGAAAGTGGGCAAGTACCCATCTCTCCCCTTGGTGAATTCATCTAGAATTCACACGTGCAGTGATTTCATTTTAGTTAGTTTTGGAGGGCTAGTGCAACATTGGAGCAGATCTTTGAGGCCAGTTTCTCATCTCAGCTATATTGGTTGTATCAGCATGTAAACCCCAATTTATCTAATATAATAAAGTTGAGATATTTTTTGTTCATCGTGTTATTGGATTGCTCTATTTGTTATATTTTACATGGCAATCTTCTGTTAAATGAATGAAATTTTTATGTAGCATTTTTGTTGATTTAAATTAGCCGAATTTTTCAGTTTGGGGCATTACAAACTTGCCCAACTATGCAATCTCCCAAACCTCCTCTTCAGCTACTATGCATTGTACAGTTACAATGTGCAGCCTTGCCTCCCTGCCTCCCTAACTTGCCCAATTGCACAATCCTTTTATCTAGTGGCCCTCCTAATGCGCATTGCGCAGTTCTAGTGAGTGGTAGGTCACCTCTAGGTCACTGAAACCCTCAACTGCGCAACTCAGTGATATTGTCCCTCATTCACCACACATCGCACAGCTACAATGGTTAGTCCTATCCCTCTTGCTGACTAAAACCCAATGTTGCAAACATCGATATCGGGATACAATCAACAAGGGTCCGCAAAACCAAAAATTCGTAAAAATCGGGAAAATATCGGTAAAACTTGGCAAACATCAACAAAATCAAGATACCATCAAAATATCGATAAAAATAAGCAAACATTGACTAGGCCAAAAAATCGTGATTTCGAGATAAAATCGGGATGTTATCGAGATGTTCACAACACTGTTGAAACCCCTCACTGCGTAATACCTTGTCCTAGCTTGCCCCCTACTGCACATTGCATAGTTGTAGTGGACAGTGGGGTCATCCTTAGGTCCTTATAGCCCTCAACTGCGCAATTCTCAGCCTCCTCCTCTCAAAACCCTAGTTTGTTGCCTCATCACAATCAACATCTTTAATGAGTCAGAAAAGATAGAATAAGTGGTTTCTGGACTCATGTTGTCTTGTCATGAGTGGACATCATTTGTAGGTGTTATCATTGCTACATGGAAAGGTCATCCTCTAGGGAGTTCATCAAGGAGAGGCTACAAGAGAGCACTTACAAAGAAGAAGCATCGAAAGAAGCATCATGAAGACATGAAGAAATCCTGGACCATAACAGAATGGTGGCATCTCACGCTGACTTGAAAGTTTTTGACACTCCTCTAGACTCTTCGGAGGGTGAGGATGAAGAAAACATAAAGATCCATCATGAAGAAGTCAAATTCATGGAAGTAAGGAGAAACGATTGGCATTGATACTCTACACTGAAGTCCCATGTCATCATTTCCAAGTCATGGCTTATCCAAGTGTCATTACGAAGTCATGTGTGTCATTCTGTTTTAACCTCTGAAACCGGATTCGTTCTAACAGGCCGACATGTCTAGAATCCGGCGAATCGCTTCCGATTCATGCCAATTCGTGTCCCGATTTCCAGACACAAATCGAAAAAAAGCGATCCGCATGGCCATAAAAGGATGAAAATCCCTCTTCTTTGCATCATTTTCACTCATCTCTTTTGCAATAGGTGGGCTGTGGGTTTGTTGTGAGGAGTTTGGAGCAAGGAGCAAAGGGTGTGGAGCGTTTTCAAGGAGATTCAAGCAACAGGTAAGTGCATTTCCTCTCTATTTTTTTGCATTTGTATTACAGCAGTTTGCATGTGCATTTCTTTTACAAATTTGTGCATGTTTTGTTTATTTTTTTATAGTATTCATGGCTCAATCAAGGGCAGCAAGGGGCAAAGGAAGGGGAAGAATGTCCCCATTGGAGATGCCCCTCCTCCCCCAATTTCATCAGAGTCTATTGCAAGTATTCCCTCTACTATAAGTAATGTTGAGGGAAGACTTCCTCCTAAAGGTAACATTGAAAAATATCCCTTGTGGAAATATGTAACAAGAGAGGATGGGCTAAGAAGCAAGGTGAAGGGAGGAGGCAATGTGAGTTGGAGATGCAACTTTTGCCACAGTACTTTCACAAGCACATGTTTCCATGTGACAAGCCATTTGTTGGCTTTACTAGGTTGTGGAGTTGGAACTTGTACAAAAGTTCTGTCAGGCCAGGAGTAACTCCAGAAAACTGATTCGTTTATTCATTTAGCCAGCTATCTATTATATACATGAATGTGATTGTTCAGTTCATCTTCTCGATGACTGTTCACATTCAATTCCCCCAATCACTGAAGATTAGGTGTCAACATTCCCCCCCTTAATCTGAAGGGATGTTGGTGAGTCCAAGCATCGTTCTGAATCTTTCAAGCTTTTCTCTTCCAAGCGCTTTGGTGAAGATGTCTGCAATTTGCTCATTTGTGGAACAATGGCGGAGATGGATTGTTTTGGCCTCAACATGATGTCGGATCAAATGATATTTAGTATTGATATGCTTTGTACGATCATGAAACTTTGGGTTCTTGGCCAATTTTATTGCAGAGGTGTTGTCAATCATGAGTGGAGTTGATTGTACTTGTTTCACCTGCAAATCTTCAAGAATTTTTCTGAGCCACACAATTTCTTTTGTTGCTTCAGCTGCTGCCACGTATTCTGCTTCTGTTGTGGAATCTGCTGGAACTGATTTTTTGCGTGATCTCCAAGAGACAGCTCCTGATCCAAGACTCATAGCATATCCTGAAGTAGATACTCCAGTTTCTTTGTCTCCATCGAAGTCTGAATCAGAGTATCCAATCAAGCTGAAATCGTCCACCTGTGTATACTTGATTCCAAGGTCTTGAGTTCCCTTCAAGTACCTTATAACTCTTTTTGCAGCAGACCAATGTCCCTCACAAGGCTTTGCATAAACCTGGAGAGGATTCCAGCAGCAAATGAAATGTCTGGTCTGGTTGTAGTGGGGTAGATGAGACTTCCTACAAGCTGTCTATATTTTTTTGCATCCTCAAATTCCTTTCCTTCAATAGATGTGAGCTTTAAGTTTTGTTCTATTGGATAGAAAGAGGATTTCACTCTGTCATGCCAAATCTGTTTAACAAATCTCCAATGTATTTCTTTTGAGAAAGAAATATGGATTTTGGATGTTGGGTTACTTCAATGCCAAGATAGTAATGAACATAGCCCAATCAGTCATTTCAAAACTTTTTCCTAATTCTTTCTTTATGGATGCAATATAACTTTCATTGTTCCCTATCATTAAAAGATCATCTACATATACCACAAGATATACAACTATTTTGCCAACTTTCTTGACAAATAAAGTTGCATCATCAAGATCAAAATGATTGAAGTTGAGTTCAGAAGGATGCTCAGTTAGCTTTTCATGCCAGGCTCGTGGTGCTTGGTTTGAGGCCATACAAGGACTTCACAAGTTTGGCATACTTTATGTTATTGTCCTTTCACAGCAAAATCCTTTCAGGCTGGACATAAAAACATTTTCTTTTAGATCTCCATTCAAGAAGGCAGTTTTTACATCCATTTGATGGACTTTCCAAACCGTTCTAAGCTGCTAGTGCCAAAGAGTGTCGGATGGTGGCCCATTTTCTGTGGGGGCAAGTTTCCTCATAATCACCCCCTTCCTTCTGTGCAAAACCTTTTGCCACAAGCCTAGCTTTGTGCTTGTCAAGTGAGCCATCAGCTTTGTACTTGTTCTTGTAGACCCACTTGCAGCCAATTGGTTTGGTTCCAAATGGAGGATCAACTAGTTTCCAAGTGTCGTTATTTATGAGGGCATCATACTCCTTTCGCATTGCTTCTTTCCATTCATCATGAGAAGCAGCTTCTTTAAAGGAAGTTGGTTCAAAATCTGTAGACAAGTTCAATTCACAATCATAAGAAACATCCATATCAACAGGTGAATTAGAGTCATCTACATCACCTCCATTTTGTCGATTTTCATTTCTGGTTCCTGTTTTTCCAATTTCATCAGGATGAACACTTTCAAGTGTCTTTGTTAGCCACTTTGGGGGACCTTTCTGAGATGGTCCAGGCAGCTCTGTTGATTGAGTTGGGAGTGAATCAAGATTGAGTCTCCCAATTCTATCAATTACATCACTTAAAGCATCATCCGTTGTTGGAGTTTCAGTCGGGGGAGAGTATTCTTCAGAAGAAGATTCCACATGTTGATCTAGTATAGGAATCCCCCCTTCAAGATGTGGAATCTGATTTTCAAATTCTTGAAATGATTTCATTTTTGCGAATCTATCCAAGCGATCAAGTTGCCGCTCAACAACATTGTCAGATTTGGATGATTCAAGAAAAATTACATCTCTATATATAACAAACTTTTTATTTTCTTCATCATAGAGGCGGTATGATTTGGAGGTATTTGAATACCCCAAGAAAATACACTTACGACTTCTAGCACCAAGTTTGTTTCTATGTACCTTTGGTATCAAAGCATAACAGGTGGAACCAAAAATCCTGAGATGTTTGACCGAAGGAACATGTCCATACCACCATTCATA
>APFE031409332.1:195082-237053 GCA_000404065.3 Pinus taeda | reverse complement strand
ATGCTTTGGAGGTATTTGAATACCCCAAGAAAATACACTTACGACTTCTAGCACCAAGTTTGTTTCTATGTACCTTTGGTATCAAAGTATAACAGGTGGAACCAAAAATCCTGAGATGTTTGACCGAAGGAACATGTCCATACCACAATTCATAAGGAGTCTTGTTTCTTATAGCACTAGATGGACATCTATTTTTTATATATGCAGCACATAGAACAGCATCAGCCCAAAACATTATCTTTACATTTTTGAAAAAAGCATGGATCGTACCATATTCAAAATTGTTATGTTCATTCTTTTAGCTACACCATTCTGTTGGGGATTATAAGGCACAGTTGTTTGATGTTTAATCCCATGTTGGCGAAGATATTGTTCAAATTCATTTGATGTATATTCTTTTCCATTATCAGTGCGAATAGACCCAATATGAGATTGTGCATCATTTTCAATCCATTTATGAAAATCCTTGAATGTTAGGAAAGCATCAGATTTGTTCTTCAATAAATAAACCCAACACATTCTGGTGTAGTCATCAATAAATGTCATGATATATTTATTTCCATTTGCAGAAGGAACAGGCATTGGACCACATAAATCTGAATGAATAAGTTCAAGATTCCTATGTGCTCTTGAATGTGAGTCATGAAATGACTGTTTGCTATGCTTTCCTAGAATGCAAGCATCACATTGCTTAAGTTTTCTAGGAATTGTAGGCAAACCGGCAACACCATTTTTCTTCAATAAGCGGAGACTGTCATAGTTCAAATGTCCAAATCTAGCATGCCATAATAAACTTGATGGAACTGTACCTTCTTCATGATGAGAATTGTATGAGAAATGTTGTGCATGAGCAGATGTTCCTTGCAGTTTGAGAAGCCTTTCTTCTTCTATTCCCCTCATGACAAGTGAGTGATCAGATGTTTTTCTCACCTCAAGCTTGCCATCAAACATATGAATGGAGTGACCTTGCTGGCGGATGTGGACCAAGGACAACAAGTTTCTCTTGAGCTGTGAGACATAAAACATGATCAAGAAGAAAGTCTGAGAGACCAGGCAGTTTAAGCCTGATTATGCCAAGCCCTGATGGCTTGATTTTTGACTGATCTACAAAGTAAACTACTCCATCAACATTGTCAGTGAAATCTTCAAAAAGTCTTTTCTATGAGTCATGTGACAGGTTGCCCTGAATCAAGCAGCCAATCATTTTTCCAGGAAGCAAGTGAAGTGTAAAACAAATCTTCATTTACTCCAATGTTACATTGTGCCTCAATATAGTGAGCGGATTCAGGTGCTTTACCTTTGTATGTATCATCAGTTTTACCTTTCTGTTGGTTTCTTCTCTGCTCAATTTTGTCCCATGGTAGCTTGCATGTAGAGGCATCATGTGATCCATTTCTTTTGCAGCGAATACAATGTAAATCTGTCTTTTCTCCTTGAGAATGTCTGCCCCCCCTACCTCTGAAGTATCTTCCTCTTCCTCTTCGTCCACCTCTTCCTCTTGTAGAATCTTGAGCAGGATATTTTTCTTTATTAGCCAGGCATACAGTCTCTTCAGAAGATTCAAGGACTGTCTTCTTTCCAAAGGCTTTTTCTCTTTCAGCAAACTTTTTCACAAGAGAGTCAAAGGTTATATCCTTGAGATTTCCATTTGCTTGCAAAGACTCAAGATAATTGGAGTATGTAGGATACAGTGCCTTGAGAAAAGCAATATGAGATATATCCAGCTCAACTTTAGTGGATTTGATATCATGCACTATATATTTTATTTCAGATGCAAGAGCAAGAGGATCATTATTTTGCAGTTCAAGAGTGAAGAGTTTAATCATAAGTTGGACGACTTCAAGTGCAGAATGTGAGTCATAGAGCTCTTTCAGCTTTTGTAAAGCTTCAAAGGCAGTTGAATATGTTGAAATGTGGCGACTCACCTCCTTATTTACCGACGCTGCGATTAATGCATACGCTTTGTTGTTCTTGTTTTCCCAGATGGCGAGCTCTTTGTCTGATGTAGGCTTTTCTGGGTCACTGTCTCCTTCTCCGACACACACTCCTTTCCACAGCTCATTGAAAATCAGGGTGTGTTGTACCATCTGGGACCAGTCAGGATAGTTCTCCTTGCCAGTGAGAACTATTCCTATCATAGAGATGATTGAATGCATTCTGTAAAAAATTACTTCTGCTGATATAAAAAAACTTTTGCTGATAGACTAATACTTCTGATGGCAAAAAAAACTCTTATGAAAAAAGACTTCTGCTGCTATATAGTCAAATTTTCTGCTGCTATCCTTGGCATCTAAAAGTATGAGAAACTTCTGCTGCTATACCATTTAAATATATCTCTTTACAGTCAGACAGCGTTTCAATCACTAGCTTTTAAATATATCTCTTTATATGTCAGACAACATTTCAATGTTGATCAATGTTTCAAATCTATCTCAGCCTTTCAAATACATATCCGCTCATAACGGTGACATATCAAAATTGTGTTATCCATATATCAATCAGCCTTTAAAATAGTTTATATCACCATGTGCGTTTCTTCAAACAGCAAACATAAAACAGCATTTCCTTTTTGCTCATATCCGCAGATATCAAACAACGTTTTTTTTTTGTTTCAACATTAGTACATATGGATGCCTGTGGGCACACACCAGCGTTTCAAGGAAATTTTAAAGATAAATAGTGTCACTGGATTCAAAGAAGAGATGCTACTCAATCGGTGCTTGATATTTACATATGCACAAACTGAAGGTCCCACCGGGAACCGAACCCAGGTGGCTGGATTCAAAGAAAGGTACCGGGAATCGAACCCAGGTGGCTGGATTCAAAGAAAGGAAATTTTAAAATTCACAAAGGAGCATAGCAGATCCATGATAATTCGCCAATCGACGTCGATACGCTAACAAGTCCCAAGAGGTGAATATTTGTGGTTTGTTGTAGCTAAAACATTCTAAATTTTTAGGCACTAAGTAGTTAACAACACAAACTGGAATTTTCTCCATGTAGGAAAGCTATGGCAGCAGTTTGCCAGGACTTCAACCCACGGTGAGCTTCACAACCACCTTTTTTTTTTTCCACCTCGAAGCGACGTTAATTATATGCAGACATTTTTATCTTTTTATCTCCTGGAATGGCAAATGGCAGGCATTCAGATTCTTCGGAAGCTACAACGTTACTATGCAAGGCATAACCATCACAAACAGCCCTCGGTGTCATCTTTAGGCAGGCGTTTCCTTCAGGTGTGGGACAGAGGAGCAGAAGGCAAGCAATGGACAGGAGTTACAAAACAAGGTTAAAAAAAGAACCTGGAACTTGGCTCTGATACCATGTCAGGCCAGGAGTAACTCCAGAAAACTGATTCGTTTATTCATTTAGCCAGCTATCTATTATATACATGAATGCGATTGTTCAGTTCATCTTCTCGATGACTGTTCACATTCAATTCCCCCAATCACTGAGGATTAGGTGTCAACAAGTTCATTTACACAAGAGGAGAGAAATGGAAAGAGAGTTCAATGTTGGTATGGCAAATGTGGCTGCAAAATAAATAAATAAAACCAAGAATGATGACCCCCTTCCATTTTTGAGGAAAGGCAGCAACAAATTCCCATTTGAGAGTTCTAGTGGGGGACAAGCAGCAAAAAGAAAGGCAATTTCACTTGGTCCAATGGACAACATTTTTCAAAAGGAGAAACGAGAGGAGCTTGAATCTTACCATTGCTTTTTTTCTATCAAAACTTCATATCCTTTAATGTTGCACATTCACCTCTGTTTATTTAGATGTGCCCAACTCTAACTCAAGGGGCTCCATCATGGTATGTGCCTCCTAGTTTAGAGAATCTTAGAACCACATTGTTGACGAAGGCAAAAAATAGGTGCAAAAAATGCTTGAGCCTATTAAAGCATCATGGCCAACATTTGGGGTTAGCATTGTTTCTGATGGATGGACAGATCTAGCACAACGCCCACTCATCAACTTCATCGTGTCTTCCTTGAATGGTCTGTAGTGGATACACTTGGAGAATACAAGGATGCACAATATATAGGTGAGTTGTTTATTAAAGTTATCGAAGATGTAGGTGTTGATACTTGTGTGAAAATCATTACAGATAATGCACCTGTTTGCAAGGCTGCTGGCATGATTGTGGAAGCTAAATATCCACAAGTGTTTTGGACACCTTGCATTGTCCATTCATTGAACTTAGCAATGAAATCCATTTCTTCTTATGTGCTTTGGATTGGTAACATTATTGAGGATGCATGGCATATCCGTAACTTTGTACAAAACCATACGAATTCCCTCACTATTTACAAGGAGTACAACAATCTATCATTGTTGAAGATTGTGGATACATGATTTGCCTCTTCATTCATCATGTTGAAGAGGTTGAGTTCTTGGGGCCATGGTTATTTCAAATTTTTGGTCTCTTTGGAGAAAGACGGATCAAGTAGCCTCTAAAAGAGTGAAGGACACAGTGCTAGATGATGCTTGGTGGGAGAGGGTGTATCTAGTTATTCAGATCATGAACCCTATCATTTATTTGCTTCGATTTGCAGATACAGACCAACCCATCCTAAGAGAGGTTTATCAGGGATGGGATTCCATGATTGAGTCTCTGAGGAGCCTTATTTTACAGAGTGAGTGCCCCGAGTATGAGACATCACCTGAGGTCTACTGTGGTACTATACAAGATATTCTTGTCAGCAGATGGGACAAGAATTGCACACCTTTACATTGTTTGGCTCACTCATTGAACCCAAAATACTACAACCATGAGTGGTTGAATGGTTGACCTTACCGCAGATTCCCTCCTCACATGAATGGTGAAATCTCACAAGGGAGGAAAGATGCATTCAGGCGGGTTTTTCAAGATAAAGCATTGCTTGATGATGAGGAGGATGCCTTTGCAGAGTTTTCCACTGGCACTGGTTGATTTACAGGATATGATGTGATTAGAGACAGGGGGGCTAAGAAGCCTTATTCTTGGTGGGCAAAGCATGGAGAAACAAGCCCTCCTCTACAGCAATTAGCCATGAGGCTCCTCTCTCAGGTGACTTCATCCTCTTGTTGCGAGAGGAATTGGAGCACATATGGGAATTTGTATGGTGTTAAGAAGAGCAGGCTTGAGCAATCCAAGGAAAAGACAATGGTGTATGTGCACATCAACCTTCATCTTATTTACAGGCAGAGGGAAGAGTGGTTGAAGGGAAAGACAAAGATGTGGGATGTCTTTCCTAATGATATGGGTCTGGACAACAATATTGAGTTGGCATTGGTCAACATGGATCTCAATGATCCAGTACTAGATTTGATGATGGTGATACTGTAGAGGGGTCATCCTCCACACCAGCAGATGCAAAGGTGACTTTGGATACAAGGGAGGAGGATGCAGCAGAGGAGAGCAGGGGTGACCATGATGATGAGGACAATGATGCTGATTTTGATGATGACTATGAGGATTGATGACTCATGAGTCATGAGCTAACTATTGCCTTGAGGATTGTATAATTGTAGTTGTTTTGCATCTTCTATTTCTATTTTCCATTGGCATTACACTACCTATGTAACACATTTTGATTTTGATGACTTAATGAGAAAACTATAGCTGTCAGTGTCTTTATCTTACTATCTTGTATTTCTCCTATTGGATCATTGATGAATTGAATATGTATTATGATTTATCATTTATGAATTTAGAATTTATGATTCATTGATTTATCATTTATGGGACATAATTGAATTTTGTATGTACTACGCATGTTAAAAAAGAGGGATACTATATATATAATAAAATAATATATAATGTATCCAAACGTGTCCTGTTCCGGGGGTTCAACGTGTCTGAATCCGACACTCGAATCCCCATATCCGACGAATCCCGAATCCGCATGTCAGGTTATTTAGGTTTTAACTTTTGCCACATCAATTGTGCGTGTAATTATGTAATATCCAAAAATGAGAAAATGTAAAATTACTATCTTGTCTTTCTCCTATTGGATCATTGATGAATTGAATATGTATTATGATTTATCATTTATGAATTTAGAATTTATTATTCATTGATTTATCATTTATGGGACATATTTAAATTTTGTATGTACTACGCATGCTATAATGTTCTAACTTACTTTGTAAACAGTAAAACTTACATCTAGATGAAGATCTACGTTTGAAATCAATGAATTTTTATCATTAATGAGAATGTGTAAGAAATATCTAATTTTTAATATTATATATATATATATATATATATTATATATATATAATAAATAAATATATAATATATCCAAACGTGTCCTGTTCCGGGGGTTCAACGTGTCCGAATCCGACACTCGAATCCCCATATCCGACGAATCCCAAATCCGCATGTCAGGTTATTTAGGTTTTAACTTTTGCCACATCAATTGTGCGTGTAATTATGTAATATCCAAAAATGAGAAAATGTAAAATTACTATCTTGTCTTTCTCCTATTGGATCATTGATGAATTGAATATGTATTATGATTTATCATTTATGAATTTAGAATTTATGATTCATTGATTTATCATTTATGGGACATATTTGAATTTTGTATGTACTATGCATGCTATAATGTTCTAACTTACTTTGTAAACAGTAAAACTTACATCTAGATGAAGATCTACGTTTGAAATCAATGAATTTGTATCATTAATGAGAATGTGTAAGAAATATCAAATTTATATATATATATATATATATATATATATATATATTATAATAAATAATATATAATGTATCCAAATGTGTCCTGTTCTGGGGGTTCAGCGTGTCCGAATCCGACACTCGAATCCCCATATCCGACGAATCCCGAATCCGCATGTCAGGTTATTTAGGTTTTAACTTTTGCCACATCAATTGTGCGTGTAATTATGTAATATCCAAAAATGAGAAAATGTAAAATGTGTGCAAGCCAAGGGTCCCGCATAGATTATGAAGAGTCACTGAAAGTTCTAAAGTCATATAGGAATTTGAAAAGTCATAGTAGAAGCTCAAGAGTCATGAGGGAGGTCAAGAGTCACATGGTAGGTGGAGAAGTCACCTCATTGTTTTATAAATACACCCTCATAGCTCAAGAGGAGGGACTTTTAGACTTTCACCTTGGCGTTTCTAGGTTGGTATAGGAGAGAAAAATTTTCTTTGGAGGAGCAAGTGGTGACTTAATGTTCCACTATTGGGGCTAGTGTGATAGCAATGTAATTTTGTATCTTGGGGCTTTCACTTAATATATGAAGCTCTCAGAGCTTGCGCACTTTCATGCATATGTCATGAATGATTGTGAGACTATTCTTTCATTGCTTACGATGTATTTTTATGTTACCACATATTAATTAAAATGAACTGTTTTGTTGGATTTGGTATGCATCTCGTTGAATGTGTGTTGTTATCTTGTGAACTACTTTGCATGTTAACTAACGATCCTTTCCATGCTCTTGTGTGTCTCTTTTGGGATAGTACTATTACTTTTCTTCTAGAGGCTCACTCTCTCTTTCCTTGTTGTGGAAGCACCTTATATACATTGTAATTGTATGCGTCACAATGTCAACTTACTTGCTTGTTCTAGAGATTGTTTCTATAATCCCTTATGTTTATAATTGCATCCAAGGAAAATCTCTAAGGATAATGGCAACCAACCTTATTTCCTGTTGGGGCTCCTATTCCAAACGATTTGAGGTCTAATTGGGACTTCATACCAGGGAGACCCCCATGGTTGACGGATTTCCAACACTGTCAACAGAATGGTCCTATGGAAGAGTTTACTATGCAACGTTAAGTGATGATCCACCTACAACAATTAAAAAATTGGATTGCAACAACCAACTAGAGGAAAATTTTGAATTTTTAGCTTAGGTTTCAATGGTATTAAGGCCGAAGCATGACCATATAATTGAGTTGGTGAGTTTGATCAATGCTCTTATAGTAACAATTCTTGTAGGTAGAAAAGAAAATATGACAAGGCAATGAAGAGAAATGATGTGAAGGCCATTGTTGTCATTAGTAATGGAATCTAATTCTCAAGTGGTTTTGACATTAACTTTCTCCATTAAGAAAAAACATGAGGTCAACTTCAGTGTAAGTTTTAAAAGGAGAGGAGAAAATCAGCAACAACCCCAAGCTACTATTGTACTACCATACAAAGAGCTTCAAGTCATCTCCTAGAGATGGGCAACATAAAAGACAAGATATGAACAAAACAAGTGCCAATAAAGATTCCAAGGAGACAAAATTCACAAGGACATTCTCAGTCGATCTCAAATCAAAATCCTTAAGAGTTTTATTAACCAAAATCTGGTTCAACATTTAGTAATATGAAAACTCACAAGATATTTCATAGCACAACCTCACATAATGGCTCTTACATTAAAGCTAAGGAACTCTATGATGAGGGAAGGAGTATGAGTACCCTCTATTCGACTCATCCAAAAACTATGATGAAGGATACTCTTATAGGTCCTATGGATTTGAATCCATGAGCATGCAAGGATTGCCATGAGAGGTGGATCATTGTAGTATAGTGGAGTAAATTAATAGAGGTGCACTTCCTCTCATTTCTCAAGGTTGGATTTGGAGAGAAATCCCTTAACAAGTCTGAAATTTCTATGATTCTATCTTTCCATAATTTGGTTATGGATGGATAAGTTGAGCAACCTCTTGGAGAGGCCTTGTTGACGTGCATTTCACTCTTTTCTTGGATGCATACTAGTGAAGCTTCGATGAATGCATGATAATCTAAGTGGACTTTCTTTCTCTTTGTTATGTTTATGGATGATGGGAATTAAGAATTATGCAGGTAAGCCTAGTATTTTATTTTCATTATCCCTCTTAAAAAATGGCTTTCTTCCAAGACTTTAAGGAGAAAGTGGGATCTTTCCCTTATCATTTCCTTGAAGATTGAAAAGTCTAGGGATAGTGAGTGGATTTATCCTAGCCAAGTGTATGTAAATATACTCTAATTCTCTTCAAGTGTGTTGATCCTTGACACCATATGGCCCCAAAAAATATATTGGTAGGCTAAGGAATTGATCCTCCATCACCCTTCGTTTTCTTTAAATCCTTTGAACTATTTTGCTAGGATTTACTCTTCGAAATCACCTTCTAATTTCTATAATTCCGTGATTGTTTGTGTTTGGGGACCTTCTCTTTGGACTCAAAAATGGAAATGAGACTAAAAAAAATAGCAATCCTATCTTCAAGATCCACTTTAAACCCTATTTATTCAATCCTTTGATTGGCAGTAATAAAAGGAGAATCCTTAGGGGACTCTTTACTTGTTAGTGAGGTGATAGTGGCCCCCCTCATAAATTACACAAGGTTTCACACTTGAGCTTTCTAGATTTTATCTTGAGATGTGAGAGATATTGTGGTAACATCTTGGCACCGTTGTTGGAGAAAAAGCCCATTTCCCAAAAGATGACATCAAATAAATTCAGTCTTGTAGATCATTCCATCTATGCAACTACATTAAAAGAACAAAGTCCTTGTTCTTTAAATATTTGAATATTTTATGCTTGTGAGGTGATGTGATATACCTAGTTTTTTAGTGCAAAAGTTACTGAGGAATTTTCCCAATGTTGATAAAAGAGGGAAAATTTTATTTTAATTAGAAATTAAGGCAAAAAAAAATTTATTAAAGGGCGAAAAATGTTATTTTATTAAAGATGGCAGCAAAAGTCACTTAGTGGAGAATGAACCCTACCAATAAAATAATACTAAAAAGGGGAATCCAGAATCTTGGAGGGACTCAATGGAAATTATAAAAGGAAGGTGGACTCATTTGCTAAGTATTCTATTCCATCATATCTTGTTGTCATATTTTACTAAAAGTGGCGGCAAAAGTCACTTAGTGGAGAATGACCCCTACCAATAAAATAATACTAAAAAGGGGAATCCAAAATCTTGGAGGGACTCAATGGAAATTATAAAAGGAAGGTGGACTCATTTGCTAAGTAATATATTCCATCATATCTTGTTGTCATTGTTGTGAAGCTCAAGTGAGTTTTGATTTTGAGGGTTTCAAGCGAAATCCTCATGCTAGTTTTGGTGTATCCTTTGCCACCATAGCTAGTCCCTTCCTCCTTTAGTGGACATCATTGCTATTGATTTGTGTAGCTTGGGAGGTTCTCCCACAACCCTAGGGAGCTAGGTTTGGGAGAAAATCAACCACAAAGGTTTTGTGGGTGAAATACCCAAGTAGTGGGATTTTAGACCCAAGAAGGGGTTTAAAATCTAAAAAGAAAATATTATTATTCCTTAGGTCAAAGAGGACTAGAACCCTAATATCTAGAGGGTTGCTAAAGGACTAAAGGAATGGTTATTTAAGAAGGGCTAAGGATCAAGCATGGGTCATTTAATGTGAGTGTCATATAGATCGTGGAGGTTAGAGATGTAGCTTAAGTGAGAGGTCAAGCTTGAAGGCCAAGCATGGGCTGCAAGTAAGTCTAAGCTTATCTATCTCAAGTGCATTCGTCAAGAGGAGGAGGGAAAGTCTCAAGTGCCGTATACCTAAGGTGCCAAGCCAAGCGAGGAACAAGCACAAGAATGGTTTTGTCTCCCTATATCTAGTTTGGCCGAGGAGGAGGAACTGTAGGTCAAGCTTGCAAGAGAATTTTTGTTCATAAGATGGTGTGAAATCATCACAAGATCTGGTCGCGGGTATGGAGATCCTTAGAATAGGGCCGAGACCCTGCAACCCAAGATTAGGAGAGGCCTAAGCTTTGTCTTAGAAGGTCGAGATCCCTGATCTATTATAGGAGTAGAGCTACGCAAGTTAAAGGCCCAACATAAAGGGTTTGTGAGATGGGTTTTGCACAAGTAGACAAAGTATTGGAGGTTGAGTTTAGGGAAAACCTATAGATGGAACATGTACCCTAAAAGAGGTCGAAAAACTCAAGGTCTATGCACAAGAACAATGGCCATAAAACATACAAGACATTAGAAATAAGGTGTGCCTAATCTGGTTCCTCGCGTTGATTGAATGCAAGGAGGTGAAGGAATTGATCCTAATGGTTTAGGACAGAGTTTGTGTGCCCTAAATGAGGGCAGCGTCCATGCATGATTAGTTCATGAAGTACGCCCTAATGTTTGTAGATTATGTCGCTCCAAGACTAGGTAGAAGAGATAAGGTCGAGACCTTTAGATGGTGGGTTGTCTCTGCAATTGAGAACATAGATCCACATCTGATTTGCATGGGTAAATGTGGGGATAGCAGATCCAAAAGGAGGCTGCCTCTTGAGCAGAAAAATGAACAGAAGTAGGGTGCCTCGTGAGGTTGGAATTGTCATGAAGAGGAGCGGGATTCTAAAGACTATCCATAGGGTTTTGGAAGCAGTCAAAGTATAGAGATTCTTAAGGATTTAAGGATTGTTAGTGGTTGTACATGGTTCCCTAGATATGTGCAATTTGAGGAACAAATTGCAGAATAGAGGGGAGTGTATTTGGAGCCCTAGGTCAGTCAAGGAGTGATTGTGTGTGGGAAGATCTGGAGGCCCCAAGAAGAGTGACAAAAGTAGTTGATTTCTCACAAAGTTAGGGAAGATTTGGAGGCTCTAGGATCATCCATCTAAAGTGGAAAGAAGGTTGTCAAGTGGGTAGATCTTGAAGGTTGAGCGTTGTTCACAAATGAAGTTGTTAACAATGATTCTTGTGTGCAATGTGCAGCAGATTGAAGACCTCAAGCACAGTTTGCATGAATGCATTAGAGGAATTTTGAGGTCTAAAATGGGCCTCCTAAGGAAATTATAAAATAATAGTGAAAATAATAAAATAAGATTATATTACATCATCAAAGTTTAGAGGGAGAAAAGAAAAAACTATTTTTTCAACTCGTATTTTCAACTTATCTCCCTATGGGGTTATTCAAATTTCGAGCGACAACACTCGTGGGACGCAAAATTTGATTCCTCATCCAAGGACCATCCATGTTGCATACTTTCGATAGACCCCCATGATGCATACTTTCAATGGGCCCTACTACACGAAAAATGAGAAATACATGAAAAATGTTATTGCAATCATGTTTTTCATGTATTTCTCATTGCAATCACGTTTTTCATGTATTTCTCATAGCAATCACGTTTTTCATGTATTTCTCATTTTTCGTGTATTAGGTCCATCGAAAGTATGCAACATGGGTACTCCTTGGATGAGTAATTAAATTTTGCATCTAATGAATACTCTCGTTCGAAATTTCAGTAAAACGTTAGGGAGATAAGTTGAAAATACGATTTGAAAAATTTGTTTTACTATTTTATTATTTTTCAATCTTTTTACTTTTTTACTCCAAAAATAGTGAATCATCCCCCATGGTTGACATCATCATCTTGAAACCTATTGGTTCTTATAAAGTTTATTTTGGTTGTACATTTTTCTTATGAGGTCCATTTCAGACCTCAAAATTCCCTTAATGGAGCCATGAACTGCTAGGAGGAAGATTGTTGAAGCCCTAGTTCAGGTGTTGCAGATGGGCAGACCTCAATGAAAAGTGGGCAATTCCAGAAGATCCCATGCACAATCATCCTAATGGAGTAGGAGGGTTGCTAGTGGGCATATTTATGACCCAAAATTCAGTGACACAAAAGGAGTTGTTATCATTGATAGTGGCAGGTTGAGCAGTTGAAGATGTAGTTGCAGTGATTAGCAGATGGGAAGGCAAGAGGACTCACTAGATGTGTTCAAGGAGCATGGATTTAAAGCATTGTGTGTGGCCACTGTCAACAAGTAGGTCAAGTGTACCTTGTTTAGGGTAGATTGGTAGTCAAAGTGACTAACACCAAGCCCTAGTTGTGTCCTTGTATCAGGGTTGTATGTAAGGGCCATGATCCCTGTTACAAAAACCCTAAGATTGTTGTATTCTAGATTGGAATATAACAACTAGTGGGTTTAAAAAGTTGCAAATTGTCATATGCACTAGTTGATTCACTGATGTTTGTTATTTTGTTGTGCAAAATAGAAGTGTTGAGACATTTGAGTGTGTTTGTTGTGATTTTAAGAGCCAAACCAGATTCTTGAGTGTCGTGGAAATTCAACATGATATCAAAGCTACTTTGAAGGGCCAGTGGATCAAAGTGTGCACAATGGAAGCATGTGAGCCAGTCGAGATAATGTAGACTCAAAGGGAGTCTAGCTTCAGAGGGAGCAGCCTTATAGAAGTTTGAGATCTTCAGGTTCTGATGAGGTAGAGAAACTACCGAGTTACTGTGATCCATTCTACAGGGTATGTTGTAGTGGTGGATGCCAAATGGGCTAGTGTTGCTAGTGATAATGTTGGATACTTCATAGCAGTGGAAGTCCCTCCCTTGCTAATAGGGAGTGTTTATTTGTGTAGCTTGGGACATACTCCGACAACCCTAGGGAATTGGGTTTGGTAGAAAATGGACCATAAAGGTTTTGTGGGTGAAATACCCAAGCAATCGGGTTTTAGACCCAAGAAGGGGTTTAAAATCTAAAATGAAAATTATTATTATTTCTAAGGTCAAAGAGGATTAAAACCCTAATATCTAGAGGGTTCCTAAAGGACTAAAGGAATGGTTATTTAAGAAGGCCTAAGGATCAAATCTAGGTATCAATGTGAGGATCATATTGATCGAACTTAGAGATATAGCTCAAGAAGAGGTTGAGCTAGAAGGCCAAGTATGGGTTGCAAGTAAGGCTAAGCTTATTTATATCTCAAGTGCATTCGTCAATAGGAGGGTGAATCTCAGGTGCCACAAACCTAAGGTGTCAAGCCAAGTGTGGAACAAGCACAAGGATGGTTCTATATCCCTAGATCTAATTTGGTCGAGAAGGAGGAACAATAGGTCAATCTTGCAAGAGCAGTTTTGTGCATAAGATGGTGCGAAACCCTCACAAAATATTGTCTATGGAGATCCTTAGAACAGGGACGAGACCTTACAACCTGTGATTAGGATGTTAGTTTTTGTAGAATTGGATGGTGCTCTAGTCTCAACAGTTGTTAGAGAGGCTAAGGAACATTATGACTCCATAACCCTGAAAATGTTTCAGGGAAATCGACCTACATGCCTTAATAAAGTTAATTAATCAGTAATTAAATTTTTACTAAGTCTAATGTAGGAAAAATGATTAATTAACATGAATTAATTGGGGAAGGTGAGATTTCTCTAGAAATTCACAAGGATCGACTAGAAAATAATCTCAACCATTGATTAAGATTTGTTCTTGGTCATTAGGGTCCCAACTAGAGATTATAAGCAGAAGTCAATGGATAGATGGAGGAACATACTTGAGATAGATTTCCTTGGGCAGTTCGATTTCTCCAAAGAGAAGCAGCAGTTTCCAAAAGAGTTCGAGCCAATGAAGGGAAGCAGAGACAGTGAGTCTGGGGGAAAGTTTCTAGTCCCGGAGAGTCAGAAAGAGAAGGACAAAAATTTTCTCCAGGTGGTTGCGCAAAGGCAGTGCAAAGCCTCAAAAGAGCAATTCGATCAACTGAAGAGGAAGACGTTTTTAGTTCCAGAGGCCAGGAAAGTTTTCCAGAGGATCAGAGAAGCATTTTCCCAGTCAGCACCAGGTAGGACGACTAGATTGGCAGTCAATCCAGGCAGTGCGTTTGGTAGGCAATGCTAGGGTGATGCAGGGCTTGCGCAGATCACTTGGACAACTAGCCTTTCAAAGGCCAGACAATGTCAGGATTGCTCAGAGAGAGGGTAAAATCCCCCAAAAAAAATTGTGAGTATTTCTATTGGATACATTCACTAGTTTGGCGATATTTATTGTACTCAGAATTTCTCACTTATGCTTAATAATAAAAACCCTCAGTTGCTGCACCGCTTTGCCATGTTGGGTTTTTCTTGGAACTTTAGTCCAAAATAACTGTCATAATTTTCTATGTGCGTGCCAATATTTTCTCAGTTTCTAGTTTGTCTTCTGCAGTATTTCATTTTGTGTATATTGCAGTGTGATTAATTCATCGTTGTCGTAGCAATAAACTGCTAACTTAATTAACAGTTAGAATAATTAATTCCAGTTGTTGCAATATAATTTCAGTACTGAAATTTTCACATGGTATCAAAGCGATTTTGATTAGACGAGGAAGCTCAAAAGTGGAAGAAGAAATTCGTTGTCCAATGGGAGGAACATGACGAATTTATGGGGGTTGCGCAGTGCCTAAGCCAAGCAATGCAAATTGCTGGGTAATTAGATTTTTCAGTGCAAGTTGGCAGAAAAAATAAAAAAAAATAATAAATAAATAAAAAAAAAAAAAATAAAAAATAAAAAATAAAAAAAGCAATTCCAGCAGGCAAGGGAGGAGCAGCTCAGTATTTTCGCTGAGCAAATTTCTTGATTGGGTGTAGAAGGGTTTTGCAGCAAAAAAATCAGTGTTGGGTGGAAGAGAGTGCACATACAGAGGGAAATTTCTCTCAGAGGGTTTCTATCCTAGAAATCCGATTTTTCAGGTGCACTCGGCAGTAATTACAAATATATTTTCTCACTCAAAAAGGGAGTGAGAATAGCAGATTCAACAGTGGAGCAAGTTAAAGAGGGAGTTTTCCATATTTAATTTCAGAGATGGCCACAGTTAGGCTTAGAGATCAAGATAGGTTGGAGAGAGCCTCCAACTATGTCATTTGGAAGGCTAGAATGTCCTTCCTGTTAAATGAATTTGGCCTGAAGACCTATGCAGATAATGTTGTGGTAGTACCAAATGATGTACATCAGCGGAAGGAATACAAGAAAGAGATGACAAAGGTGAAGCGGATGATCTCGGATGGAGTCCGAGACCATATAGTCTAGCATATATCAGCCAAGAATACGACCAAGGAGATGTGGGATGCTCTTGCTCAACTATATCAAAATCCTTCCAAGCAACAGAAGATGTTCATGCAAGAGAAGTTGAGAAACATCAAGTTGCAGAAGGGTGAAGACCAACATCCCTTCATCACCAGAATTCAAGAAATCGGGAATCAGCTTGCAGCCGTTGGGGAAGTGCCTAAACTGACAAAGCTTGCGCGTTTGGTCCTAAATAGTGTCTCAAAGGAATGGAAAGCCTTTGTCCAAAGCATCTTGGGACGAGACACATTACTAAGGTGGGACAGGATGTGGTTAGCCCTGTAGCAGAAGGAGATGAGGAGAGATCTAGTAAAGATCTCCATCAGCAAAAGTAGTAGTAAGGGTTTGAAGGGTGAGAAGGAAGAGGAGAATGTGGCCCTTGCATCAAAGGGTCCCAATCAGGGACAGGGCAGAAGAAGAAGAAGGCGGACCTATCTAAAGGTTGTGTTTTTAAAATCGACCGGTCTGAACCAGTAATCGGTCAAACGGGCCGGTTAGTAAGGCCACCAGGTCAAACCGACTTAAAAACCCAGTCAACCTCCCCACTTCGTTGTTTTTTAGCCCTAACTGGTCCTAACAGGCCGGTTCCGTACTAAACCAGCCTGTTAGGACCAGTTAGGGCCAAAAAACGGTGAAGTGGGGAGGTTGACCGGGGATTTAAGCCGGTTTGACCCGGTGGCCTTGCTAACTGGCCGGTTTGACCGATTACCGGTTCAAACCGGCTGATTCCGTCCTAAACTGGTTGGTCAGCTGCCACGGCCGCAGAGGACCCACGCAGCAATTTCTCCAAGGTGCTTAGGGTGTTTTGGAGGGAAAGTAAGGGTCCTTTCCCTCCAAAAACACCCTCTCCAAGCCTTTAAGAGGCCCTTCTCCCTCTCATTTGTCTCACACATCTCATTTGGAGTATTTGTGAGTTTGCTTGGGAGCTTGGAGAGTGTTGAATTTTTGCTAGAGTAGTCATCTTAGAGGCTTGGAGTTGAAGTTGGAGAAATTTTGGAAATTGTTTGTAGCTGTCAGTGGAGTTGGCATCTTCAAGAGGAGGCTAAGGAAGCTAGTTTGCATTTCCAGGTAAGGATTTTCACTTGAAAATTCCTCATCTGACTGTTGTACATGTATTAAATTTTTTTATGTGTTATAAACTTCTAATTTCTATCATCTATGCTATCAAATCTCTAGTTCTATGCTATCAAATTTTGTAGGCTACATGTGCATTCGTTTTCCTAAATTTAGCTTTGGTTTTCCATGTTTCTTAGCTACAATTTTTTTTTAAATGCCAGATTTCTTTGCAAATTGTAATTATTTCAAGCAAACATGGCTCCAAAAGGAAAGGATTGTGCATGGGCTCATTGTGATGTAATTGATGGAAAAATGATATGCAAATTATGCCATAAATCTATTGGAGGTGGGGGTATTCTTAGATTGAAACAACACTTGGTTGGGGTAAGAGGCCAAGTAAAACCATGTGATGCACCAAATGCAGTGTTAGGTCCTATTAGGGCAGAATACCTTTCCAAGCTTGAAAAGTTTTATGAGAGAAGGCTAGGAAGAAGGCCATCCCAAATGACATTGCAAGGAAGAGGGAATTATTAGAAGCCATGAAAGAGAGTGGGTATGATGATTATGAGATTCAAGACTCCTCTTCTATCCCTTCCACCAATGACCCCTTTCACTATGTTCCTCCTTTTGGCCAACAATCAAAAGGAACAAAGAGAACAAACATCCAAAGTTATTTCTCATCCTCTGCCAACATTGCCTCTTCTAATCCTGCTTCCTCCAAGCCAAGTCGTCAACCCACTTTGGATCAACACTGGAAAAAACAATGCAAAGAAACTTCTCATCAATACATTGCTAGATGGTGGTATGATTCAGATATCCCATTTAATGTTGCTCGCTCACCTTATTACCAAGCTATGTGGGACTTTGATATAGCTGCAGGAAAGGGCTTCAAAGGCCCTAGTATGCATGACTTGAGGGGATCTCTTTTGCAAAAGAGATATTTTCCATTGATGAGTATTTGGTTGAGTATAAAGATTCATGGCTCAAAACAAGTTGTTTCATCATGTCAGATGGATGGACCAATGGAAAGAACCGCACTATCATTAATTTCCTTATTTCTTGCCCTCAAGGAACCATGTTTTTGAGATCAGTTGATGCATCTGATAAGGTGAAGTATGCAACCCTTCTATTTGAGCTTTTGGATGACATTATTCAGGAAATTGGTGAGCAAAATGTTGTGCAGGTCATCACCGATAATGCCTCAAACTATGTTCTTGCTGGAAAGATGCTTCAGTCCAAACATAGGACCATATTTTGGACTCCATGTGCTGCACATTGCATAGACCTCACACTTGGGGACATAGGCAAAGTGGAGTGGGTAAAAAACACTGTAGAGCATGCCAAGTGCATTACAAAATACATTTACAACCACTCATGGGTATTGAACCTAATGAGCAAAAACACTAGTGGCAAAGAGCTTGTTAGACCTGCAATTACGAGATTTGCAACTCACTTCCTCATGTTGCAATGTCTCAATGGTGAAGATAAAAACTTGCAGAAAATGTTTTCTTCTGATGAATGGACTGAATCTCAGTGGGCTCATAGACAAGATGGAAAAGACACCAAAAAGAAAGTGTTTGAAAATTATTTTTGGAAAAGGTTTGTAGATCTTGTGAAAATTACCGAGCCCCTTGTTAAGGTGCCAAAAATGGTGGATGGGGAAAAATTGGCCATGGGCTACATTTATGAGGCTATGGATCAAGCAAAGGAGCAGATACGGGCAACTTACAAGGACAGGTTAGCTAAATATGGATGTATATGGGAGATCATTGATAACTGATCGAACAATCAACTCCATCGTCCTATACCTGCAGCTGGGTATTTTTTGAACCCAAAGTATCATTATAAAGATCGGCTAGGAGATCCGCAGGATGGGGAGGTCAGAGCTGGATTGATTGATTGCTTGGAGCGCATGGTCCCTACCCATGCAAACCAGTTGGAAATACATAGACAACTTACTGTTTTCAATATGGCAGGTGGTACCTTTGGCAAAAACTTGGCAAAGATGGCAAGAGATGTGGATCAATCCACCTAGATATGCCTTAATTAAGTTAATTAATACCTAGAGATGCCTTAATTAAGTTAGTTAATCAATAATTAAATTTTTCGTAAGTCTAACCTAGGAAAACTTATTAATTAATATGATTAATTGAGGAAGGTGAGATTTCTCTAGAAACTCACATGGATCGACTAGGAAATAATCTCAGCAATTTATTAAGATTTAATCTTGGCCGTTGGAGCCCCAACTGGAGATTATAAGTATTCGATGGGTAGATGGAGGAACATACTTGAGATAACCAAATCTCTTGCCATCTTTGCCAATTTTTTGCCAAAGGTACCACCTGCCATATTGAAAATAGTAAGTTGTCTATGTATTTCCAATTGGTCTCCTGCAAATCTCCTAGCCGATCTTTATAATGATACTTTGGGTTCAAAAAATACCCAGCTTCATGTATAGGATGATGGAGTTGATTGTTCCATCTGTTATCAATGATCTCCCATATACGACCATATTTAGCTAACCTGTCCTTGTAAGTTGCTCATATCTGCTCCTTTGCCTGATTCATAGCCTCATAAATGTAGCCCATGGCCAATTTTCCCAATCCACCATCCTTAGCACCTTAACAAGGGGCTCGGTAGTTTTCACAAGCTCTATAGACCTTTTCCAAAAATAATTGTCAAACACTTTCTTTTTGGTGTCTTTTCCATCTTGTCTATGAGCCCACCGAGATTCATTCCATTCATTAGAAGAAAACATTTTCTACAAGTTTTTATGTTGACCATTGAGACATTGCAACGTGAAGAAGTGAGTTGCAAATCTCATAATTGCAGGCCTAACAAGCTCTTTGCCCCTAGTGTTTTTCCTCATTAGGTTCAATACCCATGAGTGGTTGTAAATGTATTTTTTAATGCACTTGGCATGCTCTACAATGTTTTTTTACCCACTCCACTTTGCCTATGTCCTCAAGCATGAGGTCTATGCAATGTGCAACACATGGAGTCCAAAATATGGTCCTATATTTGGACTCAAGCATCTTTCCAGCAAGAACATAGTTTGAGGCATTATCGGTGATGACCTACATAACATTCTACTCCCCAACTTCCTGAATAATGTCATCCAAAAGCTCAAATAGAAGAGTTGCATCCTTCACTTTATCAGATGCATCAACTGATCTCAAAAACATGGTTCCTTAAGGGCAAGAAATAAGGAAATTAATGATAGTGCGGTTCTTTCCATTGGTCCATCCATCTGACATGATGGAACAACCTGTTTTGAGCCATGAATCTTTATACTCAACCAAATAATCATCAATGGAAGATCTCTTTTTGCAAAAGAGCTCCCCTCAAGTCATGCATACTAGGGCCTTTGAAGCCCTTTCCTGCAGGCTGCAGCTATAACAGAGTCCCACATAGCTTGGTAATAAGGTGAGCGAGCAACATTAAATCGAATATCTGAATCATTGCACCATCTAGCAATGTATTGATGAGAAGTTTCTTTGTATTGTTTTTTCCAATGTTGATCCAAAGTGGGTTGACAACTTGGCTGCGAGGAAGTGGGATTAGAAGAGGCAATGTTGGCAAAAGATGAGAAATAAATTTAGATGTTTGTTCTCTTTGTTCCTTTTGATAGTTGGCCAAAAGAAGGATGAACATAGTGAAAGGGGTCATTGGTGGTAGGGATAGAAGAGGAGTCTTGAATCTCATAATCATCATACCCACTCTCTTTCATGGCTTCTAATAACTCTCTCTTCCTTGTAATGTCATCTTGGATGGCCTTCTCCCTAGCCTTATCCTCATAAAACGTTTCAAGCTTGGGAAGGTATTCTACCCTAATAGGACCTAACACTGCATTTGGTGCATCACATGGCTTTACTTGGCCTCTTACCCCAGCCAAGTGTTGTTTCAATCTAAGAATACCCCCACCTCCAATAGATTTATGGCATAATTTGCATATCGTTTTTCCATCAATTACATCACAATGAGCCCATGCACTGCCCTTTCCTTTTGGAGCCATGTTTGCTTGAAATAATTACAATTTGCAAAGAAATCTGCCATTTAAAAAAAAATTGCAGCTAAGAAACATGGAAAACCAAAGCTAAATTTAGGAAAACAAATGCACATGTAGCCTACAAAATTTGATAGCATAGAACTAGAGATTTGATAGCATAGATGATAGAGGTTAGAAGTTTATAACACAAAAAAATTTAATACATGGACAGCGGTCAAATGAGGAATTTTCAAGTGAAAATCCTTACTTGGAAATGAAAACTAGCTTCCTTAGCCTCCTCTTGAAGATTCCAACTCCACTGACAGCTACAAACTATCTCCAAAATAGCTCCAACTCCAAGCCTCCAAGATGACTACTCCAACAAAAACTCAACACTCTCCAAGCTCCCAAGCAAACTCACAAATACTTCAAATGAGATGTGTGAGACAAATGAGAGGGAGAAGGGCCTCTTAAAGGCTTGGAGAGGGTGTTTTTGGAGGGAAAGGACCCTTACTTTCCCTCCAAAATACCCTAAGCACCTTGGAGAAATCGCTGCGTGGATGCTCCGCCATCGTGGTCGCTAACCAACCGGTTTAGGACAGAACCAGCCGGTTAGGACCAGTTAGGGCCAAAAAACGGCAAGGTGGGGAGGTTGACTGGGTTTTTAAGCCGGTTTGACCCAGCGGCCTTGCTAACCAACCAATTTGACCAGTTACCAGTTCAGACCGGCCAGTTTTAAAAACATTGATTTTCTATTTTGTCGATGATATGTATTGCACTCGGTGCCATTTTGATATATTCACCTTTACATGGTATATAAATAAGCAAACTTTGCATATTTTGTCTCTATTGGCTTGGAATCATGGTTTTAAATCTTAAAAATAGTTTTGCTTCATTAAAAATTAATTATTTAATGTATTTTTCTAAAACCGGATCATTTAGACCTAACCAGTCCCGGTTCGAAACCCGGTTCATTAGGTGGACCGGTCCGATCACCGGTTCTGGTTAAAATATTGATCTAAGGTCAAGTGCTTCAGGTGTGGCGAGTTTGGCCACTACAGTACTCAGTGTCCTCTCAGGAAGAAGGACATGTAGGAGAAGCAGGACCAGGCAACATCATCCACAGAGATAGACAAGTTGTCCTCCACGTTGGAGGAAGTCTCCATCATGTTTGCAACTATACCTCCAGGAATGAGGTGGGGCGATATGGAGTTATAGTCCCACAGTAGCGTAGAGGATTAGGTAGGGTCCATTGAGGTATCTTCCTCATGGATCATTACCTTGCTAAGGGGGCCCACAATATGCATTAGCAAGATGGATCAGTGCCAATGATGCAGTTAGATTCCAGAGTGATAGTTGCAAACTAGTAGCAGTTAGATGCTCAGAGGTAGAATCAGCACCAACATAAATTCTTCACTGGACAGTGCAGTAGCTAGTAGCAGTCAGATGCTCAAGAGACTGATGCAGCACAGAGACAATTGATTCAATATTTCAGATGCTTCTCAGTTGCAATAGTTGTAGTAGCAGCAACAACAAATGAGAAGGCGTTGCGATGCAGATGCAGATGCAGAGTTGGTTGCAGTACAATGGTGCCAATAGCAACATAGATGCATCATGCAGCATCAAATTTGCGCAATCATTGGTAGGCAGTGTCAAACAGTCACAATGGCCAAACATCAACGACATGTATGGGAGGATGATGCAGAGACAGGGTGTTGGAGCAGTTCAGCACTAGAACACCTTCCTCACTAAGAGGGAGTGTTAGCTTTTGTAGCATCAGACGGTGTTCTAGTCTCGATAGTTGTTAGAGAGGCTAAAAACACTAGGAATCCATAACCCAGAAGAGGTTTAAGGGAAATCCACTTAGAGATGCCTTAATTAAGTTAATTAATCAGTAATTAAATTTTTCGTAAGTCTAACCTAGGAAAAATTATTAATTAACAGGAATTACTTAAGGAATGTGAGATTTCTCTAGAAACTCACACAGATCGACTAGGAAATAATCTCAGCCATTTATTAAGATTTAGTCTTGGCCATTGGAGCCCCAACTGGAGATTATAAGAAGTCGATGGGTAGATGGAGGAACATACTTGAGATCGATTTCCTTGGGCAGTTTGATTTCTCCAGAGAGAAACAACAATTGCCGGAATAGTTCGATCCAAAGAAGGGAAGTAGAGACAGTGAGTCTGGGGGAAGTTTTCCAGTCCCAGAGAGTCAAAAAGAGAAGGCTGAAAATTTTCTCCAAGAGGTTGCACAAAGGCAACGCAGAACCTCAGAAGAGCAATTCGATCCAGCTGAAGAGGAAGACATTTTCAATTCCCAAGGCCGAGAAAGTTTTCAAGAGGGTCGGACAAGCATTTTCCCAATCAAAACCAGGCACGATGACTAGATTGGCAGTCAATTCAGGCAGTGCATTCGGCAGGAAATGCTAGGGTGACGCAAGGCCTGCACAAATCATTTGGACAGCTAGCCTTTCAGAGGTCTGACAGTGTTGGGATTGCTAGGAGAGAGGGTAAAATCCCTCAGAAAATTTTTGCTAGTATTTATCTTGGATAGATTCACCAGTTTGGCGATATTTATTGTACTCATAATTTCTCACTACTGCTTAATAATAAAAACCCTCAGCTGCTACACCAATTTTCCCAAGTTGGGTTTTTCCGGGGGCTTTAGTCCAAAATAACTGTGTCATAATTTTGTATGAGTGTGCCAATATTTTCTTAGTTTCTAGTTTGTCTTCCGTAGTATTTAATTTTGTGAAGCTTGCAGTATGATTAATTCATTGTTGTCGTAGCAATAAACCGCTAAATTAATTAACAGTAAGAAGAATTAATTCCAGTTGCTGCAATAGAATCTCAGTAGTGAAATTTTCACATAGGAGAGGCCTAAGATCGATCTTAGAAGGCCGAGATCCATGACCTATTGCAGGATTAGAGCTGCACAAGTTAAAGTCCCGACACAGAGGGTTTGTGAGATGGGTTTTTCACAAGTACATCGAGTATTGGAGACCAAGTTTAGGGCACACCTGTAGATGGAACAGTTACCCTAAAAGAGGCTGAAAAATTCAAGGTATATGCACAAGAACGGTGGCCATAAAACGTGCAACAAGATGCTAGAAATAAGGTGTGCTAATATGGTTCCTCACGTTGATTGAATGAAAGGAGGTGAAGGAGTTGATCCTAAAGGTTTAGGACAAAGTTTGTGTGCGCTGGATGAGGCAGATTGTACCAAGACTAGGTAGAAAAGATAAGGCCGCGACCTTTAGATGGTGGGTTGTCTCTACAATTAAGAACACAAATCCATATCTGATTTGTGTGGGTAAATGTGGGGATAGCAGTTCCAAAAGGAGGCCGCTTCCTGAGCAGAAAGATGAACAGAAGTAGGGTGCCACCGGAGGTTGGAATTGTTATGAAGAGGAGCGGGATTCTGAAGGCTATCCATAGGGTTTTGGACAGATATTTGAAGTAATCAAAGTATAGAGATCCTTGAGGATTTAAAGATTGTTAGTGGTTGTACATGGTTCCCTAGATATGTGCAATTTGAGGAACAAATTACATAATAGAGGGCAGCGTATTTGGAGCCCTAGATCAGTCAAGGAGTGATTGTGTGTAGGAAGATTTGGACGCCCTAAGAAGAGTGACAAAAGCAATTGGTTTCTCACAAAGTTAGGGAAGATTTGGAGGCCCTAGGATCATCCCTCTAAAGAGGAAAGAAAGTTGTCAAGTGGGTAGATCTTGAAGGTTGAGCATTATTCACAAACGAAGTTGTGAACAATGATTTTTGTATACAGTATGCAACAGCTTGAAGACCTCAATTATAGTGTGCAAGAAAGGAGCCACGAACTGTTAGGAGGCAGATTGTTGGAGCCCTAGTTCAAGAGTTGCAAATGAGCAGACTTCAATGAAAAGTGGGCAATTCCAGAAGACCCAATGAGCAATCATCCTAATGGAGTAGGAGGGCTACTAGTGGACAGATCGATGAGCCAAATTTCAATGACACAAAAGGAGTTGTGATCATCGATAGTGGCAGGCTAAGCAACTGAAGATGTAGTTGTAGTGATCTGCAGATGGGAAGGAAAGGACTTGCTAAATGTGTTCAAGGTACGTGGAATAAAAGGGTTGTGTGTGGCCATCATCAGCATGTAGGTCAAGTGTACCTTGTGTAGGGTAGATTGGTGGTCAAAGTGACTGACATGAAGCCCTAGTTGTGTCCTTGTATCAGGGCTATATGTAAGGGGCATGATCCCTGGTATGGGAGCCCTAAGGCTGTTGTATTCTAGATTGTAATATAACAAGTAGTGGGTTTAAAAATTTGCAAATTGTCATGTGCACTAGTTGATTCACTGATGTTTGTTATTCAACTATGCAAACTAGAAGTGTTAAGACATTTGAGTGTGTTTGTGTCTGAGATTTTAAGACCCAAACCAAACTCTTAAGCGTCGTGGAAATTCAATAGGATCATTGTTCCAAGTATTATTTTTGAAGAACTGACAATGTTCGTGGCAGGGAAGCTTCAACATCCCAAGAGTATTTTGTCAACTTGTAGGAGGAATAATTTATCTTTCAAGAGGACCGAGATTTTCCTTGGAAGTTACCCATTATTAATAACTGAAGTTCCTCTCCTTGTTGGGTCAAATCTCAGGGCTAATATAAGGACAAGTTTGACTGTACATTCAAGACGAGTTTGACTACACATTCAAGACGAGTTCTCTCTATTGACTCATTGTTGGGTTGGGTACACCTGTGCCAATACATTCAAGACAAGTTCTCTATAGTGTGCCAAGGGTTGGGTACACCTGCACTAAAATTGAGCCATTATATGTTGAAGAAACCATTGTCCTTACGTCTCTATTGTGCCAAGTTCCCTCACAACTCTGAGCTTTATTTCTCCTACTGAAACTGGAAGTGTTCATTGTGCTTCAACGACTGAGTTTTTACACCAACGTGGGTTGAATGCAATTTCCTAAAGTGGGTCGAAATCTGCCATATATCATTGATGAGTAATCAAGTGTGAAGGGAGTTGAGTGTCCATTGTTGGGGTGTCATGGTTATGCACTGATTTTCTGGGTTGAAGAGTGAAAGGGTTGTTATCACTATCTTTGTTGAAGATATTTTCTAGATAGGGGTTGCATATACCTGTGCCAGGGGTCAATTTCACTGTGGTCCATTACCAGTGTTTGTCTGCTCCTCATTGCCAAGTTTACCATTATTTTGGGTCAATTTTCTGGGTTAAATCAACCGAGGTTAGTCACTGGAAAATGCACAAAAAGGTGGCTAAGTCATAAGATATTTAGGGTTGTATTTCCATCAGCAAGGAGCACGAGCTACCTTCTCTGCATGGTGATTGTAGTGGATGGAAAAGGGGATAGTTCTCTTCGAAGGGGGGATAGTACTCTTGTCATATGGTGGTTGAACTTAACACTTAGTAAAAGCATGAACTCATTTGACACCTGTACCTATGAAGGAGCCTTCAAATATAAACCAAGTTCCTCTTATTTTGTTGTTATCATTTTATTTATATACGTATGCCAATTTCCAGATTCAGGGTATGTTTGTGTTATTATTTTTTATGTGACTTGTATAAATTATGAGTTTTAATAAAAGAATATATGTTGGATTGAATGCACTTCCATGGCCATTAAGTGATGGGATGTTGTTCATGTGAAAACTCCTAGATCTAACAATCTCAGGAATCCTACTGCAACCAACTAAATCTACTTCACCTAGATCGTAAATTACATTATAAACTTATTTCAGATTCTTCTTGAAACATTGAAGTAATTTATTGAAGTAGCCTACACCAAATTAAATATGATTTTGAAACATAGAAACTGAGCAAGGAAATAAAAACACATAGGACACTGTTATTTTTGGACAAATGTCCCCGAAAAAATCCAACTTGGGAAAACCGGTAAAGCAGTGAGGGTACATCTATGAATGCCCAACTGGCAATCCAAACAACAAGAAAATCTGGCAGAGATATTCCCTAAGCAACCTCGACACTTGCGCTTCATGCACTTATGTTGCCTTCACTCGCATTCCTGCACTCACATGTTCCTGTACTTGCGCGTTCCTGCACTCACGTTCCTGCACCCGCGTGTTCCTACACTCGCGTTCCTACACTCGTGTTCTTGTACTCGCGTTCCTGCACTCACATTCCTACATTTGCATGTTCCTGCACTCACGCGTTCCTGCACTCGCGAATTCCTACACTGGGAATAACTCAGCCTCTTGCTATTGCCTCACTGGATCTGGAAATATTCCTCCGAATCACTGTCCCTTCCCCTCTACTGCAAAAGATCTCTTCGATCATAATTTCCTCCTAAGAACTTCTCACTTCAGAAATTCGATCTCTCGATGTATTTTCCAAATGACCGTCAAGCCCCTTCTTATATCTTCCTGTTGGACAACCAACAGCCTAGGTTAACTCCTACTCAAAGGCTCAGATCATTTTGACTTGATCTTCGTCTTTATCTAGAAAATTCACTCACAATTAGATTAATACCCATTAATTTTTTAATTTTCCTAAGTTTAGACTTAGGAACCTCATTAAAAATATTAATTATTTTAATATAATTGTCTCTGGGTGGAATTTCCCAAAACAGTTTATGGGTTCTTTGGAATGCATGTGCCCAAGCCTCCCTGCAAAATTTGAGGGTTAGAGCACATCCGATGCTACCCCAAATCAACACTCCCTCTTAGAAAGGAATGTGCTCTAGCAATATATTGTTGTTGCATACTGCTTTGACTCTGAAGCATCGTCCTCTGCACTGCTGATGTCTGACATGTTGTCCACCAATTACTACGTTGTTGCAACTGTACTACTGCCTTTGACACTGCCACTGCTAATGCTACATATGTACTACAACTCCCTCTCAAATGTTGCATCTGTTATGCTACTAGCACTGCCACTGCTAACACTGCATCCATACTGCAACTGAGAGAAGCAACTGAAAACACCCAAACCTGGATAAGTATCCCGTGGATACACCTTGGTGCTGAAAGCCTGACTGCTGCTAGTCCCATGTTGTCTTTTGAAGCCACTACGTTGTTGAAGCTCTGCATTGTGCCTCCATGCACTGTTGCCTCTCTGCTCTGCGTTGCTCAAGTTTTGGCGCTGCTAACTACTGCAGTTTTCGCTCCAACACTCTATGGCACCAACTGAAAACTCCTCCATCCCGCTACTACTAATCATGGGCTCCTGTAGCAAGGTGATGATCTAAGAGTGGGCGCCTCAAGGATCCTGCCCATCTGTAGCTCTATCGAACTACAGTTCTATATCAGCCCACCTCCCTCCTGGAGGTATCTGGGCTGTCATGGTGAACTCCTCCTCTTGTTGGATCTTTGCAGCTGCAACCTTAGGATCGTGCTTCTCATCCTTGTCCTTTTTCTTCAAGGGACACTGGGATGCATAGTGGCCCATCTCGCCACATTTGAAACACTTCACCTTGGATACATCCTTCTTTCGTCTTTGTTGCCCCTGCTGACCCTTCGATGCAAGGGCTGCATTCTCCTCCTCCTCCTTGGGCTTCAGCCCACTACTGCAGTTGCTTTCGTCAAGTTTGACCTTGACCAGGTCTCTCCTCAGCTCTTCTTGTTTTAGAGCTGCCCACATCTCATCCCAATTAGGCAATGCTGCTCTACGTAAGATACTCTAGACAAAGACTTGCAACTCATCTGAGACAGAATCTAGGGCCAGTCTCACTAATTCTGAATCCTTAGGTTTATGCCCCACAACCGACAACTCATCACGGGTCTCCTTCAGCTTCGCGAGGAAGGGATCCTCACATTCTCCCTTATGCATCTGTGCAGATCTCAACTTTTGTTCCAAGTACATCTTCTGTTGCTCAGAAGATCCCTGATACAATGTGGCCAAAGCATCCCACATCTCCTTAGCAGTTGCTCTACTAGCAACGTGGCACACCACATGATTCTTGACTCCATCCAGGATCATCCTCTTGGCCTTTGTCATTTCACCTCTGTACTTCTTTAGCGGATCTGCATCCGCAGGGACAGCGACCACACTATTAACATACATCTTGAGGGCATGCTCATCTAGAAGTAAGGACATTCTAGCCTTCCAGATGACATAGTTGGAAGCTCCATCCAACCTGTCATGATCCATCAAGCCACTAGTTTCCATATCCTCTGAAAATTGTCGAACAACGCCCTCTTTCTCCTTACTACGTAGCTTCTAGACTGGCTTACGCACTCCCTGATGGAGCTAGTAAGTCTCTTGCTCCTCTATTGCTCAGCAAATGAGAAATATTGATTTCCTCGGCAAGAAATCACTAAGAAAGTATTCCCTCACTATGTGATATGCTTCCTTCTTCCAACAGCTTTTCTGCCCAACTCTCGGCTTGCAGAAAACTGCATATCTCTAGCTTTGCGTTGATGCGCTATGTGGTTCCCTCTGCCTTGGCAAATTCTCAATCCAGCAGTCTTAACTCTCTGTCAGCTCACTCAGAGAGAGACAACCTCGAAAATTAGCCCTCCTGGCTAGAACTGTGCAATCCCTCAGGGGATTCGAACTGTTGCTTGTTGCAGCAAGTTGGCCCTTGCTTCAATGCTAGATCTGCTCTTCCTATTTCACATCAACAACTCTGATACCATGTGAAAATTCCTAGATCTAACAATCTCAGGAATCTTACTGCAACCCACTGAATCTACTTCACATCGATCGTAAATTACATTACAATCTTATTTCAGATTTCTTCTTGAAACATTGAAGTAAATTGTTGAAGCAGCCTACACCAAATTAAATATGATTCTGAAACATAGAAAATGAACAAGGAAATACAAACACATACGACACCATTATTTTTGGAAAAATGTCCTCGAAAAAACCCAACTTGGGAAAACCGATGCAGCAGTGAGAGTTTTATTTTATTATGCAGCAGTGAAATCTTAGTACATCTATGGATGCCCAATTGGCAATCCAAACAGTGAGAAAATCTGGCAAAGATATTCCCTAAGCAACCCCCGCACTCGCGCTTCCTGCACTCGTGTTGCCTGCACTCACACGTTCTTGTACTTGCGCATTCCTGCACTCACATCCTGCACTCGCGTGTTCCTGCACTCGCGTTCCTGTACTCGCATTCCTACACTCACGTTCCTGCACTCGCGCGTTCCTACACTGGAAATAACTCAGCCTCTTGCTATTGCCTCTCCGTATCTGGAAATCTTCCTCCAGATCACTATCCCTACCCCTCTACTCCAAAATGTTTTTTCGATCATAATTTCCCACTGAGAAATTCTCACTTCAGAAATTCGATCTCTTGATCTCTCAATGTATTTTCCAAATGACCCTCAAGCCCCTTCTTATATCTTCCTATTGGACAACCAACAGCCTAGATTTACTCATAATCAAAGACTCAGATCATTTTAACTTTATCTCCGTCTTTATCTATAAGATTCACCCACAATTAGACTTAGGAACCTCATTAAAAATATTAATTATTTTAATATAATTGTCTCTGGGTGGAATTTCCCAAAACGGTGTATAGGTTCTTTGGAATGTATGTGACCAAGCCTCCCTGCAAAATTTGAGGCCTAGAGCACATCCGACGCTACCCCAAATCAACAGTTCAATTAAACAAAATTTAAGATAAACACCTCCAACAGTTCATTCACAAATTGTTTGAAGAAAACACTCACTGGAAAACTCACTCGCATTCCGAAAAACTCAATGGCATTTTGGATCAGTCCCTAGTGAGAACATTATAGGTGAGATAAGCATCATTGTGAACATTATAGGTGAGATAAGCATCATTGTAAGGCATTGACATCTCACCTTGTCGACTAATTGTGAAAAAAGAATGAAATTGCATTTATCATCAAATTTAAGGTTTCATGGTGGAAAATTGTATGGGTGAAAGATGGCTCATTGGGATTTACATGAATTGTTTTTTTCAGTAGATGTCGAAAATATCCTGGGATACACAAGCAAGCATCCGTTTTTTGGCATTTATAAAGAAAGACGTGAAGATGCGATGATAAAATTATTTCTTCTTCTTTGGATTACAAGCATAGAATTTGGCTTAGGCACTCTTGCGGTCCTCTATGGCAGTTCTCACTAAAAGCTTTCTCAGGCATTATGGCCCCAAGATTGCAGAATTGTGAAGACACATATCAGATGTTATTGGCAGCCCTATGGGATGAAGGTGTCTTGGATTTTTTGAAAGATGACAGTGGTATTGTTGAGGCAAATACTGCAAATCAGTGACCTAACCATGAACCTGCTCAGTTAAATGAAGATGACAGCACTCATGTACCAGATCTGAAGGAGAACCTTCATGGCTCTAAAGATGACACTCCAAAATCTGATACTCTTGAATCCTAACAGTTCGATGGGAAATATGATGAGGTACAGACCAGACCAATTTTTCCTGTGTGTCTGGGACAGGACAATGATGAAACCCTTGTGTATGATGTATGTGATTTTGGCACTCAAACCTTGGACTCTAGAGCTGAGATGAATGTTGACCCTTATTACAATATGGACAAAGATGGTTACAAAAAGAAAACAGAGCTTGGGAGACACATGTTAAGGGGGGGATTTTTAATTAATTTCTTTGAATTGATGATCAATCTGATTGCAGCCATAAAGATAAAATTATTAGTACTGCTGAGAGACCTTATTTACATGGATAGACTGATAAAAACAGTGATAAAACCTGGCAGGTACGTGATCGATCTAATGATGACAACCAGGATGAAGGCAGTGACAATTTTATGCTAAGGAAAGATTTCTGTGGTAAAGTAAAAGCATAAAATGCATATGATAGAACTCTTGGTGGCCCTTCAACATATGATGCCTGAATGGACCTGTTCTCTGTTCTCTGTTCTTACGAGCAGTGTGAGGATGGAACTAACTGATGAAGTATTTGGAAGTTTGGTACTATCTCCAACATCTACTTAATCAAGTGAAAACTCGGATAATTCTGCAAAAGTCACTCCTGCTGAACAGATGTGCGATGACACATACATTTTGGGTTCCATGGACAAGTTTGGTGAAGATTTCATTGACTATTTATGCATTATGGGTTCCATGGATCAATTTCGGATATCAACTTCATGTCATTTTTTTCTGATCCATTTGGAAAGTATGCGTACAATTCTAAATAATCCACAATCCAAAAATTGCAGCGGCATGGAGCGAAAAGGTTGGATGTAGGAGCCTATACAAACAACAATCATCTTTCTAAATTTCCCAGTGGTATGTACAAGAAATGACGCATGCTCCCTCACTCAGTCAGGTGCCCAGAAGTTGGCTATAACTTTTTAAGTATTAATTGCCATAAAACACTCATCAACAATGTTGAAATTTTAGGCCTAATATACAAAGAATTGCACCAACAATCTCGCAAGGCAGGATCTATGAATCCTCTAATTGACTTATGCATTTGGATTGAGACAAGCCTGATGGATGGCAATGAAGTGGTGGTATTTGAACTGCTAAGGAGCCAGAAGGATGTTTTGAGTTACAAACATTTGTGCTTCGATGTGCCTTTATTTTTTATGGCAATCAAACACTGAGGAAAGGGCCATTGCATATTTGTGATGATGAAGTGGCTTCATTGGCTTACCATTTTTACTTGGTGAGATTCTAGGACTCTCAAGTGCTCAAGGGAGCACTTATCCCCTAGTAGGAGCCAGATGTTGCACATTTTTGGTCAAGGATCTTTGAGGACACCCTTCAGGGTATGGTCATGTGCAACATCTAACCTAAGACAATGGAAGACATGTAGTTGATCTCATAATTAAAAAAAAATTGCATGACGTAAATGGAGCAGAGTTGGAACGTCTGATCATTTTTTTATGAAAAGGCTCAAGCAGACCTATAATACGTTTCATTATTTAGGAAGGGTCCTATGGAAGACTTTAGTATGTAATATATTAAGTGATGGTCCACCTACAGCAATTAAGAAAATGGAAGTCAACAGCCAGTGAGAGGCAAATTCCGAATTTGTAGCTTAGGTTTCAATGATCTCAAGGCACGACCATATAGTTGAGTTGGTGAGCTCAGTCAATGCTCTAGCAGTAACAATTCTTGCAAGCCTAAAAGAAAATATGACGAGGCAATGAGGAGAAATGATGTGAAGGCCATTGTTGTCACTGGTAATGGAAGCTATTTCTGAGGTGGTTTTGAGTCTTGACATCAACGTTCGCCAGAAAAAACAACAAACTGGGACCAATTTCAGTGTAAGCAATACAAGGAGAGACGACAGTCATAAACATCCTCAAACCACTGTTGTCCAGATCTGTAAACAGCAGGGTACTACCATAAAAAGAGCTTCAAAGTCATCTGCTAGAGCTGGGCAACATGAGAGACAAGGTATGAACAATCAGTAAGCGTCAAAAAAATTCCAAAGAGACAAAATTCACAGGGACATTCTTGGTCAGTCTAAAATCAAGATCCTTAGGAGTTTTATCAACCAAAGCCTGGTTCAACATCTTACATTGTAGCTAAAGATTTCTATGATGAGGAAAGGAATATGACTTCCCTCTATTCGGCTCATCCAGACACTGTGATATACTCTTCTTGGTCCTATGGAGTTGAAGACATGAGCATGCAAGAACTTCAATGACAGGTGGACTATTGCAGTCTAGTGCAGTAAATTAGTAGCAAATTCTCTTACTTTACTTCAAAATTTCAAAAGTACAGGGATCAAACAGTTAAGCCAATGACAGTGCTAAGCAGCAAGCATCACAGAGGACGCAGGTCACCACTCAACTGTTTCAGGAATTTGGAAACTAATGCACACAGCCTTGAATGCATTAAAGTATATGTGTGCGCGCGAGAGCATCAAACTTTCAAAATAGGTTGACCTGAACTACCTACAAATCTGAATTGGATCTGACCCTTCAAGTGCCAGTTATTTGGTAAATTTGACTAAGCCCAACCCCTGCCTGAGCTTCAATAATTGGTTCATCAAATTCACAAAGACGATGTCCTATCCATGAGTTCCCATGCTACTAGACGATGTCCCATCCATGAGGTCCCATGCTACTATTTTGCGTCTGATGTGTTCACATCGTAAGGTATTTTGCAGCCCTTGCTTTGTGAACACTCATGTTCTTTCATGGTATTGTTTTGGATTATTTAATTGTTGAGGGGGCTTTTTATCCCTGAGGGGATTTTAGATTGGAAAATTAATGTTTTATGGTAAGGAAAGTTGAGTAGCTCCTCTATGCACTTCCTCTCATTTTGGCATGGTGGATATTTTGGGGGGAAAATCCTTGGGGAAGTCTGAAATTTCTGTGATTTGTCTTTTATAGTTTGGTTATGGATGGATAAGTTGAGTTACTTTTCTTGGCTGGAATTGTGATGTGATATGATCTCTTCTCATGAATGCTTATGGTGGATCTTGGATGATGCATGGTGAAGTAAACCTGATAGAGGATATATGAGTAAAGTTGTATAATGTCATAAGATCTTGTTAGTGGCGGGAGGATGTAGTCCCACCACTTAAATCTTTATTATTGAAGGGTACACCACTACAATTGAAAGGAGGTTGTGAAAGTGCTCCATTTTCCAAAAAACCCTAATATTTAAAAAGTAAAAAGGTGGGAGCAAAAGGTTGTCGCATGGGGGTTACTTGCAAAAATAAAAACACTACAAGGAAAGGGTGAAGGAACTAGGAAAGGAAAAAAGGGATAGAAATGTGGGTAAGATATATCCCACAAAAATAAAGAAAAGGGGGCTCTTCCTTAAGGAAAAGTATATCCAATCCATAGATAGTACATTTAATCCACAAGAAACCACAAAAACTATGAATTAGCTTAGGGATCTATAAAGGGTCATAATAGAGTAACAGAAAACGTAATAGATAATTCAATAAGCAAACTAATTCTCACATCTCAAAGGAGATGGATGACTTTGAAAACTAGCTTGAGCCACATAAGGTCCAAGGCTAAGCTTGGAAAAATGCAAATATAGGCCAAAAACAAAGAGTTTGATAATCTTGGTTGTTTACGATTATGCTCATTGAAGTGCAAAATAAAAGGAAATGGTCCATTTATCCAATTCTTTTCTTAGCACATTTTTTGTGGAAGAAGGTAATTCATCTTGTAGCTGATCATTCCAATTATCCATATCCTCATTTCTAGATCAAAGCCATGTTTTAGGAAAACTTTCGCAAATGTGCCTCTCTCCAAGCTGTTTGATGTATTCCTCAATGAGAAGTTTGGATAAGAGGTTGTGAAGATAATTATATCCCATTCTTCATCACCACCAATGTTAGAAGAGATAAATATATCATCCATATCTTCCAAAGAAAAATAAAAACTTGTCTCTGTCAACTAGCTCATTATGCATGTGTATGATGCCAGATCAGTAGCTTCCAAGCATGAATATGATTATCCCATAGGCATAACCATAACTAAACATAATGGAGTGTCAAGGTATACAAGAATCAAACTTTATAGAACTACATGGATAGAAACAATGGAAATAGAACTACAGTTTGCTACTACAAATTGAGATCAATATGATAGGTAATAAAAGTCAAAGGGTGAGAGCAGAGAAAGGTTATTTTGTATTCACTAAAAAACCTCAAAACAATCTTGATTCCCTCACTTGTTGTCTCTCATGAGATTAATGGCTATATCATTTCTTATAAGATTTATCTCCCTTAAGAGAGGTTCTTTTGCATTCACTAAAAAAATCTCAAAACAAACTCAATTTCCTAGCCAATTGTCTCTCAAGATATTAATCGTTATATCATTTCTTATAAGATTGACATCCCTGAAGAGAGAGTTTCTTTCACATTCACTAAAGAATCTTAAAACAAACTCGATTCCCTAACCCTTTGTATCTCATAATGTTAATGGCTATATTGTTCTTATAAGATTGATCTCCCTTTCCAAATTGTAAATAATTAAGTTGTGAAAAAGTAGAGGAAAGATGGCTTGCTACCTGCTAGATTCTCATACTCTAAACATAAGCACATGGAAAATAAAATAAATAAATGGGTAGGGACTTATTGTCGATCTTGATTTGTGATGGAGCACTACAAAACAAAGGTAAATCTCCCTAAACTTCATAAAAGAGTACAAAGAAAATGAAATGCTATGTAGTAGCATAAAAACCATAACAAAATAAAATCCTAAATCTAAGAGGAAACCAAATAAAAAATGGGAATCTCTAAATTTCCCTCAAAGTCAGAGGGTATGAAACCTCCAATCTATAAGGCAGCAGTCCTCCCATCTCTAGTGCAACTTTAGTCTTCTCCTTCCATGTTTCTCCAAGGTCCAAGGCCAAGGAGAATGTGGAAATGGGAAAAGGGTAAGGGAAGAGGAGGTGCAAACAAGAGGAAACTATATCCAAAATAATGGGAGAGTGAGAAACCATTAGCATAGTATAAGAATACTAGATTTCAAACCATGAATAAGAAGATAAAGGTGAAAATCCTAACTAAACCTACATGAGTTTAGTCCTACGAATAGTATGGCAACAAACCATGGGATGTCCCTAAGAGAATAGTGGAGAATGTGGATTCATGTGCAAAATACCCCTAACTATAGATGCCAAATCATGTGATGGAAGCCATGGATTTTCAAGGAAAATTTAAAATCCAAGGAAGCAAAGGGAAGGAGCAAAAATTTCATGAACAAAGATCATAATCTAAGAGAAACCAAGCTGGAGAAAAGATTCTCCGAGGGGGAGCAAGGCTCCAAGCAAGGAAAGGAACCCCATACTTAGATAATTCCACCCAATTTAGAGAACAATGGAAATTAGTACATACTAATGGGAAACTCAACAAGTTTAGTGAAGGCCACTCTATGTTCCACAAGAAATAAGAAAAAATAACCCTTTGTTCCATTTGAAACTAGTAAACTCTTACTAAACAACAAAATATAAAATTGTGAATTATCAAAATTGTGTGGAGAGTTACACAAATTCATAAAGTCAAAGGAATTAAGGGAAAAGAATGTCCTCAATGGAAAAATGTGAGGGTAGAGGGAAAAGGATGGGAGTTTGATCATTGAAACAAAAGAAGGCATGGACCACAAAAAGGAGTGGGCTTATAAACATATACCACGAGAAAAACAAAGCAAGACATCTTCCACTAGACTAATTTGATTATATCAGTGTGACTCACACATTAAACCGAATAATCAAACTCAAATCTCTCACATGGTTGTATTTGGTGGGTTTGCCAATTACCAAGTGATCTAATGATACTCACATGCGCCATGGGATAATGTGAGAAGGCAAGTTTGGCGAAGGCTTATTTCATAGGGTTGATCCCAAGTAATTAAATTGAACTACAAAAGCTAGTAAAAGAGCCAATAAACGATGAAGGAACAACGACACAAGGTTAAAGCGCCTCTTAAAACCATCCTAGCAAAGATTATCACAAAATGTTATTTTTTTATGCAACGATATTAACATTTAAATACATATTAAAATAGCTTTTAGAATGAAATACTTAGGCATAAATATAGCAAATTATTAATTCCATAACTATCATCCTTTCCCAAACCTATTTGTGCTTTTGTCTTCAAGATTGATCATTACTTTCCTCGTTTTTGTGGATGTTTCCATATCAAAGACCATCGTGACTAACTAACTTTGTTTTTAGCTACACATAATATTCACCCATATATTTACTCAAATTTCCAAAGCATAATTGACCTCACCAATCTATTTCCCTGGTTGTTGGTCCCACTTCATGCCCATGGCCTGTGATACCCGACGAGAAAAACAAAGGAAGAGATCTTCCACTAGACTAATTTAATTAAATGAGTGTGACTCACACATTAAACTGAATAATCAAACTCGAAGCTCTCACGTGGTTGTATTTGGTGGGTTTCTCAATTACCAAGTGATCTAATGATACTAGCATGCACATTGAGATAATGTGAGAAGGCAAGTTTAGCGAAGGCTTATTTCATAGGGATGATCCCAAGTAATTAAATTGAACTACAAAAACTAGTAAAAGAGACAATAAAGGAAGAAAGTGTTTTTTTGTAGCATTGGATGTGTTCTAGCCTTGAAATTTTGTGAAGAGGCTAGAATTCATAAGATCTCCAAAACCCGGAAATCGTTTCTGGAAACTCCACCTATAAATGACTTAATTAGATTATTAGTTAGTTTTTAAATTAATTAATTAAACTTAATTAAGTTATGGTGTGAATGTTCTAGAAACTCACACAGATCAAATTCAAAGTAATCCTAGTCATCCATTAAGATCTAATCTTGGTCATTGAAGTCTCAACAGAGGATTATAAGAAAAAGTCGATGGGGCTTGGAGAAATCACTTGCAAAGTTCAATTTCATGAGCAGATCAATTTCCTGAGTAGCAGCGTTCAGTTGCCGGAGAAAGAGCTAAAGAAATCGAAGTAGTGAGAGAGGGTCAGGGACAATGAAGCCAAAGGAAGGATTCTAGTTCCGGAGAGTGCATTTGCAGAGAGGCAGAGAAGCCATAGTGAGGCTGCCATAGAGTAGCGCAGTAGCCTCTAGAGACAAAGTCGAATTGCTGGGAAGAAGCAGAATTTCAGTGCCAGAAGTTGGGCAGAGGTTCCAGAGGCCAGGAGAGACATTTTCTCAGACAACAGCTGGTCAAACAGCTTGAGGAGAAGTTGTTCCAATCTGAGAACAACAGCAACTGCGTTAGGGTGATGCAATGACTGTGCAGAGACAGTTTGGACAGCTCAATTTGAGTTGAGGTTAGTGTCAGTATTTGCCTGTGGAGTGAGGAATTTCTCCTCACTAGATTTTCTTGCTAGTATTTCTCTGTAGGATTGCCAGTCTCGGCATTCAGTTGTACTCATATTATTTCATTGTTGCATAATAATAAAACCCTCAACTAGTGCACCAGTTTTTCTGAGTTGGGTTCTTTCGGGGACATTAGTCCAAAATAACTATGTAAATTTATGTGTGCTAGTATTTCTTCCAGTATTTATTTCTTCTGCAGTTTATTTATGTAGATTACAGTGTGATTGATTCAATATTTGTTCTAGCACACAGTAAATAAATTGTTAAGAATTAATTTAACAATTAGGAGAATTATTTCCAGTTGCTGCAATAGGAATCGGGTTTCCAATTTTTCACATGGTATCAGGGCACAAATGATCAGCCAGAGAACTCAATATTGAAGGAAGAGGGAGTTTCGTTGTTCATTGAGGGCCAGCAGATCGAAACCCCATGGCAGCGTAGTCACCTTGGCCAAGAAATCGAATTCTTGAGGAGAATCGAGTTTTTATGAGAGAGGGACAAGAAGAAAAAAACTGATCTCTCTAGATCGAGAGTTTCCGGAGGCAAAGGGAGCAGCCGATATTTTTCGCAAAGCAGATCTCCAGCTAGACGCAGAAGGTCGCTAGAGTAGAGCCAACATCGGGGTGGAAGAGAGAAGAGCACACACAGAGGGAAAATTTCTCTCAAGGAACTTCTAGTCTCAAGATGTTCGATTTTCCTTCCAAATTGGCAGTAGTTGTGAGCAGATCTTCTCACTCCAGAAGGGATTGCAAGTAGCAGATCCAGCAGCCGAGCAGTGCGAAAGAGAAAGATTTTCGAGTTTATTTTCTCCAGTTTTGACTTTTGCAGCTTTGTAGAGATGGCCATACAAGAGAGGTGGTTGTGCAAGTTAGCCAAAATGCAGATCTAGGTAGCGAATCGACTTCCAGTTGCCGGAGACAGGTACAAGAGGAAGCGTGGGTTGTCTAGTAAGGGACAAGGCTCAAAAGGAGATAATGGAGCACCAGATCCAAGAGGAGGAGGAGTATGAGACTCTAGTGTGCCAGATGGTCAGGGTCCTTGAGGGATCCCCCTATTGAATCAGTACCTAGCTACGGGGGCCACAGTATTTCAGTAGCAGGCTGGATCAGTGGCAGTAGATGCAGTCATATGCTAGAGTGACAGATGTAGAGTCTAGTTGCATGTCAAATACTGGGGAGCACAGTGCAGATGGCACAGTGTAGAGTCAACAGTACTACAGATGCCTCAGTGACAATGCATCTACTAGCAGTAGCCAGAGACTCGAGAGACAGATGCATCATATTGATCACAGTTGATTCAATATTTTGGATGTTTGTTAGTTACAGATGTTGCAGTTGCCACAACAACAAATGAGAGGGAGTTGCAGTCTAGATGTAGTGTCGGCAGTAGTTCAACAAAGTCAACAACAACACAGATGTTGCGCATATTAGAGTTCGCAGTAGTTGGTGGGCAATAGCAGTCAAACATCAACAACGTGACAGGAGATGATGCAAAGACAAGGTATTGCTACAAAGAGCAGCAACGCTAGAACACATTCCTCGCTAAGAGGGAGTGTTAGTTTTTGTAACATCGGATGTGTTCTAGCCTTGAAATTTTGTGGAGAGGCTAGCATGAGATCTCCAAAAACCAGAAATCGTTTATGGAAATTCCACCTAGAAATAACTTAATTAGATTATTAGTCAGTTTTTAAATATTTCCTAAGTTTAAACTTAGGGAATATGACTAATTAATCAAAATTATTTAAGTTATGGTGTGAATGTTCTAGAAACTCACAGAGATCGAATTCAAGTTAATCCTAGCTATCGATTAAGATCTAATGTTGTTCGTTGAAGTCTCAACAGAGGATTATAAGAAGAAGTCGATGGGGCTTGGAGAAATCACTTGTAGAGTTCGATTTCATGAGCAGATCAATTTCCTGAGAAATAGCATTCAGTGGCCGAAGAGAGAGCCAGAGAAATCGAAGCAGTGACAGAGGGGCAGGGACAATGAAGCCGGAGGAAGGATTCTAGTTCTGGAGAGTGCATTTGTAGAGAGGCAGAGAAACTACAGTGAGGTTGAAGCAGAGCAGCGTAGTAGCCTCTAGAGACAAAGTCGAATTGCTGGGGAGACGCAGAATTTCAGTGCTAGAAGCTGGGTAGAGGTTCCAGAGGTTAGGAGAGATGTTTTCCTAGACAGCAGTTGGTCAGACGGCTTGAGAAGTTGTTCCAAGCTAAGAGAAGCACCAACTATGCTAAGATGATGCAATCTCTGTGCAGACGCAGTTTGGAGGGTTCAAATTGAGTTGAGGTCAGTGCCGGGATTTGCTTGTGGAGTGAGGAATTTCTCCTCACTATATTTTCTTGCCAGTATTTCTTTGTAGGATTGCCAGTCTCGACATCCATTTGTACTCAGATTATTTCACTGTTGCATAATAATAAAACTCTCAGCTGTTGCGTTGGTTTTCCTGAGTTGAGTTTTTCCGGGAACATTAGTCCAAAAATAATTGTGTGAAATTATGTGTGTGCTAGTATTGCTTCCAGTGTTTATTTCTTTCGTATTTTATTTGTGTAAGTTGCAGTGTGATTGATTCAGTATTTGTTGTAGCACACAGTAAATAAATTGTTAAGAATTAATTTAACAATTAGGAGAATTATTTCCAGTTGCTGCAATAGGAATTGGGTTTTCGATTTTTCCTAGAAGGAACAACTACACAAGGTTAAAGTGCCTCTAAAAACCATCTTAGCAAAGATTACCACAAAAGGTTATTTTTTTATGCAACGATATTAACATTTAAATACATATAAAAATAGCTTTTAGAATGAAATATTTAGGCATAAATTATAGCAAATTGTTAATACCATAGCTATCATCCTTTCCCAAACCTATTTGGTGCTTTTATCTTCAAGATTGATCATTACTTTCCTCTTTTTTGTGGATGTTTCCATAAAAAAGACCATTCTTTCTTTTACCTATATATAACCACAACTTTTTACACTAGTGAATGTTCATTTCTAGTCATAATGTTTACTTTAATATAATCTTACTATGTAGTATAGATGGTGATGTGTAGTTATGTTGTTCTAAAAATTGACTAAAATCACTAAAATAAAACCAAGTGTAAGTTGATAGCATTTGAGTAACTATAATGTTAGACCAACATTTCAGTATGGCTATACTATTTATGAAGATAACCTTGTCAACAAAGATATCATTATTAAATTTTATCAATGCATCAATTGAGGTTTTGACTTTTTAAATTTAAATTAAGTTTAGTGATCATAAACTTTATTAATTATATCTTATATAAACTTTAATGAATCTAAATTTATATTTGTATACCTTATAATGAATCTAATTTCATAAGCCTAAATTTAAACTCCAATTCAAACAGAATTTAAAAAATTATGGAATACAACGTATTATCCTT
>APFE031409332.1:180197-192172 GCA_000404065.3 Pinus taeda | reverse complement strand
TAATAAAACCATAACATCAATGCTCTGACAATGATATGGCTCACACCTCTATTCCCTACTCATTAATGGGTATCAAGATGGATTACCTGCCCATTCTCACTATCTAAAAACATAATTAAAACACTACATTTATAAATAAATAAATTAATTAAGCGAATTCCAGCCATTTTTAGCCATTATAACAATTTCTCAGCAGCCCTAGACGAGGCAAACCTTCGACCACTAAAACAGTCAAGGCGACCTAAGCGATTGAGACCTGACTAACCTAAGTGACAGTGAGCCATATTTCCCATGCTATCCGGCCATAAATGAACGGCGGGTATATGTATATACCCACCCTTGAATTTCTGCTTGACCAAAATCAAACAGTAAGCATATACACCTGCAATTCATTTATGACCCCGCATAGATTTATTTAGAGGCCCTAAGTGACTGAGAAGCACATAAAGCCATAACATCAACGGTGTGACAACGATACGGCTCACACCTCTATTCTACTCATTAATGCGTACGAGGATGGATTACCTGCCCATTCTCACTCACACCACCTCCATTAACTACTCATCAATGTGTATGGGTATCGATTACCTACACAGCTAGGTCTGCGAATATTCTCATTCGAGTTATACTGATAAAGATCGAGACATCATTCTAATTTTGGCCAAAAAAAAACATTTAAAAAATAGAACATCATTCTATTCTCACAATTTCCAGTGAGATGCATAAAGAACCCGACATCATTTTATTTTGTGGCAAAACATTTAAAAAAGAGGGCATTCTAATTTTTGGGGAAACATTTAAAAAAGAAAATGACAGGAAAGAGTATAACAAGCTTTAGCTCCGCCTACCTTGCATGGAGGCGTAGGCAGACTTGACGCAGTACGGCCGACTGTGACCCGCAATCACCACGTCAAATAATTGAGAAAGATTCATCACCTACCCTCCATCTCCTCTTCTTCTCCCACTGCAAAACACACTGGTGTAGTGTAAACAACGTTCAAACTCAAATTAACCGAACCCCGATATAGTAAGACGGCTTCAGTACTATAATGAGCATAAACGGCAGACAACACAACAAAGCCTATAACTGAACCACACAATTAACCTGAAAACGATTTTAGAGAAACACAAACTCAGATACCTAGTTAAGGTTCATTTCAATGTTTCAAAAAATAAAATCACGGGGTCAAAAATCCGCTGGCCAAAACTGCACGGACCAGTACAGAAAGATCTTCGCCAAATAAAATTAACAGCACGGATCAGTACAAAGAGATCTTTACCTTGATGGCGATCTATATCTTGATTAATTGTTAAAGAAACACTATCCCAATGGGCTTTCGCAAACCCTGCAATTCCCTGAAATAGAAATGATAACTGTTAAACCTCTCCCAAAAACAGCCTGCGACCGTATGCATATTCCCTTTCTATAGATAATATCCTATTTTGTAGAGATTAGTAAATAAAGATAGCGTACCTGCTACTCCGTTCCAGTGATTACAACATCATAAGAATCTTAACTCATGGATTTATTTCCGACTGTCCACCTTCAGCCCTAAATCTGGCTGCAAAATAAAACTGGCTGTTCACCTTTTTGTCTATATCTCGGAGAAAAATAAAATGGGCCGAACAAACGGTGCAGGCATACACACATACAAAAACGGAAAACTGAAAACAGAGAAAGATAAACTCAATAAATAAAATCGACTGAAAAAAACAGCATGCATGGCCATGCAATGGACATAGCAAAGAACAACAAGAAGCCAAGGCAATGCCAATACAGAAAAAACTGAGATGAAACTGATGCAATGGACCAAATAGAGAAGAACAAGATGCCAAGCCAAGCGATTACAGAAAAAGCTGAGATGAAACTGATACGATGTTCGTTGCCCAAAATTGTATATATAACCTCCACTTCAAACGGTCACAAGCCGGCTCCAAATTCCAAAGACTTGTCACATTCATCTTTATCTGCTTTTTATCTTTTTTCCCCAAATCCAACGTCATTGCTTTTCTTGATGCGAAGGTTTTTCGAAACAAATGGGCAGTATACAAACTCTGATTATCTTTTTTATGGTTCAGACAATATCAGGGCCAACTTTTGTAAGATTCCAAAATTGTGTTAATGAATCGTGGATCATGGAAATTGACTTTCAAGTGCTGGCGCTGGAATGTATGTCATTATATCTTAGTAATTATATATTTTTTTTTATTTTATATTATTATTAATTAAAAAATTACATTGTATATATAATTATACATATTTTACCAATTTTTATAGTTAATGTGGCATATATTTATTATTAAATTTGTTAAATAAGTTTTTTTGACAGGTGGGAAAACCTATCATAATTCAGTGGTCAAAACACCGCCATCTCTAGTTGCTAACAGGGTAACTCATCACCGTAGGGGGCAGGCTTTCAGTTGTCAAACCATCAGTGAGGACCACCATCTCTAATTGCTAACCCCTAATAAGGGGGCAGGCTTTCACTCTTACCTACCATATGTCTCTGGGTATTGGGTCATTAACCTGTTTTTCGTTAATTCGTTAAGTCCCAGGAAGGCGAGCCAAGCAAAAACAGTAATTCATCTTGCAGCTGATCATTCCAATTATCCATATCCTCATTTCTAGATCAAAGCCATGTTTTAGGAAACTTTCGCAAATGTGCCTCTCTCCAAGCCGTTTGATGTATTCCTCAATAGAAGTTTGGATAAGAGGTTGTGAAGATAATTATATCCCATTCTTCATCACCACCAATGTTAGAAGAGATAAATATATCATCCATATCTTCCAAAGAAAAATAAAAACTTGTCTCCATCAACTAGCTCATTCTGCATGTGTATGATGCCAGATCAGTAGCTTCCAAGCATGAATATGATTATCCCATAGGCATAACCATAACTAAACATACTAGAGTGTCAAGGTATACAAGAATCAAACTTTATAGAACTACATGGATAGAAACAATGGAAATAGAACTACAGTTTGCTACTACAAATTGAGATCAATATGATAGGTAATAAAAGTCAAAGGGTGAGAGCAGAGAAAGGTTATTTTGTATTCACTAAAAACCTCAAAACAATCTTGATTCCCTCACTTGTTGTCTCTCATGAGATTAATGGCTATATCGTTTCTTATAAGATTTATCTCCCTTAAGAGAGAGGTTCTTTTTCATTCACTAAAAAAATATCAAAACAAACTCAATTTCCTAGCCAATTGTCTCTCAAGATATTAATCGCTATATCATTTATTATAAGATTGACCTACCTAAAGAGAGAGGTTCTTTCACATTCACTAAAGAATCTTAAAACAAACTCGATTCTCTAACCCTTTGTATCTCATAATGTTAATGGCTATATTGTTCTTATAAGATTGATCTCCCTTTCCAAAATGTAAATAATTAAGTTGTGAAAAAGTAGAGGAAAGATGGCTTGCTACTAGCTAGATTCTCATACTCTAAACATAAGCACATGGAAAATAAAATAAATAAATGGGTAGGGACTTATTGTCAATCTTTATTTGTGATGGAGCACTACAAAACAAAGGTAAATCTCCCTAAACTTCATAAAAGAGTACAAAGAAAATGAAATGCTATGTAGTAGCATAAAAAGCATAACAAAATAAAACCCTAAATCTAAGAGGAAACCAAATAAAAAATGGGAATCTCTAAATTTCAGTAGTCCTCCAATCTATAAGGCAGTAGTCCTCCCATCTCTAGTGCAACTTTAGTCTTCTCCTTCCATTTTTATCCAAGGTCCAAGCCAAGGAGAATGTGGAAATGGGAAAAGGGTAAGGGAAGAGGAGGTGCAAACAAGAGGAAACTATATCCAAAATAATGGGGGAGTGAGAAACCATTAGCATAGTATAAGAATACTAGATTTCAAACCATGAATAAGAAGATAAGGTGAAAATCCTAACTAAACCTACATGAGTTTAGTCCTACCAATAGTATGGCAAAAAACCATGTGATGTCCCTAAGAGAATAGTGGAGAATGTGGATTCATGTGCGAAATACCCCTAACTATATCCAAAATAATGGGGGAGTGAGAAACCATTAGCATAGTATAAGAATACTAGATTTCAAACCATGAATAAGAAGATAAAGGTGAAAATCCTAACTAAACCTACATGAGTTTAGTCCTACCAATAGTATGGCAACAAACCATGTGATGTCCCTAAGAGAATAGTGGAGAATGTGGATTCATGTGCGAAATACCCCTAACTATAGATGCCAAATCATGTGATGGAAGCCATGGATTTTCAAGGAAAATTTAAAATCCAAGGAAGCAAAGGGAAGGAGCAAAAATTTCATGAACAAAGATCGTAATCTAAGAGAAACCAAACTAGAGAAAAAGATTCTCCCAGGGGGAGCACGGCTCCAAGCAAGGAAAGGAACCCCATACTTAGATAATTCCACCCAATTTAGAGAACAATGGAAATTAGTACATACCAATGGGAAACTGAACAAGTTTAGTGAAGGCCACTATGTTCCACAAGAAATAAGAAAAAACAACCCTTTGTTCCCTTTGTTCCATATGAAACAAAATATAAAATCGTGAATTATCAAAATTGTGTGGAGAGTTCCACAAATTCATAAAAGTCAAAGGAATTAAGGGAAAATAATGTCCTCAATGGAAAAATGTGAGGGTAGAGGGAAAAGGATGGGAGTTTGATCATTGAAACAAAAGAAGGCATGGACCACAAAAAGGAATGGGCTTATAAACATATACCACGAGAAAAACAAAGCAAGACATCTTCCACTAGACTAATTTGATTATATGGGTGTGACTCACACATTAAACCAAATAATCAAACTCAAATCTCTCACATGGTTGTATTTGGTGGGTTTGCTAGTTACCAAGTGATCTAATGATACTCACATGCACCTTGGGATAATGTGAGAAGGCAAGTTTGGTGAAGGCTTATTTCATAGGGATGATCCCAAGTAATTAAATTGAACTACAAAAGCTAGTAAAAGAGCCAATAAACGATGAAGGAACAACAACACAAGGTTAAAGCGCCTCTAAAAACCATCCTAGCAAAGATTACCACAAACTGTTATTTTTTTATGAAACGATATTAACATTTAAATACATATTAAAATAGCTTTTAGAATGAAATACTTAGGCATAAATATAGCAAATTATTAATTCCATAACTATCATCCTTTCCCAAACCTATTTTGTGCTTTTGTCTTCAAGATTGATCATTACTTTCCTCGTTTTTGTGGATGTTTCCATATAAAAGACCATCATGACTAGCTAACTTTGTTTTTAGCTACATATAATATTCACCCATATCTTTACTCAAATTTCCAAAGCATAATTGACCTCACCAATCTATTTGCCTGGTTGTTGGTCCCACTTCATGCCCATGGCCTATGATACCCCACGAGAACAACAAAGCAAGAGATCTTCCACTAGACTAATTTAATTAAATGAGTGTGACTCACACATTAAACTGAATAATCAAACTCAAAGCTCTTACGTGGTTGTATTTGGTGGGTTTCCCAATTACCAAGTGATCTAATGATACTAGTATGCACATTGAGATAATGTGAGAAGGCAAGTTTAGCAAAGGCTTATTTCATAGGGATGATCCCAAGTAATTAAATTGAACTACAAAAACTAGTAAAAGAGACAATAAAGGAAGAATGTGTTTTTTTTGTAGCATTGGATGCGTTCTAGCCTTGAAATTTTGTGAAGAGGGTAGAATTCATAAGATCTCCAAAACCCAGAAATCGTTTATGGAAACTCCACCTATAAATGACTTAATTAGATTATTAGTCGGTTTTTAAATATCTCCTAAGTCTAAACTTAGGGAATATGACTAATTAATCAAAATTAATTAACTTATGGTGTGAATGTTCTAGAAACTCACACGGATCGACTTCAAATTAATCCTTGCCCTCCATTAAGATCTAATCTTGGTCGTTGAAGTCTCAACAGAGGATTATAAGAAAAAGTCGATGGGGCTTGGAGAAATCACTTGCAAAGTTCAATTTCATGAGCAAATCGATTTCCTGAGTAGCAGCGTTCAGTTGCCAGAGAAAGAGCCAGAGAAATCGAAGCAGTGAGAGAGGGTCAGGGGCAATGAAGCCAAAGGAAGGATTCTAGTTCCGGAGAGTGCATTTGCAGAGAGGCAGAGAAGCCATAGTGAGGCTGCCGCAGAGCAGCGCAGTAGCCTCTAGAGACAAAGTCAAATTGCTGGGAAGAAGCAGAATTTCAGTGCCAGAAGTTGGGCAGAGGTTCCAAAGGCGATGTTTTCTCAAACAACAACTGGTCAAACAGCTTGAAGAGAAGTTGTTCCAAGCTGAGAACAACAACAACTGCGTTAGGGTGATGCAGTGACTGCACAGAGACAGTTTGGACAGCTCAATTTGAGTTGAGGTCAGTGTCGGGATTTCCCTGTGGAGTGAGGAATTTCTCCTCACTAGATTTTCTTGCTAGTATTTCTCTGTAGGATTGCCAGTCTCGGCATCCAATTGTACTCAGATTATTTCACTATTGCATAATAATAAAACCCTCAACAACTGCACCAATTTTCCCGAGTTGGGTTTTTTCGGGGACATTAGTCCAACATAACTGTGTAAATTTATGTGTGTGCTAGTATTTCTTCCAGTGTTTATTTCTTCTGCAGTTTATTTGTGTAGATTGTAGTGTGATTGATTCAGTATTTGTTCTAGCACACAGTAAATAAATTGTTAAGAATTAATTTAACAATTAGGAGAATTATTTCCAGTTGCTGCAATAGGAATCGGGTTTCTGATTTTTCACATGGTATCAGGGCACAAATGATCAGCTGGAGAACTCAATATTGAAGGAAGAGGGAGTTTCGTTGTTCATTGAGGGGCAGTAGATCGAAACCCCAGGGCAGCGCAGTCACCTTAGCCAAGAAGTCGAATTCTCGAGGAGAATCGAGTTTTTATGAGAGAGGGACAAGAAAAAAAAACCGATCTCTCTAGATCAAGAGTTTCTGGAGGCAAAGGGAGCAGCCAATATTTTTCGCAAAGCAGATCTCCAGTTGGACGCAAAAGGTTTTCAACAATTCGATAGAGTAGAGCCAACGTTAGGGTGGAAGAGAGAAGAGCACACACAGAGGGAAAATTTCTCTCAAGGAACTTCTAGTCTCAAGATGTTCGATTTTCCTTGCAAATTGGCAGTAGTTGTGAGTAGATCTTCTCACTCCAGAAGGGATTGCAAGTAGCAGATCCAGCAGCCGAGCAGTGCGAAAGAGAAAGATTTTCGAGTTTATTTTCTCCAGTTCTGAATTTTGCAGCTTTGTAGAGATGGCCATACAAGATTGCCAGAGGTGGTTGTGCGAGTTAGCCAAAATGCAGATCTGGGCAGCAAATCAACTTCTAGTTGCCGGAGACAGGTACTAGAGGAAGCGTGGGTTGTCTAGTAAGGGACAAGGCTCAAAAGGAGATAATGGAGCACCAGATCCAGGAGGAGGAGTATGAGACTCTAGTGTGCCAGATGGTCAGGGTCCTTGAGGGATCCCCCTATTGAATCAGTACCTAGCTACAGGGGGGCCATAGTATTTCAGTAGCAGCCTGGATCAATGGCAGTAGATGCAATCATATGCTAGAGTGACAGATGTAGAGTCTAGTTGCATGTCAGATACTGGGGAGCGCAGTGCAAATGGCACAGTGCAGAGTCAACAGTAGTACAGATGCCTCAGTGACAATGCATCTATTAGCAGTAGCGAGAGACTCGAGAGACAGATGCATCATATTTATCACAATTGATTCAATATTTTGGATGTTTTTTAGTTACAGATGTTGCAGTTGCCACAACAACAAATGAGAGGGAGTTGCAGTCCAGATGTAGTGTCGGCAGTAGTTCAGCAAGGTCAACAACAACACAAATGTTGCACATATCAGAGTTGCGCAGTAGTTGGTGGGCAATAGCAGTCAAACATCAGCAACGTGACAGGAGATGATGCAGAGATAGGGTATTGCTATAGGGAGCAGCAACGCTAGAACACATTTCTCGCTAAGAGGGAGTGTTAGTTTTTGTAGCATCGGATGTGTTCCAGCCTTGAAATTTTGTGGAGAGGCTAGAATGCATGAGATCTCCAAAAACCAGAAATCGTTTATGGAAATTCCACCTAGAAATGACTTAATTAGATTATTAGTCAATTTTTAAATATTTCCTAAGTCTAAACTTAGGGAATATGACTAATTAATCAAAATTATTTAAGTTATGGTGTGAATGTTCTAGAAACTCACACAGATCGACTTCAAGTTAATCCTAGCCATCGATTAAGCTCTAATGTTGTTCGTTGAAGTCTCAATAGAGGATTATAAGAAGAAGTCGATGGGGCTTGGAGAAATCACTTGCAGAGTTCGATTTCATGAGCAAATCAATTTCCTGAGAAATAGCATTCAGTTGCCGAAGAGAGAGCTAGAGAAATCGAAGCAGTGAAAGAGAGGTAGGGACAGTGAAGCCAAAGGAAGGATTCTAGTTCTGGAGAGTGCATTTGCAGAGAGGTAGAGAAACTACAGTGAGGTTGAAGCAAAATAGCGCAATAGCCTCTAGAGACAAAGTCGAATTGCTGGGGAGAAGTAGAATTTCAGTGCCAGAAGCTGGGTAGAGGTTCCAGAGGCTAGGAGAGACGTTTTCCCAAACAACAATTGGTCAGACGGCTTGAGAAGTTGTTCCAAGCTGAGAGAAGCACCAACTACGCTAAGATGATGCAATGTCTGCGTAGACGCAGTTTGGAGGGCTCAAATTGAGTTGAGGTCAGTGCCGGGATTTTCCTGTGGAGTGAGGAATTTCTCCCTCACTATATTTTCTTGTCAGTATTTCTCTGTAGGATTGCCAGTCTCGACATCCATTTGTACTCAGATTATTTCACTGTTGCATAATAATAAAACTCTCAGCTGTTGCGTTGGTTTTCCCGAGTTGGGTTTTTCCGGGAACATTAGTCCAAAATAGCTGTGTAAATTTATGTGTGTGCTAGTATTGCTTCCAGTGTTTATTTCTTCCGTAGTTTATTTGTGTAGGTTGCAGTGTGATTGATTCAGTATTTGTTGTAGCACACAATAAATAAATTGTTAAGAATTAATTTAACAATTAGGAGAATTATTTCCAGTTGCTACAATTGGAATCGGGTTTTCGATTTTTCACAGAAGGAACTGCACAAGGTTAAAGTCCCTCTAAAAACCATCTTAGCAAAGATTACCACAAAAGGTTATTTTTTTATGCAACGATATTAACATTTAAATACATAAAAAAATAGCTTTTAGAATGAAATACTTAGGCATAAATTATAGCAAATTGTTAATTCCATAGCTATCATCCTTTCCCAAACCTATTTGGTGCTTTTATCTTCAAGATTGATTATTACTTTCCTCTTTTTTGTGGATGTTTCCATAAAAAAGACCATTCTTTCTTTTACCTATATACAACCACAACTTTTCATACTAGTGAATGTTCATTTCTAGTCATGTTGTTTACTTTAATATAATCTTACTATGTAGTATAGATGGTGATGTGTAGTTATGTTGTTCTAAAAATCACTAAAATAAAACCAATAGCGTAAGTTGATAGCATTTGAGTAACTATAATGTTAGACCAACATTTTAGTATGGCTATACTATTTATGAAGATAAACCTGTCAACAAAGATATCATTATTAAATTTTATCAATGCATCAATTGAGGTTTTGACTTTTTAAATTTAAATTAAATTTAGTGATCTAAACTTTATTAATTATATCTTATATAAGCTTTAATAAATCTAAATTTATATATGTATACCTTATAATGAATCTAATTTCATAAGCCTAAATTTAAACTCCAATTTAATCAGAATTTAAAAAATTATGGAATACAACGTATTATCCTTTAATTATTTACAAAATTTAAAAAATTATAGAATACAATGTATTATCCTTTAATTATTTACAAATTCTAACGCTAATTATTCTAGCAAATAAGAAAAAAAATTATAGAAATATTTTTAAATTTTAAAGTTAATTATTCCTTTCGAATTGATTAAAAAAAATTTAAAAACTATAAATTTTGCCATTCTATTTAATATAGTATCTTATTTATATTCAAACTTCATAAAAAAGATAATTTAAATATATTTTAAATATTAAAGTATTTATTATTCACTTTAAATAAATAATATTAAATCACTTGTTATCAGCGAAAAAAACCAAACAATAAATCGAACTATAATCTATATGTGACACTCAGGACCCGCCAACGCCGTTCGGAGAAAACCAGGCCGGGCACAACAACTGACCGAGATTGGGGGTAGGGAGACAAAATCGGAAAGAAAGAAATACTAGAAACTGAAGATGAACGCTAATCTTGGGAAGCCAATCATTTATACAGTGCCCTCGATAAAACAAGGGTATACCCTTCATTCAGTTATACAGTCATTTCTGTGAAGGAGGGCTTTAGTGTGTTCATGAAAGGGATTTTAATGTGTGGAACGAGAGGGATAGGCAGGCAAGTCAGACAGGGAGCGCAACATCATTCGCTTGCCTGCTTGGGTGGGTGTATCACCAGGGTCTGCTAGCCAAAGATCTAAGACGAGTTTTGTGGTCTCATTGATCGATTGTCAAAAGTATGTTGGGCCTCATCCCACTGCCAGTTGATACTAGGTTGACTTTGCAAGCAAAAAAATACCAGTTGATACTAGATTGATTTTGCAAGCAAATATAAAAATAATTATAGTAGGGAGAAATTCGATTAAAAATAATTTTAAGAGGGAGAAATTTGATTGTTGCTGTGTTTATGTTTTTTTTAATGGTAGAAATGGATTCACACCATCAATATAATTTTTAGACACCCAAAATCTTGAAGCTTTACAGTTATAATTTACACTTTCAAATATATATTTCTACTAGATTTCTTAAAATCATATCAGAATTTCTACTTGGGTGGGTGTATCATCAAGGTTTGCTAGTCAAAGATGTAAGATGAATTTTGTGGTCTCATTGATCTAGTGTCGAAAGTATCTTGGACCTCATCACGCTGCCAACTGATATTAAGTTGACATTGCAAGCAAAAAACATAAATAATCTAAAAATTCGATCGTTGTCTTAAATTCAAACAGTCAATATAATTTTTAGATACTCAAAATCTTGAAACTTTACAACTATAATTTACACTTTCAAATATTTCTATTAAATTTTCTCAAAATCGTATTAAAATTTCTATTATTTTTAAAGCAAAATATTGTGATTTATTTAAACTTACCACCTCCCCTCTCCTTCCACTCGAGGGAACAACCCCCACTCTCCAGCAAACTCTCCCTTAAACCACCCCGTTAGAGCAAAGACCTGACTCCAAAATATTGATCTTTCATGAATGCTGACTGACTGTCAAAGAATTCACCTTGAAAGGACCGTATACAGGACCTTTCAAAAGACGAGTTTCTCAAGGTGGAGAGTTATTGGGTTGATTGTTACCGAGATGGAGTGCCTTCTAGATTTACCCTTATCAATTAAAGGGTTGAGCCTGATCATCCGCTTGGCCGCATAACTAGAGTTTCGTTTTGGACAAACGATCTCTCAGAACCACAAAGTGAACAGAGAGGCAGATAGCCTTTTTATAGCAAGTCCAGGACATGACCTATGCGTTAGGTCGGTCTCCTCCTCATGTCCAATAAAACTATCCAAGCAAGCCAGCTGTTATAATATATCATATACAAGACTGAGTGATTATCTACGGACTAGTTTCGGAGAGAGCTGCTAAGTCACCTGCGCAACTCCACCCAAAAGGACTCCCGGGCACCTGAATTTTTTTCCCTCTGTGAGAAGTTTACACATGTACTGGGCCTTATATTCACGTGGTAAAAATTACAAACTTACGAACTATCTTTACGCTATATCTTAAAATCGAATTAATTACAAATTTAAATAAAATTTTAGTGCCTTAGATTTATCTAACTCTGAGTTTCTTTAAAATAAGTTTCAACTAAGATTATAATATTTTATTATTTAATTATATTTT
>APFE031409332.1:145883-164431 GCA_000404065.3 Pinus taeda | reverse complement strand
CAACCTCCTTTACATTACATAAATGAACAATTCTTGGATGATACAAATGAAAAGACCTCCTTTCTATATATAGGAGTCTAAGGGGTCATAACATAATCAGAGCCAACATAACAATAATAATGTAAGAGCAAAATAATAACAATAGTGGGCTTCTATGGGGCACAATAGTAACAATATGGGCACTGCATGGGTACATCAATATAATAAGTCGGTTGTACTAATAAAAATAAGGGGTTACACTAGTAGTATAGGGGTCTAACATAACCCAAGTATTGAATGGCTTCGATACTTCCCAAAACCATGGATGGCTTATTCTAATAAGAATACTCTGGAACAATCAGTCAAAAGGATTATTCCAATCAAAATACTCCTAGAATAGTGAACCCTTGCAAAATTTCTACAACGGCTCTTGTATTCCCCAAAATGTTGGATGACTTATTCCAATCAAAATACTCTAGAATGGTGAACCCTCGCGGAATGACTGGAATAACTTCGATACTTCCCAAAACCCTGGATGGATTATTCTAATCAAAATACTCCTAGAATGGTGAACCCTCACAAAATGGATGGAATGGCTTTAGTACTTCCTAAAACCCTGGGTGGCTCCCAAGCAGAAGCCTTCGAAAAGAAAGAAAATACCAGTAAATGAACTAGGGTAAAAAACATTGAATGAAATAACAAGCTTGTAGTTTCCCTAAGGGCTCTGACTAGGAATAAGAAATGAAAAGACTCAATACTCCATTCCTTTTTCCACAGGACTCTATGCTCCAATTGTTTTTCCATAGGGATCAATGCTAAAAATGGCAGAACAATTATTTAACCTAGTCAAAACTTAATTTTAATGTTATTTTTATATATAATGATTTATATATTTTAAGGTGTTATCTACTAATGATCCAGACTTATGTAGGAACAAAACATAATATATATATATATATATAGATATAGATATAGATGCAACAAAAATAAATCTTTATTTCATTAATATCAAAGAACTGAAAGATTCTTACATACATAATGTAGATAAACTAGCTTATGTGATGGTAGCTTACATTTAACAAGAGATGTGGTGATTTCATGCCTCTAAATTGGTTACAATGAGGATCGAGGGACTTCTTATTATTGAACAACAAAGGAAAACCCTAAAAATGAAAAAATGTAACCTTAGGAGATGGAACTCAAAGAGTTTGTGGGCCCCGTTGGGGTTAGTTGGAAATCCAACTTCCCGGGGTTGTAACTCGGTCATATGATATCTATTTGGAGCATACAATACCTTGTTATAAAGGTCTCCCTGACTGCTAAAAATAATAAATTGTTCTATAATCAAGGAAATTGTTGAAAACCAGCTGGAGGTTCCGTTGGAATAGGTGGGTGGGCACCAATATCCATTTGGATTAGTTCTCTTCCCTTAGGAATGATCCAAATTTAAACAAGAATGCAACAAATTACATATATTACCATAAATATAGAGATGCAGCAGAAATAAAACTTCTTTTGATTAATATCAAATGATGAAATATGCTTAGAAACAGTATGGAAATGAGACTAGCTCGGTGATGGTAGCTTATCTATGAGAAGAGATGTGGTGGCTACATGCATCTGAACTGTGTTACACTGAGGCTCAAGGGAATTTTTATTACTAATCAATAAGAGGAAACACTAAACAACCAAACCCCTAACCCGAGGAGATGTAACACCAAGAGTTTATGGGCCCCGTTGGGGTTAGTTGGACAACCAACTTCCCGGGGTCATGACTTGGTTATATTATCTCCGTTTGATGCGCATGATAACCTGTGTTATAACTGTAACCCAGAAATATATGATAATATAAATAAACCCAAGAATAATAAGATCGAAATATAGATAGAAATGTTTCTTTATTGATATCAAAACCCTTAAGGTAGGGAAACACCATACATTCACTCCTTAAGGAAGGAGAACACTCCACATGCCATATGACTGTTCATACAATATTCTTTCACCTCTCCATGTGGAGTCTCTAGCCTCTATATAGGCCTCATACATATAATACCATGGGTGATTACCATGGTTCCCTCATACCATCGAACTAATACCATGGGCCCATTACATTATTACTAACTACTTGTGGTCCCTTACATGATATGGGTTAACCACCTTATTTATTACTATGGCCCATCCGATTATTACATTATTTCCTTGGGTAGCTCCCTTTGTACCCCATATTATCCCCCCTAGGTATATAACATTCCACCCCCCTTAGCATGTTTCATCCCCGAAACATGGGAGGAACACAAATAATAAGATCTACTCAAAAGAGTAGTCCACTGGTACCATGCACGTGCATCTAGCCATCCAAGAGAAAGGTGAACCCTCGATCTCGCTGGTGCCTTGCTCGCTTGAGATGGAAGTTGACTGTGGCAGCTCTTTTGTGTTGATATGTAGTAGTTGGATCTTCACTCCTCTCTATCTGTCATACGAGGGTTGTTGTCCCTGTGGCTAATTGGTTTCCATCTTGTTGGTTGTTGTCTTGCAGGGTGATGTGGGTGATGATATGTTGAAGTTTTAACCCATGGTGTCTCTTTCTTTAATTCACCCCTTTGTGGTGCTTGCTATGGTGTCGTATCTTCCAATATTACTTCAACCACTGAGCCCTCATCTGATGTATCAGCACCTGTAACCTTTTCTGCTTTAGCCTCTATTTTTGTTTGATTATCGATCATCACTGGCTCATCATCTAATAGGCCAGTGCCTAGAACATCTTCTGCTTCAGCTTCCTTGGACTCTACCTATTTATTAATGGAAATATCATGTAACGTAATTTTCTTCTTTTTATACCAGAGCTTCAAGAATTTCCTCTGCACATTAATATTGATAGTACCCACTGATTCAATCCAAGGGTATCCCAAAACAACATCCATGTTATCCATATCTGAAGTATAAAAATCACCATGCAACACATACTTATCCATAGAAAGCTTCAAATCCTTATAAACTAGAACATCCTCATCATCAACCTGTGTGTTTTGAATGTGTTTTGCTGGAACTTGCAATTCTTTTTCCAAATTAACATTGATAAAATTATGCTTGCAACTAGGATTTATAGAAACAATGATCTTCTCCTTCTGAATCAATGCATGAACCTGCAATAAGGAGATACCAGCAGCAAATAACCCTTTAGGTTTCTTGGTTTCCTTCTTTCTTGTAAAAATACAATCTTTGCTAGGCTGTGTGTCTGTATGTGTGAGCTTATCCACAAGATTAGATTTTCGATCAAAGTGGTCTATAAGAGCTTTTTTGAATGTATCCCAAGTCAGGAGCCTTCCATAGCAACGTTGATGCCCTTGCCACCATTGTCGTCTTTCATTGTCCAAGTACAGTGTTCCCACACTCAGCTGAGTTGCATCATCATAGACGTAATCCAATTTTAAATATTTCTCCATTTGTGCTAGTCATTTGGCTAGATGAGAGCCATCAAATTTATACAAGTCCTTCAAATTTTGATCTAGGCCCGCCATCACAAAAAAATATTGGCGAAATTTTGAAATGGTCACAATTCCGTCAATATTGCTCACAATATCTATTATGACCTGTTTTTTGAAATGGAATAACCATTCTTCATCAACCCATGTGATAGAAATCCTGATCCAGGCACTGGAATTTTAGATCTGCACTACAACTCTCCCACCGTCACAAAAAATTACTGAAAAATAGTTGATTTTAAATCAGCGATATCTCCCTCATCTGGACTCTGATTCGACTAATTGTTTTTTTGAAATTGGGTATTTTTTCACAAATAATCCATATCTACAATAATATTTTTTCAAATATTGCACCAGGACGTCCAAATCTATGCCATAAACTCGCTGCCCCGAAAACTTGTCTGCAACCCCACTAATTTTTAAATCAGTGATATCTCCTTCATCCGGACTCCGATTCGATTGATTTTTTTTTTAAATCGAGTATTTTTTCACATATAATCCAGATATAAAATTAAATTTTTTAGATATTGCACCAAAATATACAAATCTGATCTGCAAACTTGTCGCCCCTGAAATCCTGCAAAAAAAAAAAAAATATCCACTTTTGCCCAAGAAAGTGCCCGATACCACTTATTATAGCTCTAACCTAGAAATATATGATAATATAAATAAACCCAAGAATAATAAGATTGAAATATAGATAGAAATGTTTCTTTATTGATATGAAAACCCTTAAGGCAGGGCAACACCATACATTCACTCCTTAAGGAAGGAGAACACTCCACAAGCCATATGCCTGTTTATACAATATTCCTTCACCTCTCCATGTGGAGTCTCTAGCCTCTATATAGGCCTCATACATACAATACCATGGGCCATTACCATGGTTCCCTCACACCATCGAACTAATACCATGGGCCCATTACATTATTACTAACTACTTGTGGTCCCTTACATGATATGGGTTAACCACCTTATTTATTACTATGGCTCATCCCATTATTACATTATTACCTTGAGTACCTCCCTTTGTACCCCATATTATCCCCCCTAGGTATATAACACCCTGTTGGAAATATATATTCGAGGACTACGAAAGAAAAGGTTATTTTGCTAAAAAATTGGTGGTTGTAGATTACCAAAAAACATCGTTTAGGGCCTCAAAATGGCTCCAAAAGTTTAGGAACCGAAAAACTGCTAAAAATAATAAACTGTGCTACACTTAAGGAAATTGAAAAATTGAAAGAAACAATTGAGGGGGTCTAAGTGGAATTGGTAGGTGGCCACCAATATCCACATGGATCAAGGAACCAATGTTCCCCATTATGTGTAGAGCCTCCATGACGTGAGAAAATTTCTGTTGAACCTAGTACCTATTGAGTTGTTTGCACTGGTGAAGGAGTTTCCTTACTTTGACAACTTAATATAGTAGGATCCTCTGCTAGTGAGTGCTTGATTTGTGTGTCCATGATCGTATCATTTGTGGCATGTTCGATACACCATGGGTTGAGCTTTATTGGTGTCATCTACTCAACAATATCTTATGTGTCCAGCAATGGGGGAAAATATGGTTGTAGTCAGTCCACATTGAATATTGGATGTGGGCCAAGGAACATTGGAATGATGAGCTCAAAATAATTGTCTCCTACAACCTTAGTGATGGTGTAAGGCTCATATCAAATTGGGAGAAGCTTGTGATGGGCCCCAACAAGGTGCTCCTTTTGCAAATGTAACCAAACTTTTTCACCCACCTAAAACTTGTGTGGCTCTTGATGCTAATAATGATATTATTTGTACCTATAATTTTCCCTGTCTAATATGTCATGGACCTGCTAGAGGATGTGTTGAATGCGTTCAATGAAGATGGTAGCTCTGTTAGATTCGGATTGGACAAGAGCCAAATTTTCCTGAGTAGCTGCAAGTGGTATGACAACATCAATGGGACATAGTAGTTGGAATCCCAAACCCACTTGAAAGGGGCTATGGCCAGTTGATCTCTAGACAGCTCTCTTGTACCTATGCTAGACATAGGGGAGGCTTTTATCCCATTTGTGTGGATGATTCGAGTTGTACACGCATAGGGTGTGCATGATCATCTTATTGATGTCCTTTGTTTAGCCATCAGTTTTGGGGTGGAAGACCATGGACTTAGTGAGCTTGGTACCCAACAATGAGTAGAGGCTTGACCATAATGTACTTGGGAACCTATCAACCTCATCTAAGATAATGGAATGTGGGATCCCAAATTGTACACATATTCATTCAAAGAAGAGTTTGGCAGTGGCTTCTGCTACAATAGTCTTATTTTAGGCTACTAGAATGGCCATCTTAAAGAATTTTTCAACGACCATGAAAATGCATTCATTGCCATGCTTGGTAGAAGGAGGGCTTGACAAATAATCCATGGAGGTGGATTCTCAAGGCCAGGTAGGAGTAGGAAAAGGAGTATAAATGCATTTCTCCTTGATTGTAGGTTTGGAAATAGTGCAGGCAGTGAAATATCTAATGTAATTCCCAATATCTATAAAGGTTCAACCAATAAAAATAATTTTGCAACATTGCCATTATTGTTCCCATCCCAAAATCTCTCGTGACCCTATTTTACTACGCCTCATAAATCATTTTTTCATGCTCACTTGAAGTAACATAGAGGCATCCTAGGTGGAAAAATAGTGCATCCTAGAGGTGAAAGTATGGAACTTTCTTGTCTTCTATGAGAATCTGGTATGTAGTGGAAAATTCGGAATCACTCTTGTAAAGATGAGGTCATCCCAAAGTCTCATGTCCAGAAGAGTCAAGCACAGTGGTCACCGCCATAACTGACAGTTGGCTGAGGTAGTCTACAACATTACTAGTGTCACCCTTCCTATAATTCATGTTCAAATGGAACTATTGAAAATATGTGATCCAATTTTGATGCCGATAGTTCTACAACTTTCCTTGCATTTGTATGAACTATAGGGGTCGATGGTCTTTGTGGATGACCATTTCCTTCCCCATAAAGTATTGATTTCATTGTCTGCATACTTGAATAATTGAATACATCTCTTTATCACAGGTGGGATACTTTCAGAGTGTATCTAAAAGTGTGTCACTATGATATGCCAATAGATGCCCCTGTTGGGTAAGAAATGCACCAATAGCATAGTCAGAGGCATATGTCTCAATTTGAAATGTTTGTTGTAGGTTTGATAATATGAGAATTGGTGCATATCACATGCTTAAATATCAAGTGATATGAGAGAATCCAAACATGAATTTGCAATAGAAATTGGTAAGAACCAAAAAGTTGCAAAGCTCTGTTAGAGTGGTTGAGGCTGGCCAATCCCAAATAACTTACATCTTGGTTGGGTCCACATGCACACCCCACCCATCAATGACGTACCCCATATATTTAACCTGGGTAATACCAATAGTGCATTTCTCCAAATTGGAACACAATTTGTGTTGTCACGGGTTTTGGAGGAGTTGTCAAATATGATGTAGGTGCTCTTCCCAACTCTGGCTAAAGATTAAGATGCCATCCAAATATAGTACAACAAACAAATTGGTGAAGGGCCAAAAGATGTCTTCCATCAACCTCATGAAGGTTGTGGGGGAATTTTTCAATCTAAAAGGCATGTCCAACCATTCAAAAATGCCCTCGGATTTGAAGGAAGTCTTCCACACATCGAAGGGTTTGATTGACACCTGGTGATAACCAGACTTAAAATCAATATTGTTGAAATATTTAGCCCCCTTGAGCTAGTCCAAAAGGTCATCAATCTCTGGTATTCGATACATATTTTGTAAAATGATCTTATTCAATGCCAAATAGTCAATACAAAGCCTCCAGGTACCTTCTTCTCTACCAACATGATCATGCTCCCATAGGGTGGTAATCTTGGCTTGATGTTCCATTTCTGCAAAAACTCTTCAATCTACCTCTCAGTTTCATTGTTCTCTAGAAGAAAGCATCGATATATCGTTCCATTAGGTAGTGGCACCCATGTGATCAAATCGATGGAGTGCTTGACCTGATGGTGTATCGATACTCCTGTGGGTGAGGTGAAGATGTCCCTATACTCCTCCACAACCTTTTCCATCTATTGTTATCGTGCAAAGGAGCCCTGTCTAGAGGCCATTGATGTGGCCACAATCCTCCTCTTGATCTGAAGGTGAATCATAAGGACGACAAATTCCCTTATCTGGGAAACGATCTTACTACATTGTTTAGCAAATATCAAAGAAAAGGTGGTAGGCAACACTACCTCTGGTATCGTGTAATTTTTTTTACCCAAAGTAATAATAATAGAACAAGGTCTAGATTCATATACATCATGACACTTCCATAGGTATGGTTAACCTAATAAAACATCATAGACTTCGAAAGGGGCAACATTGCAGAATGCCTCATCTACAAAGGGCTTGATGCTATAAAGTAGGCGACACTGCTAGCTGACACAAAGATCTTGCCCTTAGTGGAGCCATTCGATGGTGTATGACTATGGGTGTGGTGATGTTGGTAGATTCAATATATTAATGACCTTGGCTGAGATCAGGTCCTTTCAGCTCCCACTGTCAACGATGAATTGCACTGGTGAACACTTTACCAACATCTGCTAGTGGAGGAGGCACTACCCCTCCTTTGGATCTTCAGGTTCCACCCTTTAGAGCTTGGTGGTGGCTATTGTTGCAGTGGTTTCTATGTCAATTATCTAATTTCCCTTGTTGGTTCCCTTGTTAGGATCCAGCTTAGAATCATAGAATGCATCCATATCTTATTCTTTAGCTCAACCACGAGTGCCTACTTTGCACGACATTTATTCATGTTGTTAGTGGGAGTTGTAAGGAACTCACACCACTTTCCAGTGTCCTTCCTCGCCTTCCCATTATTATTGGCTTGCAGTTTCAATTATTTGTCTTGGGGCTCACATTCTGGCTCTGCTCTTTTCTCTGTGGCTTAGGGACACCTTTTCTCTACTTTAGGTTCACAAATCCAAAGTCTCACCTTTTCTTCTTGAAATTCTACTCAATCTTAGCAGCATATCGATAAGTTTCACTAAGCGAGGAGATTCCCAGGAACTTCGTTTCCTCTTGAATGTATTTGTGTAAAAAATTTCAGTACTTGAGCACGAGATGTTTCAAAAAATATTTGATACCAAACTATATGCACAAGGTATGGAAAATATTCATCAACTCATGCATATCTTGATCCCTTTGCTCCCACATTATAGTCCACTATATGTACTTGTCGTCACAACTCCCAAAAAGGTAATGTTTTTCCTTTATAGCATCTTGGAAAGGGTTCGAAGAGGGTAAAACTGAAAACAAAGAGGGTTCCTCGACATGTCTCTTATAATAAGTTTCCCACTAGTCCTTGACATGGAGGGAGGCTTTAAAGAGTGCAAAAGTAATCTTCTCCCTGTCGGAGAAATTATGGACAAGAAAATAATCTTGCAATAGATTTAGCCAATTACATAGAATATTTGCATCTATTTGACCTTTGAATATAGGGATATCGAAGTTAGTTTATAACTTGAAGGGGGTGGTGCCTCTGAAGTGACTACCAGATGAATATGTGTCACTAGTTGGCATCCGCCAAAGGATATGGGCAAAGTTTTCCATCATTTCATTCGTCCATCACTGAAGGGATTCTTTCTACAACAGTTTGATATAATCTCCTTCTCCCTCATCTTTATTTTCTTCCACCATGGGAGGTCGTCTATGTCAACAAGGTCGGTCTTACAAGAGTTCAACAAATTCAAGTCTCAATTCCTTGTACCCTAACCACGTTGGGGACATGCACAAAAAAATAGAGAAAGAGAAGAATGCTAATTTACCACTAATATGGAATTATGCAGGAAAAAAATAGAATACAAGTATAAACATAAACATAGAGATGCATCATAAATAAATCTTCATTTCATTAATATCAAAGAACTGAATAATGCTTACATCAAAATGAAAATAAACTAGCTTAGGCGAAGGTCGCTTATCTCTTAAAAGAGATGTGGTGGCTACATGCCTCTTAACTATGTGAAAATGAGGCTTGAGGGAATTTTTATTATTGAACAATAAATGGAAACCCCAAACAACCAAAACCCTGACCCTAAGAGATGGAAAGCCAAGAGTTTGTGGGCCCCATTAGGGTTAGTTGGAGAGCCAACTTCCCGAAGTCGTAACCTGGTCACATGATCTCTGTTTGGTACGTACAATACCTTGTTAGAAAGGTATCTATGAGTATTATAATATCTCTGATAGACCCTTGGGTACGGCCATGGCCTTGTTACAAACCTAAACAAAACGTCGTTTAGGGGATCAAAATAGCTTTGGAAGTTCAGGACCAAAAAAACTGCCAAAACTAGTAAATTGTGTTATAACCAAGGAAACTCATGAAACCAACTAGATGTCCAGGTGGAATAGGCTAGTGGCCACGAATATCCACCTAGATCAATCGAGGCCAAAAATTTTCCCGAAAAGCCATTTTTTACCGGAATCTGACTGTTTGTTTTTCAAAAATCCCAACCATAGGAGTGTCTAAATAACGTTTTCTTATGGTGGAATTAGATTCATAACCATGAAAAACCCCCAGGGCACCCAAAATCCTGAAGTTTGACAGTCTTAACCCATATATCACAATATTTCTACTCGATTTTTGTCAAAATGTCGCTGAAATTTCCACTATTTTTCGGCAAAAATTGTGGGCTCATTAGACTACTCTTATATTTTAATATTTTTTCTATAATATTATTATATGTTAAAAAACTTAACATATATAACTTAAAAGTTAATGTTTGTAATTTTTAAACTAGGTAAACTAATTTTTATTTTTAGATCTAACACTTTATTATATATATATATAATATATATAATAATTATTATATTATATATTATTATATATATATGTTATATATTATATTCATATTACCAGTTGGATTTGTTACTTTTCATAATTATTAGTATAACATGTTAAAATGATTCATGGTATTGGAATTTTAAAAGAAAATGAATATAGTTATGAAAAACTCTTTGTTGATGTTAAAAATAAATAAACTGGTCATGAGAAAGGTTGAGTTTGTTACTCATTAACCAATCCTATCTCATACACTTGAAAATGAGAAATTAAATTTGTTAACCATATTGGATCGCCAAAATTCCCTATGATGACAATTTTTCCATCAATTTCTACCCATGAGTGGGAATATTATGGTGATCCTAAAAAATATCATTAAAAAATTACAAGTCCTTCAAAACTCAAAAAATGGGACACAAAATTATAGAAAATATTCATGGTATTAGATATAATAATCAATTTATAATTTACCAATAATTAAGAAGGATATATCTAATTATGATTTTGCATATAATAGCTACACTGACCCTTTTCACTTTCTAAATAACCTTCTTGTGAGGATTCAACAAAATCATTCAAAAAAAAGATGCCACCAACAAAATCCCTTCAATATTCCATTGTGTGTCCTAAAAAGAGAGCAATCCCAACTATGGAAGTGTTTTAACATCATTACATAATCATGGTATTAATCACATGATCACTTTTCCCAACCATCCTCAAGTTAATGGATAGGTTGAAAGCAAAAATAAGGTGTTTGAACAAATATTAACAAAAACAATGGCTATTAATTGCCAAGATTGGGCCGATAGGCTCCTTGAAGCACTATGGGCTTATGGTACCACTTGGTGTAATACCACAATATTTCCTCTCTCATGCGGAAAGAGTTATTTTTGCGGACAAACCTAACCTCCCTAGGAGTCTAAGACTCTCTAGTGACAAACAAACCAAACAAGAGCAATCCTTCTCTAAACATACATTATTCTATGAGAAACCAAGTGTTTTTCGATCTTACCTTAGGTCCAACGCTTGTTGTAGCAGTCCAGCCTTGTTGATCCAGATGAGCTCCTCCTTCACTTTAAGACCTGCATACACTAACAAGCAACCGATTACATAACACCTGAATATTTCATAAAACAAAGCATATTCATCACATAGACCAAGGAGTACATGAAATAATTCATTAACAACGAATCATTGAGAAGAATGGACTTATTTGTATTAAGGAAACAAAAAAGGAACCATTACAACCTGAGCCTTGGTGTTGTGCAAGCTCCTCCCAGGGTCCAACAAGAGATTTCCTCTACTTTGACAAGCTCACCCATTCCCAATATGGCAACAAGGAAGGATAGTGATCTCTCCTCACAAGTCAACAATGGAAGTCCTAATTCCAGCAGCATTTACCCTTTGGAATGTTCAGCTTTCAACCTTTCCTCCTTTGGCCCAATGCCTGTATTTATAGTATTCTAGAGGAGGTTATCAGTTCCAACATCAATGGGATACTCCCTCTTTTGGATGGGGTAGCTCCTCTCTTGATGGGATAAGCTCCTCTATCATAGGGATGCATGAACCATCTGGAGGCGCTCAATACACGTCAAAAACTCTTCTAGGAGGCTCTAGAAGTGACCACAAGTAACTTTTTAAAGATGAAACTCGCGCCTTTTGACCTTTACAGGGGTACGCACCCATCCTTTGGCTTACAGAGCGTATAAGTACGCAGGCACAGTGTGTTTGGGATGCGTACATGCAGGTAAGGTAGAGAGAACCTGCGTACCCAGAGATAAACATGTTTTTAAGTAACTTTCTCTCTTTTTGAAGTTTGACATGAAGAGCAGAGGTATGAGGCTTGACAAGGAGGACAATATGACTATTGATGGAGCCATATTAACTGCAGATAGTCATGGTGACAAATTTCAGTGTAACACCTTGGTCAAACTAGATTAAAATTTCAATTTCAATTTCAGTAAAATACTTGGAGGTAGTTAACTGAGGTGATATGGCACTTATCACTCAGTTAACTCAGTTAATTCGAGTAGGAGACACTTGAGTTTAGTTTGGTACGATTGATTGTCAATTTCTAGCAATCTATTTCAGTTAATTTGAGTTATTGTGAGTTTAACTAGTTGTAATTGATTAAGAACTAGTGGAAGGTCCAGAAGTAGGGTGTGTTCACCTGTGATCAACCAATTAACTCATCAATCAGCCCAGAATAATTGATGCATGGAGAAAATTCGAGTTACCCAGTTGAGATTGGAGTTCAAGGGAAGTGTACGATCAGTTGTAGAACTTTCCAAAATGTATAGGTGGTGCATGCAGTCAGAGAAGGGCCTATAGGAATTGTGTAGTTCTCCATGGGTAATTTCCCTAAATAATAGGGGTTAATTCCTCATTGAACAATGCAAGGAAATAGGAGCTTGGGAAGGAAGGAATTTGGTTAAGTATTGACCAGAGTTAGCTTGTTAGGCAGTGAAATAGACTATACTAGTGTAGAGGTTGCTTAGGCTTGAGCAAGCATTGTATTTCTTCTCTATTTTCTGATTAATGCAATATAAATGAGAAGGGGTTTTGAGCAGTTTCTTTCCCCTAGATAAATCTATGTGCAATTTTTGTTTAATCATGTCGCATGTTTATGAGTTGTGGTTTTGATCGTTAATTGTTTTTCGTTAATGAGTATAGTAGATTCAAGTCTTTTGTTTTAGTAAATTACATGAGCAGTTTTGAATCTACAAAGAATTTCTACATGGTATCGAACCTGGAATCGCAATTGAGAAGAGAATTCAAACTTGTCTTTGCAGGTGAATCGAATTTATAGGATCAATTATTTAGAGCTAGTAGGATGGCTTTCTATGGACTAAGACTCGAGTATAACCTAAAGGGTAGCTCAAACTATGTGCTTGGGAGGACAGGATGGAGGCGGTGTTGGAAGATAATGGGTTAAAGGAATTCATAGATAATGATATTCCTAAACCTCTAGCATTTGATGCTCGAGATCTAGCAGAATGGAAGAAGTGTGTAGCAAAGGCGAGGAGGATCATATTGGATGGAGTTCGAGACAGTATTGTCTCGAATCTCCATGGGAAAGAGACTCTATTGCAATGTGGCAAGCCTTGACAGACTTGTTTTAGAATAGTAGTGACCATAGGAAGCCGACACTGAACGACAAGCTTTGGAATATCAAGATGCATAAGGGCAACGCAATACCACAGTACTTGAGTAGGTTCACACATTGTCGTGATGAACTTGGGAGTGTTGGTGTTACAATTTGTTGTACTGTTCAACAAACCCCATTTTAATATATTAATTTCCTATGAAATTTATTATATTAAAAATATGGATCCTTTAGTTTTAAAAAGCCTTTGATTTTATTTCTTAAAAAAACAAAAAATTAAAAAAGATAAAATCAACATAGAAAAATTGTTAATAAAATCCCATAACCAAAGTTTAATACTTAGGATTTTTAATTAAAACCCAAGTATTAAACCTTGATTATCAAAAACCAAATTTTAAATAGCCCTCGAGACCAAGATCACACTTAGGCTTTAAAAGCCTTAAGTGTTAAACATGGGTTATTTAAAAAATAATAATAATTGGAACAAAAAATCTGACTCATCCAAAATCCTGCTTCCCCGCATCGCAAATAAACATAAGGCAAGACCCCTTCGCCATAACTCCATTACGACTTCGATTTTAATAATGGACCCGACGGTGGAGTCAATGCAATTCTATAAATTCCCCGCGTCCACAGATCGCAATAACCGCAGAACTTAAGTCTCAACCTTAATCGATTGCAATATGTGATATTCAATCCATACCTGATCACAAATTTAAATCTGCCAAATAAAAATATCACATCCAGGACATCGCAAGATCCAAAGGCTTAAGTCCATACCCCCCTCCGCACCACCGATTGCGATATGCGATATAAGTCAGACCCAACAGGATTATACATGTCAGTTCATAAATCCCCCGCGTCTTCGACTATCGCAAATTCCAAATGCCAAAGAACTCTTCCCATTCCAATGCGATTTGCGATCATTCCAGACCCGACGGGATTATACACTCCAGTTAAAAAATCCCCCACGTCCACAGCTATTGCAAATACCAAAGGGTCATGCCAAATGCCGAATGCGATTGCGATATGACATCATCAGTGACGTCAAATCCACGTCAGATGCCATGTCAACCGTGATGTCATATGCCACGTCATTCTCCATGTCATAGTGATGTCACCATGATGTCATCCTACAGATCGCAAATATTTCAGGACTATTAGTGTTGTTCTGCTCTGTTTATGTGATTGCGATCAGTGTATCCCTGGTCTTCCACGATTGCGATATCGCAATCGCAAAATACACAGGCCTCACGCTATTTTTGCCTCCATTTAAAGTGTGATTGCGATTGCGATTCGATCTTTTCCATTATGATTATGATTTAATTTCGATAAGGAATGCTCCCTATTTTAATACAATTATTTTAATATAGTCCCTGTTTGAGATCTAATTGTGATGTGGTTCATTCCATGTTCCAATGTATTGCGATTATATTGGACTCTGTCCCCGATTCCAATGCGATTGTGATTTAAATAAACAACCCATATATTTTCATTCAATCTTATCTTTTTCTTAAAAGCACAGTTTTGATTTATGTTTCCTTATCCATGGTTTATCGTTTTCCAGGTATAAACAAAGAATTTGACAGCGAAGAAAACGAAGAGGAAAAAGCTACGCAAAGAAAGAAGCAAATTAGTTCCACAAAGTCTGCAAATGTGAGGATCCTTTGATCGAAATACAAGGCCAATAAGCCGGAATGGCATTTTCAAAAGATCATCTTTGAAAACTGTCTTTACTTTTTCAAGATTTGAGGGATTCTGTTAATTTCCTCAATGTTATGTGCATACCTGTTATTAAAAAATTGTATTGTTATTTAAACCCACTGAATGGATCGGGTAATTGGTTTGGAATCTAAGAAAGAAATACTTGGGGGCTTACATTTTTGTATCTCCAAGTCTGTCCTAATAGATTGGGCTGGGTCCAGAATTCGAAAAAGAAAGCCTTTGAGACTTGCATTGTTGTACTTCTTAGTCTTTTTAATAGAATGATAAGATCTGAATTGTTTTTCTTTTACTTAAAGAGGCTTCAACTAGTTGCATTTATGTACTTTTGGAGAGCTTTGGGATGAAGAAAAAGGATTGAGACTGTGAATTTTACAAAAGGAGAATGATACATCGGGTATTTTTATCAATGTTTTAATGTTCTGTTTTGTATAATTTGTAGTCATTCCATATTTCAATTTGTTTGTTATATGTGTATTTTTAATACAGTTCAACATCATATCATTTCTGAATATGCCCTATAATTGTTTTGTATCAGCAAATTGTTAATTTTTTTATTGCGATATGAGTTGTAACAATTCTTTTAGTTAACTATTTAATTAAAAGAATTAATCTTTAATGTTTTCATTTCTTTTAGTATATGATTAATTTGTATTACCATGTAAGAAAGACAACCATTTTAGATTACATTCAAATAACAAGTAAACCCGAGAAATAAATAGATTTTATATGCATATACCTTAGGAATTGGATATACTTCAATCAAACACTTATGTAACTACTTACTAAGTGTCTGATTGTTAGTATTTAGATCAGTAAAGAATTAGATCTCGAGAGCTATCTCCTTGATCTAATTCCTTCATTTTTACTTCAATTCCTTAATGTTTTCTTTTAATAAATTAGTTCTTGATTGGGAGAAGGATCCTTCTTTCCTTTGATCAAGATAGGATAGGTTAATTGCATACTAGTTAAATCATGCACGTGTTATCTTAGAATTCCTCTCTTCGAGGCAAAACTTTAGATTGGTTTGGTTGTTCCACAAAAACAACTTAAGGGTCATTCTTCTTGCTTGATTAGCTAGAAGAATTGATCTAATGTCCCTAACTATTAGCAATTAAAGACATATTAAAAGCTCATAGTAATTGGGAAAAGGTAACTAGACCTAATTTAACCAGTCGGAGCAACTACCCCAAACGAAAAAGGAGCTACTTTAAGGTTCGAACCAGGTGGTTTTCCCCCATGTTGGTGCAACGGATTTCAAGGCATGAACATGGTTGTAGAAGATGATTTGGTAAGCATAGCACTTCTAGGCCTTCCCAAGAGTTGGAACAGGTACCAAGATTCGGTAAATTTGAGGGAGTAGCTACCAAATTGGGAGTGATTATGGTCCAAGGTGGTGCAAGAAGAAATAAGGCAAAATACTAGAGACGAAACCTCATCCAAGTGTGATGATGAGGAGAACTATGTCTTGGATGGAAAGGCAAAGAAAGGGAAAGGGAAGAAATCCCAATCTAAAGTAGAATCTGGTAAGGCGGGCAAGAAGAAATACTTGTTGAAAATCAAGTGCTTTCATTGTCACGAACTGGGACACTATGCCACGAAGTGTCCACACAAGAAGGCGAGTAAGAAACCCTCAAGAGGAGCGACAGGTGAAGCTTTGGCATCCCAATTCAACTTGGACTTCACCCTCATTGCTTTCATGGCAAGCACAGTGATGGGCAGTGTGTGGTATCTAGATAGTGGTGCCTCATTCCACATGACAGGAAACAAATAATTTTTCAGTGACTTAGAGGAGAAGGATCTCCAGATGCACATCGATATGGGAGATGATGGAAGGTATAGTGCGACCTATATTATTACAGTTACTTTTTAGAGGGAGTCTAGCTCCCCTCTCAGGCTCAAGGATGTAATATTTGTATCGGGTCTGAAGAAGAATCTAGTTTCCATAGTGGTGTTGGAAGATTGTTGCTATGATGTGATATTCAGCAAAGGGAATGCTTTCCTGAGACATATCACCATGGTAAAAGTGAATAATATTGGGGTTCGAGTGAAGACCCTCTACAAATTAAATGTAGAATATTTTGCAACATTGAGCACAAAATCATAGAAGGTGCAGAGCTGATACATCGGTGAATTATGGCATAGAAGGCTTGGCCATTTGCACCATGGCGCTTTGAAGATCATGCAACAAATTTCTACAGGACTTCCCAAAGGTACACTAGAGCAGTGAGAAATATGCAAAGGGTGTACACTTGGGAAGTACATGAAATCTACCTTCAAAGATCGGGACAATAAAGCGCAAGTAGTCCTTGAAAGGATTCACTCATATGTGTGTGGACATTTCTCGACAGCCTCCAGTACCAAGCATAGGTATTATGTTATATTTGTAGATGAATTCTCACAAAAGTGTTGGATTTTATTCATGCAAAAGAAAGACTAGATATTCTCCAAATTTTTTGAATTTAAAGCAATTGTTGAGAAAGGAACTAGCAAGAAATTGAAGGCTCTTAGGAGCGAAAACGGTGGAGAATATAAGTTGAATGAGTTTAAGAAATTTTGTACAAAGGAAGGCATTTGATGAGAGTTGATAGCATCCCACAATCCATAGCAGAATGGGGTGGATGAGAGGAAGAAAATAAGTATTGTGGGAGTTGCACAGACGATGTTGCATGACCAAGGCCTACCACTGCACTTGTGGGTTGAAGCATGCAACACAATTTTTTATTTGCAAAACAAGAGTCCTCATCAGATTCTTAGGATGAGTACACTAGAGGAAGCTTTTTCAGGGAAGAAACTAGATGTGTCACACTTCAGGATATTTGGATCATCAATTTACTATCATGTTTCCAAGGATACAAGGAAAAAGCTAGAGCCTACAGCTGAGTTGGGTATATTTGTGGGGTACACAGAAACACCTCACAACTATCAGATGTACATGTCATCTCTCAGGATGACAGTTGTTAGGATATATGTGAATTTTGATGAGGATAAGGAAATGAGGTGTTCTCTTGAGAGGGAAATTCAGTTGCATTTAGATAAGGAGCTTTTGGCTACAAAGGAAGAACCTCAAGAAGTTGTGTAGTGACCACAAGCATAGGAACAGAAAGTGGAGACACCCACTCAAGCAGAGACATCCATAGGTGGAAGCAAGCGCACCAGAGAAGCTAACAAATTATTGCATGATGCTAGAAAGAATGTGGGATCATCCACAACACAACGCAGGCAGAGGAGGTCACTAGATCGGTACACTGGCTACATTGCTCTAACGAGAAATCTTGTAGAGACTGAGGCATCCTCATTCGAGGAAGCAGTGCAAAAACCAGTATCGGTTGATTTCATGGTAGAGGAATATGAATCCATTATCAGAAATAGTGTTTGGGAAGTTGTCCCAAGACGAGAGAACAAGTCAGTGGTAGGTTCTAGG
>APFE031409332.1:89334-144448 GCA_000404065.3 Pinus taeda | reverse complement strand
AGACCCCTAGTATCCAGATTACCATGGTGCGGATTCTGTACGCAACTTTTCTTCTTAATACCAATGTATGTACGTGACCTTGCTTCTCAGGACCCACATATACTTTCTCAAACTTTACCTTTACCATCCATCTATATCTGAACTGCCATTCCTTTGTTCACATCTCTTGTAGCATCTATGTCACTTTGCATAAACATCATGTTATCATAATGTTGACATATTTATCAAGTAGGTTGTCATCAAGGACAACAAATTAACCATAATGCCAACAATATCTCCCTTTGGACTTGATGGAAACCACTTTTTTGTTTGGTCACCACCTATAATCACCTGCAAATCCCAAGTCTTCTCACCAATCATTCTTCTCCAAACACCAAGCTTCTCTCCCCCTTTGACATCAAGGGCAAAGGGTTGACCAATGCTGAATGAAGGTTTCTCTTCCCCCTTTGTAGAGAATATCATTATAGGTATGATCTTTTGAATATGAAAATTGCATACTGACCATGCTCCCCCTGAGCACATGATGGATCCACTAAAGATATACAATAAAAGCACGAGATTTTATGACTTTACCAATTATGACCTTTCCTATCACCAATGACTTGTGATTACATCAATCACCCAACACAATGGGGTTACATATTTGACTCAACATTAGATCAATTGCCCAAAATAATGGGATTATATTCATAAATGACTTGACCCCAATAGCCCATATATGACTGGATTTTACAATGATTTATAACATGGGTCTTTACATGACCTTTACATCAAGAGACATTTATAACCAAAACCAGAGACCTCAACCATGAGGTAGCAAGATCATGATAGTCATAAAAAACCATCATTCTCCATATAGGAATCTGCAACATAAACATATGATGGCAAGAACACAGACAACAACATGAACATCATCACCATTAAGAAGTTTTGTAGGATAAGACAATCTAGCATCATTCTCCAATATCACCAACCTATGATCAGATATGCAATACTTCCAAACATCATTGGTAACCAATAATAGAGATACAACAACGTATGTATCTTCAACAGTAGTAGAAACCATACATTAGCAATGATATGAATCATCATGCAACCAGAAATACTCAAAATCCATAATGTCAACAAAGAAGCATAGTAGGTTCTCCCCCCGAGCCAACAGACTATAGCAAACCAATTTCAGACCTAAGTCTATGCCACTCCTTTTCAATCACAGAGAGGTATACATGACTGTCTAACTCAAAAACCATGTATATATGTGATTGTCCTTCACGCCATCCGCGTATGGAAGGTAAACTGTAGTAATTTACAGCTGCAGCTCCCCATGAACATGATATACTTGTTAGAACAATTAACAGAGAGATGAAGTAGGAACCATTCCTAATTTATGTCTGAGATATTCAAAGGAATCACGTGGAAGTGGCTTTGTAAATATATCTGCAACTTGTTCCTTTGATGGAACTTACTCCAGTTTGACCTTTTGTTCAAGCACTTGCTCTCTCAGAAAATGATATTTGATTGGAATGTGCTATGTTTTTGAGTGCATGATAGGGTTCTTAGAGATACTTATGGCACTAGTGTTGTCATAGAGAATAGGTATAGGTTGAGGACAAGTGACTTGAATATCTTACAATATTTTGATCATCCATACAAGTTGAGTACGACAAGATTTAGCACAAACATATTCTTTCTCATCATTAGATAAAGTGATATAGTTTTGTTTCTTGCTGAACCATGAGATTAAGTGAGGTCCCAAATAAAATGCTCCTCCACTAGTAATTTTTCAATCATCAACATTACTTGCCCAATCTGCATTTGTGTAAGAATTAAGTGAAAAGTATGCGCTTTTGGGATACCATAGACCGAAATCTTGAGTTCTTTGCAGATACTTGAATATTCTCTTAACTGTTAGGAGATGAGTTTCCTTAGGATTTGCTTGAAATCATCCAATAATACCAATTTCATGCATAAAGTTTGGTCTTGTACCTGTAATATAGAGCAATCCGCCAATCATAGATCTGTATTGTGGTTGATTGACTGAAGAAGAATCATAATTTTGACTAAGATTGCATCTTGTTACCACTGGTGTGCATACAGGTTGTAGTCCTCCGTTCCATATTTCTTCAAAATCATTTAGAGGTACTTGTTTTGAGAGAGAAAGATACCATTCTTAGTTTGTTGAACTTGAAGGCCAAGAAAGTATGTTAGTTTACCAAGTAGATACATTTCAAATTATTGTTTCATAACTAAAGCAAATCCTTGACTCATAGATTTTGCATTGCTTCCAAATATGATGTCATTTACATACACAACAACTATCAAAATTTTGTCTGTATCAAATTTGATATATAGGTTGCTATCTACAGACCCCTTTTTGAAACCTTGTTGTTGAAGATACATGTCAAGACGATAATACCACGCACGAGGAGCTTGTTTTAACCCATACAATACCTTTTTAAGTTTGCAAACGAGATTTTTATCATTTCTAAGAATGAACCCTTCAAGTTGATCAATATAAACTTTTTCTTCTAGATCTCCATTTAAAAATGCAGATTTAACATCCATTTGATATACTTTAAAGTTATGAATGTTGGCATTATGATGTATGTGTTGTACTTGATGGAAAACCACTTGTAGCAAAACAACTTACTTGTATATGGTATCGAGATGAATCTACGTAACTAGATGAATCTACAGGAGAGATATCAAATGTAACAGAATGCATGGCAGTTGTGTTTACAGATGTGACAAAATGCAGGGCAGTTCAAAGGAATCATTTCAGAAGTAATATGGAAAATTACAGTGTAACAGGTCTATTAAGAGGTAACAGGGCACTGGTACAGAAGAACAGGAAGATAGAACTAAGGTCTACTGATCATAATAAAGAAGGTAAAGGAAAAGGTTGATGTAAAGTAGTTTAAGAAGTATACGTAGGTCCACTTAGTAAAAAAAGCATATACACGCTGGTCCACAAAACAAAAAGCGCGTATACATATACACGCACTTTCACAGAAGGAAAAGCGCATATGGGATGGAAAATCAAGGTTTTGGTCTGAGGTATATGGACCAAGGTATTTGGTTCGAGGTATTGGTCTGAGGTATTTGGTCCAAGGTATTGGTCCTAAGTGGTTTTGTTCCAAGGTATTGAGAAAGGCCTTAAACTATATAAGGAGGAGAAGATCATTGGCCAAGTGTGCAAGCAATGAATATCTTATGAAGAGTGAGATCAAAAGCAAATATGCATGTTATGGGTTTATGGTGCTTTGCTTGATTTTAACTAAGGATGAACCTTAGCGGTTGATGGGGATAAGATCTAATGATGGATCAGGATCATGAGACCTAAAATGAATTATTATTATATGGTTTGATCATGGATAGTCTAGATTTGAATGCTAACGCATGATTCACACTGTAAATGTTCTGATCTGGGTATGTCTGAAGTCTGGAGCTGCAGTGAAGTTATGAAGTAAGTATTTGCAGATCTATACGCTAGTTCGCTTTGGTGAAGGTGCATATACATGCTGGTTCAACTCTTCCAAGTAGCGTATGCAAAAGAAAAGCTTGATGTTCAAGGATGACTGATCTATCATATCAGTGCTGCTATTTTACTGTTGTCTATCAATGAAGTCTTCTTAGATATGAATTTAAAACTGAATGAATAAGGAGTTTGATATTTGGTAGATTTGATTGTATAAGTGAGAAGAAGTGATCTCTGTTGTTGCCTGTGTAAAGCTCCGTAAGTTGATAGTAGATGTTCAGTATATTGTTGGTTGGTACAGACTTGATTCAAAAGTTTATGTTTGTAGTAGCTTTGGAGGTATACGCAGGTTTGATTAATGGAAGTAGCGTATACACGTAGTTTGGGTTCAACCAAGTAACGTATACAGTCTGACGAATGGTTTCTGAGGTTACAGCTGGTTTCAGCACAGTGTTCTGGTGACATGATCTGATTGTTTCAGATTAACTGCATGTTGGTTGATGAAGTTTGAGTTTCTAAATTTCTGATGGGTTATTGATGAGTTAAGGTCTTCATATGTCTTGATATGTGCCAGGAGCATCCAGTTTGAAAATTCATGAAACGTGGTCCCTGGTGGAAGAGCGGAGTTTTCTGTAGGTTGGCACCTACATACTAGTAAACATATTGGCTGGTACAAGAGCTAGGGGGTTGTAGCTCCCTTCTAGTAGAAGTTGGAGAATGAGAGAAGGTTGTAACCTTCTGCAGGTAGAAGCATGCGTACTGGTATGAGTCTGCACCAGTACAAGATTGTAAATAGATTTTCTTATTATTAAAAGAAGACAAAGACGATAACAGAAGGTGGTTTTCACCTACTTTGGGTTTCCACCTTAAATCTTGGTGTTCATGTGTGTTGCTTATGTGTGATGCTTTATTATGCTTTTATTTCATTGTCTAATAAGTTACTGATGTACTGGTTTAAGATCAACACATGATAAATTGTCTAAATCACAAGTTCTCCGGATATACGTTGGTTTCTCTAATCATAGTTGTGTGTACACACTAGTTCACTTCACTGAAGTAGCGTATATAAATCTATTTGAGAAATAAAATTATTGATCTGATAATACTGATTCACCCCCCTCTCAGTGTTATTTCCAACAATTGGTATTGTTGAGTCATGGAAAAGGTATGCATATGCTATTTATCTCATCATCCTTTTTCTTTATTTATATCCCTTGTATATCCCAATACGTTAATATATCAAAGAATTATGGTAAGAACGAAGAAATTATCTGCAGTTACGACTTAGCTGATTGTTATCCTTCTTTATGTAGGAAAAATATGAAAAGGGACAACTATTGTTCCCTAACCAAGGAACAGCGAAAAAGTAGCAAGCTAAGGAAGGAACGCGGCAGTTACAGATAAGACCAAAACAAATCACAAGGATCAGCGCGAGAAGGGAAAGATGTCTGAAGTTAGAAAATTGGGCGAATCCCTCAGGATCGAGAGATCCTGGCGGATCGCTTTTACCATTTATCTTTGTACCCCTTTCTCATTATAAAAGGCAACGACTGTAAGCAGAAAGGGGAGGATGGTTGTTATTATTACTGTAATTCTTAATTACAGACTCTCGTTGTAGCAAAGAACACAAATAACTTGTAATACTCTTTCATGATTAATACATAAGAGGAGTTGTTGTTCTTTTCATCTATATGAAGTAACCAGCAGTGTACGCTGGTGGCTAAGGGCACGGCTTCTGGTGGAATTCACTGCTTCACCTGTTTCATATATTTTCAATTATTTCAAGTGTGACAGTTTGATAGTATTATTGCTTTTTGTTATTTTATTTCATTGTTGTTCCTTATTTCTTTGTGTTGCCAGAATAGCTCTGTTTTATATAATTTACAGCATTGTTGTTTAATTAGTTCCCTTTCGCTTTGGATTGAGTTTCTTAGATAGATATCTTGCTCGATGTAATCAATTGTAATGAGTATTAACTATTGCTGTTAGGCTCTCAGATTGATATCATCGTTGTTTTACAGAGGAATGCGTTTGATTTAAATTCAATCAGTTTCTAAGAGAAGAGTTATCACTGTTGCACTCTTAACTGATATTGTTGTTACTTGAATCACATATTGTTGTTACCTGAATTGTTGTAGGATTTGATTTCATTAAAGGATTGAGTTTTCTTTTAATTGCAATTAGAAATTACTTGCTGCATCTGTTTACTCTTGATCTATACTGCAATTTAGAAACATTACTCTCTGAGTTAAATAGCCGCCACATATTGTGTACACTCTTGAAACAAAAAGACTTGCTCAGATTGATAATTAATGTGAATATAATTAGGAGTTTAAAAGGCACCTTTTATCACTCAACATTTTGGCGCCATTGGCGAGGAGAGTGTAGCCATTTCTAAGGAGTAATGTACATCTGATGATTGTTATTGAAGAAGAATTGGGTTTTGAAAATGGAAGGTAAGAACCTACGTAACAAGCAAGTAAAGTGCTTGCTCCTCCGCCCGCTTTTCAACACAATTACAGAAAACTGAAGTAAGTATTCGTTGCCTATCTGTTGAGAGAGAACTGGGTATTAAAAACGAAAGGTAAGAACCTGCGGATGGAGCACATAAAATTCCTGCTCCCCTGCTCGGTTTCCAGCAAAATTGTTAAGGACTTAGGGTAGACGTAAATATTGGAATTTTGTGTATGAATTACTAAGAAGAAAAAACCTGAAAATAATCCAATTCCGCTACCCAAACCTGACAGATCTAAGGGACCGGTGACCCTTGGATGATCAACTTTCATAGACATCAGTAGGGCCTAGAAAATTTGCTTCCAGAGAACCTACTGGCTCCCCTCGGGCCACAGGATCACCATCTGTAGCCTTCGCTGAGGTCCACAGCAAAATAGAAGTGACTGAGAAGAGTTTTCACGAAATTGAAAATTCTCGCCCAATTTCTTTACAAGAAGGGAATTCTTGTAATCTTCGTGAAGGAGGAGGAGAAACAGGGGAAACAGAGGAGCCAAGATCCCCTCAGGTAGTAATTCAACAAGGAACACTTAGTATCCTAGATCGAGGGAGTGTTGTTAATTTCGTTCAAGAAGAAGCAAGGGAAATAAAGGAGCCAAGATCCCCTCATGTAGTAATTCAGCAAGGAACACTCATTATCCCAAACCAAGGGAGTGTTGTTAAGCTCATTCCCACCCGTTCTAATCATCCTAGGAATAAATCTCTAGAGATCCCGGAAGGGTATTGGCACATATTTGACCAAATGGCCAACAACCCACAAACACCTCAGACCTCTACATTGCAGTATCCCATCGTTGACACAGCTGTCAATGCACCCATGAAAGCCATCCCTCTCCAAAATATTCCTACCTTTCATGGACTAACATCAGAGGATCCAGATGCATTCCTGTTTGAGTTTGATGTATTGTGTCGAGGTTATGATTATACCACCGACCCCCAAAAACTAAAATTTTTTCCCTCTACATTGAAAGGAGCAGCCTTGCGATGGTTTATGGGATTAGGTGGAGGCACAATAAATGATTGGGAGTAAATGAAAACCGCTTTCCTAAAAAAGTATCAAGACTATTGCAGATCTAGGGATTGAAAGACGAAATATTCCAAATGGTAGCAAGACCCAGTGAAACATTAGAAGAATATGTGGAACAATTTCAATATAACCTCCAGCGGTCTCCCTATGCAACTCTGTCTTTACCTGATAATGTGCTGAAAACTACACTAATTAAAGGGATGAAAGAACAATGGATAGAAACATTAAATATTATGGGTAAAGGTGACATATATCCAGAGGAATATGTTGACATTATTAAATTGTGTATCAGGTCCTCAAGAGGCAGTACGAGATTGAAACTAGCAGAACGCGACATGACCACTACGGGCAACAAAATCTCTGGTGGAGGTATAACTCGTGCAGAAATTGGCAACCTACTAGAGGATTTCAAAAGATATATTTTGGGAACTCTGACAACGCAATTGGACATTATGCAAGCCAAGCAAAAGCAGGCAAAAGCAAAACAAAACTTAGTGATAATCTATCCTAGATGCAGGAAGAAGCATAGTCACAAAGAGTGCCCGTTGGATATGGTGCAAACCTATGCCATATGTATGAAAGCTCACGCTATAGAAATTTGCCCATCACTCCCAGGTCTAAAAGCAGTCTATAAGGAGGCAGAGGAAGAAACAGAACCAATCTACCTGCTAAATCAGTGTCACCAATAGCAACCACGACAAACAGGTATGCTGACTGATCCATCTTCTTTCTTTCAAACTTCGTAACAATACCCAGGAGCCATGTGGCGGAATCAACCACCTTTTTCCAAATGGTCACAACAACCATTCCCTATGCCACCTTGGCCCAACCAATCAAATAAAAATAACAATTGGCCAAATTCCTCTTACTTCCCACCGTTTTGGCAAAATAATTCATATCAATCCCAATGGCCATCCTTGACTTCACAGAACCAGAACTGGCAGTCAAGCTGGCAAAGACCTACAAATCAGCTAGTAGAAACAATCCCCCTACCTCAACCCACACTGCCAGCACCCTACACATTGCAACAGAACCCTCAGACCAACCTATGACCGCAACTCCCAGCCCAACCCAACCCGAACCCCAACAACAGACCGGTTCAATTTGTGCAAATTATTGAAGGACCAGAGCCAAAAACCGAGTTAAGGGAGTGCAATGAGGTTCAATTAAGATTTGGGCGGATAATAGAATCAGAGGGGGATAAAAATGTACAAATTGAAGATCTGTTACCTGTAGAACAAGAACCATAAGTGGAGAACATGGTTAGACAGAAAACTCATGATTAAACGACCACCTCTTCTCCACCATTCCCAAAAGGATTAATCATACCTCGCCCATTTGTATATCCCGATTTTGATCTTCTGGGAGAATTAAAAAATTTGTGTATAAAAATACCGCTCCTCTAGGTTATTCAAGACATTCCAATTTATGCAAAAACTATTAAGGAATTGTGTATGAAAATGCCAAAGAGGAAAATAAAAACAACCCCAGTTGTCCATGTAGTCGGTACCTTATCTAATTTACTATCAGGTAGAGAAACACCTGTAAAATACAAGGACCCAGGAAATCCTATAGTCACTGTGCAAATAAATGGATGCTCCTTCCCCAATGCATTAGTCGATTTAGGAGCAGCAATCAATATTCTTACAACCACAACTTGTCAAAAACTCGGCATTACATCCTTGGACCCAACCATGACCTCGTTGGAACTGGCTGACTGATCGGTAGTCAAACCAGAAGGCACATTACAGGATGTAATGGTGTCTGTAGACTCTTGGGAATACCCAACAGATTTTCTGATCATCAATCCTAGACACTGACTCGATGGACATCCCCTAATCCTAGGTAGACCTTGGCTAGCAACCGTGGATGCTTACATAAGCTGTCGAATAGGTAGCATGACTATAGCAAGAGGAAGAAATGTGAAGAATTTAGCCTTATATTCTCCAGCTTAGCCAAGTTTAACAATAATCAAAAGCAGAAAACAACCTGTATCATATCTAACTGAAAACATTAGTTCACCGCTAACCATAGAAGATGCTCTCGAATTTAAGGATCAAATAGAAGATGACATCATCAACACTTACATTAGCCAACTAGATGTTGTATCCCATCTAAAATGTTACATGATTGAAGGAGCCCTCGATAACGAAATAAAAGAAGATCCCTTAAAAGATATTAACAATCAGTCAATACCAACAACTTCTGTTTATAACAGCAAAACCATAGAAATCGAGCCAAGAAAAACTTTGAATATTAACAAAAACCTGACTGCTGACCAAGAGCAGAAGCTTGTTCAACTCTTGAGAAAATATAAAGGGGCCTTTGCATGGGATTACCTGGACATGAAAGGGATTGATCCCCAACTATGCATGCACCACATTTATATAGAGAAAGATGCCAGGCCCATTCGACAACCTCAACGGAGGTTAAATCCTCATCTTAAAGATATTGTTAAAGCTGAACTACAAAAATTTCTAGATGTAAATTTCATCTACCCAATATCTGATAGCAAATGGGTCCCTCCATTAGTAGTGGTGCCGAAAAAGAATGGAAAGTGGCGTATATGTGTTGACTATAGAGAGCTTAATAAAGCAACCCAAAAAGACCATTTTCCCCTTCCGTTCATTGACCAGGTCTTGGACACATTGGCGGGAAAAAAAATATTTTCTTTCCTAGATGGCTTCAGCGGATACAATCAAATTCAGATTGTCCCTGAAGATCGGGATAAGACTACCTTTACCTACCCTTGGGGAACATTTGCTTACAGGGTCTTACCTTTTGGGCTGTACAATGCACCTGCCACATTCCAGAGGGCTATACTCAGCATTTTTTCAAATCTGATAAATGAAGGGCTCAAGGTGTACATGGATGAGTTTACACCTTACGAAGATGACTTTGAGCCAGCATTACAAACATTAGAGAAAGTTCTGCAAAGATGCATTGCCACCAGACTCTGTGTAAGTCATGAAAAATGCCACATGATGATGACCGAGGGCCTCATCTTGGGTCACTATATCTCAGTAGCTGGAATCCAGGTAGATCCAACAAAAATCAAATAATTCTTTTAATACCTACCCCTTCCACATAAACTGAGGTATGCAGTTTCTTGGTATTTTCTGGTTATTATAGAACGTTTATAAAGATTTTTTCTCAGATTGTTGCACCGTTATATGCATTAATAGGAAATATTAATTTCATTTGGACTGATAAATGTGACACTGCTTTTGAAGATTTAAAACGGCTTGTATCAACAACCCCAGTATTAAGGGGCCCAAACTGGGATTTTTCATTACAGATTTCATCCGATGCTTTAGACACATCCATTGGAGCAGTTCTCGGCCAGGAGGAAGATAAAAAGCCATATGCAATATACTGTATCAGTAAAAATCTATCTCCTGCTGAATTAAATTATACTGTTACTGAAAAAAGAATTTTTGGTTGTAACGTATGCTATCAACAAATTCAGACATTATATAACAGGATACCCTGTGGTTTTATACACTGATCACTCTGATATTAAATATCTAGCTAATAAACCTGTTACAAATGGAAGAGTGACAAGATGATTGATTCTTTTGCAGGAATTCGATATCACTATCAAAGATCGACTAGGAAAAGAGAATCCAGTAGTAGACTTCCTTTCACGAATGCCAAAGACAGATGACTTGGCAGCAGTAGAAGACCAGTTTCCTAATGAACATTTATTTGCTAACCGTGAAAACACTGTGGTACGCGGATGTCGCAAATTACTTGGCAGTGAGCAAGTTACCCAAGCACTTGACACCTAATGAAAGAAAACAAATAGTACAGTGCAGCACGCAATTCTCTTAGATCGGAGGCTATTTATTTCATACAGGGGCCGATATGCACATTAGAAGATGCGTCAGGGAAGATGAGATCTTCGACATCCTGAAAGCTTGCCATGATGGGCCTTGCGGCAGACATTTTGCAGATCGTAGGACTGGTCACAAAGTTTTACAGATGGGCTATTATTGGCCCACATTTTTCAAGATGTCAAGAAGTTTGTCCGGGCATGTGATAGTTGCCAAAGAATGGGATGCCTTGGGCAGTCCAATGAGATGCCCCTGCACCCGCAGATAGTCATTGAACCTTTTGACAGATAGGCGTTAGATTTCATCAGTCCAGTAAACCCATCATCTAATCAAAAGACATACATATTAGTTGCAACAGAGTATGTGACTAAATGGGTGGAGGCAGAGGCACTACCAAGGGCAACAGAGGACTCGGTAATCCATTTTATTTTCCAACTATTCGTGCGATATGGCTTGCCTAGAGAGGTAATCATGGATGGAGGGCCACAATTCATAGGCCATATCATGCACAGAATCATGAATCCATACCACCCGTAAGCAAATGGCCAGGTAAAAAGTACCAATAAAGTGATCGAGGCAATACTCACAAAGATAGTTGCATCACATAAACGTGACTGCGCTACCCCATTGCCAGAAGCCCTATGGGCATACCGCACGACATGGAGAAATACCACGAGATATTCCCCATATCAACTAGTGTTTAGCAAAGAACCTATCTTCCCAATTGAATTTGAAATCCAGACATTGATGATAGCTCAAGAGATAGGCTTGGACTTAAACGAGGCACAGATTAATAGGCTACATCAAATCAATGAATTGGATGAAATCTGGCTATCAGCTCTTCAGCACACTGCACTGATCCAACAACAAAGAGCGAAATGACATGATGCCCTTATCAAAAAGAAGATTTTCCACGAAGGAGATTGGGCACTTCTATATGATTCTAGGTTCCAGGATTTCCTAGGAAAACTCCAGACCAGATGGTTAGGACCTTATGAGATACAAAAGGTGCATGATAATGGCACCCTCACATTAGCCACCATCGATGGGTCTGGCTACTCTTTTAAAGCGAATGGACATCGAGTACGACTCTATCACAAAACGCTTACTAGGGAGTCCTTTTGCCAACAATTACGAGAAGACTCCACCATACAAATTCTTGCTGAGGAGGGCAACCCATCCTCAACATCGACCCAATGAATAATTCATTTCTTTTTTAAATTTGTACATAAATTTTTCTTTCTATTTTGATTTAATTTGCTTGTATAACTTGTATATAATTTTTATTTTTTTATTTTTTATTTTTTATTTTTTTACTTTTCCTTTGTTGTTCCCTCTAAGGAACAGTCGTTGTTCCCTCCAAAGAACAGTTGTTGTTCCCTCTAAAGAACAACAATTTTGTGTACAAATTTTTGTGTTGTTCCCTTTAAGGAACAGTTGTTGTTCCCTGTAAGAAATAGTTGTCGTTCCCTCTAAGGAACAACAGTTTCATGTGTATTTACTTTTTGTTGTTCCCTTTAAGGAATAGTTGTTGTTCCCTCTAAGGAACAGCTGTCGTTCCCTCGGAATAGCAATTCCCTGTATATTTGATTTTCATGTTGTTCCCTTTAAGGAACAGTTGTTGTTCCCTCTAAGGAACAGTTGTCGTTCCCTCTAAGGAACAACAGTTTTGTGTGTATTTGCTTTTTGTTGTTCCCTTTAAGGAATAGTTGTTGTTCCCTTTAAGGAATAGTTGTCGTTCCCTCTAAGGAACAACAGTTTCGTGTGTATTTTCTTTTTGTTGTTCCCTTTAAGGAACGATTGTTGTTCCCTCTAAGGAACAACGGCCATTCCCTCTAAGGAACAGCAGTGTCGTGTGTATTTGCTTTTTGTTGTTCCCTCTAAGGAACAGCAATTTCGTTTGTATTTCTTTTCTCGTTGTTCCCTCTAAGGAACAACAGTTTCGTTTGCATCTATTTTTCCATTGTTCCATCTAGGGAACAGCTATCGTTCCCTTTAAGGAACAATTGTTGTTCCCTCTAAGGGACAACAATTTCGCGTCCAATTATTTTTCTTTATTTTCGTTGTTCCTTATAAGGAACAGCTGTTGTTCCCTCTAAGGAACAACCGTTGTTCCCTCTAAGGAAGAACCGTTGTTCCCTCTAAGGAACAACAGTTTCGGTGTGTAGTTTTTCTTCTTGCTGTTCCTCCTAAGGAACATATGTTGTTCCCTATAAGGAACAGTTGTTGTTCCCTATAAGGAACAGTTGTTGTTCCCTATAAGGAACAACACCATCATGTATATATCCTTTTGTTGTTCCCGACATGGAACAATACCATCTGCGTGTATTTTTCATTTGTTGTTCCTTACAGGGAACAATTGTTGTTCCCTTTAAGGAACAACACCTTTTTGTGTTTTTTTCTTGTTGTTCCCTACAAGGAACAACACTCTTTGTGTGAGGTTTTCTTTAGGAAATAAGCACTTTGTGAATATTATTTCACTTTTTATGATCCTCTATCAAGCACAAGGGTACAAATATATATGAAAGGATACAAATTTGAGGATTACTAGAACAAGCAAGTATTGAATATTATCATCTTTAAACAAGATTGTTTTGTATTGATTGAAAAAGGAAGGACATAACCATCTATATCACTTCATTGTCCTCATTTCCATTATAAATCAAAGTGATTGATTACTTATACCATGCGGGTTCCTCCCTAAACCCTATAACTACCTCTGTTCATTATCATCAAACAAGGTTAAGGGCATACTTTCTTCTATTTGATATGTTTATACTTCTTCCGCCATATCTACTCCTAAGGAGTGTTGAGCCACCCTCTATGTATAAATAAGAAGTGTTTTTCTAAAATATATATATATATATATATATATATATATATATATATATAATATATATATATATATATATATATATAATATATATATATATAATTACTATAATTATATAATATATACATATGTTTATTAACAATTGTATGATTTTGTTTACAGATGGAGGATAGGGGTTCTCATCACGAGCCAGCCTACCATGATCATAAGGAAGCAGCAAAGTGACATTCCCACTATGGCCACTACACCAGGGATATGATCCAATGGATGAATCAAGAAATAAAAATTCCTTGGAACAGGAGGTCTCATCATGAGCCGGCCTGCCCACCTTTTGCTCCTTCCTAGTGAATGGCAATGTGGTCATCTGGTCACCAAGATAGCACATTGATCTCCACTCTAATATCATAAGGCACTTTTCCTATTATTCATAAAGGACCATGGTTCCAAACAGTTAGAAAGCAACTCTGTCGAGGCTATAAATGCCTGCAGGCAACAGAAGCTCTGCTGATGGTATTGAAGTCATATTTCCAACATCAATAGTTATTTTAAGTCCCTTTCCTTATTTGGTATCTTTACTACCAAGCGATTATGTTCCTAATTTATGTTGAACCTTTATGCATGGATATCTTCTAAAAAAATCAATCATAATAAGCTTTAAGTGGAATAATCACGGTAAAGTATCTTTTTGTGTCAGATGTCCTTTTTCCCTTTTCGAAATCAACTCATAGCATCTCCTCACTAATTGATAATTATCGTATATGCCTTGATTTTAGCGCTCCGATATCTATTACAATCCTTTCATAAATAGGCGTACCTTACCACTTCCATCGTCCCTGTACATCGCCACCAACATGATTTTCCTTCATTTATTCGGTCGAAGATGACCTATCATTTCAAAGGGGGGCGAGGGTGACTCCCGAAGTACTTATGCATGCGTGTTAGTGCTTTATTTGGTTATGCCAGATATTCCATAATAGCAAGTCTTTAACGGTATTTACGATGAAAAAGTATCATCCAATATAGTGATTATAACAACTTGTTGTTCCATCACTGGCTCTGTCTGTTGTTATGTTACCTGTGCTAAGCTAACAGTGTGTAGAATTTAGGTAAAATGGGAGGAAGAACAGTGCACAGGGAGCCGCTGATACTGGTTGTTTCTGATGTCGTTAAAGAAATTCTAGTTCGAGCCGGGTGGGTTGCATACTTCACACAATTTTAGCAACCCAACGAAACAATCGTCGTTAAATTCCTATAGAATTTACAGAACGGTCAGTCTATGGTGAGGGGCAGACGAATCACAGTATCAGATGTTGTGATTGCAAAGGTTTCTAGATTACCAGCCGAAGGACCCATGTGGACGAATAAACGACTGAAGCTGCAGGATGCCATTGAAGCCTTTAAAGATGAAGGGCAAGGGCTGATCATTAAAGGAAAAGGAGTTCGACCATCATCCCTTGGAGAACCGTGGGGAGAACTAGCCAGAGTCATTCAGAATTTCATTACATGTGACAGGCGAAAAGACGTGGTAAGGCCACGTCAACTTAAACTGTTAGCAGTGTTGAAACAAAAATGTCCAGTAAATGTACCTGCATATTTGAATTTCTTACTGCATGATTCTTCTGAAAGAATAAGAAAATCTCGACACATAAATAGTCGTAAGTCATCATTTTTTAATTAGGTTGATAGTAAACTACAACCTCGCCCAGCAGCAAACAAGTTGGGAAGAATTAATATTTGTCATAGAAGGAGGGTTAGTTTTACCTTCTCATAACCCTGTTCCAAAAAGGAAGAGGACTACCCACACAGCAAACATTCCACAAAAACGCAGACACTCTGCCAGATTAAGGATAAACTTGGGAACAACTGAAAATCCCTAGGGTAGCAGTAGTTAGCCCATGGAACTATCTAGTCTAGAAAATGAGCAATATTTACAGTTGGAAGAACGGGATGACTAGGAGTCAGAACTTGAGGAGGAAACAAAGCACTCTAGTGAAGAAGAAAGAAATGAAACAAAACTCCCTTTAACACCAAATACAAGTCCCCCACGAGACTTACTACATGATATCGATTTGGCCCAGATTTTGGACAATATGAATGAATTGATATAGCCGGAAAGCCCGCTCAACTTTAATGTTGAAGCAACCCAATCGGAAGAAAACTCTAGCCACAACAGGAGCATACCAGAAAATGTAATCTGTGAAGAAGAAATAGGGGAAGACGTCACTCAGGAAGAGGCAGACCAACCTGGCAATATACCCCCAGAAGAACCCATCCAGGTAGACCTAAATATAGAAAATATAGACCAAACAGAGGACATGGAGATAGACCAAGAAGATGACAATCAATCTGGGGACATAGTTCTTTTAGAGCAGAGTCAAGGCGAGCAACCAGGCTCGTTATGAGTAGAAATGACCAGCAAAACACTCGATCCCCCTAAAAAGAACAGAACCACAATTAAAAAGCTCGGGAAGGAACAACAAAGGTTATGGAAAACAGTGAAGAAGCTCAAACGAAAAATAAAGAAGTTAGAAGCAGGAAAAACTCCAGACAAAACCCCGGAAACAATAAACGCAACCATCCAAATTGAATTGCAAGAAACAGAAGTTGCGGGGACTCAAACTGAGCCCGTACTCACTGAACTTGTTAGGGAACAACATGCAACATTTGCAGAAACAGCTACCCAAATAGAGGCTATACTTTCTCATGACTTAGTCATTCAGACAGAGATGGCACCCTCCTATAGCACATCTACCCAGACAGAGGTTTGGGCCTCCTACAACAAAGAAACACAAACAATCAACATTCATTCTCATAGAAGGAGTACATAGACAAATACTCAAGCCAAAGATATAATGACAAGCAACGACCCCATTTTAGTGAATCTTCAAGCAGATTTAGCCCAGGCTCGGCTTACCATAGAATGGCTTGAGTTGGAGACTGTCTCCCAACAAAAATATCAAGAATTACATGAGCAACTTCGGGACATGAACATCTCAGAAAGTTAGGCATTTGATAAATACTGAAAGGCAGAAGAGAGGACTGAGAAAATGAAGCTCAGATTAGAAAAGGTCAAGAGTCAAATGGATACTATTTTCTCGCTGTACACTAATGTCTTGGCATGTAGATCCCCAGCCAAAAATTATGCCTTATTTTTGCTGGAAAGGTACTTACAATTGAAGATCAAAGCTGTCAAAGCTAGAAAACCAATAGAGTTTAAAACAATTGAGGATTTCATAAACTGTTGCAAACATCATGGAATAAAAGTTCAGAGATTGTTGTGTGAATTTTACTTACATAATTTTGTATTAGAGGAAGAAATTGAAAAGAACCCCAATCCTTTTGTGGGGGATGTGCAATTCCAGGCTTTCATTTCATTCGCTGTTAATCGACTGAAATGGTTCAAGGCTCATAACACGTTCCAGAGGCAAGAAAATGCACTGGACCTTTGGGTCAGAGGTGAACCAAAACACCCATTACAAATGATGGCCAATCACAAAAGTTTGATGAAAAGGGAAGCGGTAATCAAAATCTTGGGGCCCATTCACAAAGAGATTGTCCAGAAGGGAGTAGAATACTTCCTCTCTATTCAGGAAAGATCCTTGGTTGCAGCCAAGTTTAGGTGGACAGTTTCTAATAGTAATGTACAAAACAGGGAGCCATTCAATTATAAAAAAATTAAGCTTGCTGCAGACTGTTTTGTCACTTACAGCAACCTCATCTTAAGAGAAGGTCCTTATTGGCTAGGTTGTCGGTTCCGTAGCCCTATTGTTTGGTATCCTGCCGAAGGGTATAAAGCTATATATGAATTACCTGAAGGACAGACAGGGCCCATCCTTGAGCTCTTGGCCAAAAACCATGGCTTTAGACCGCTTTACGACATTCCTTCTCCAACTTATTCTCTAACTGTTCTGCATACAAATTACTTGCTTTTCATGAGGACATGAAAAAGGGTAAGCAGGGGAGTATGTTCAGTCATGGAAAAGGTATGCATATGATATTTATCTCATCATCCTTTTCCTTTATTTATATCCCTTCTATATCCTAATATGTTAATATATCAAAGAATTATAGTAAGAATGAAGAAATTATCTACAGTTACGACTTAGCTGATTGTTATCCTTCTTTATGTAGGAAAAATACGAAAAGGGACAACCGTTGTTCCTTAACCAAGGAACAGTAAAAAAGAAACAAGCTAAGGAAGGAGTGCGACAGTTACAGATAAGACCAAAACAAATCACAAGAATCAGCGCGAGAAGGGAAAGATGTCTGAAGTTAAAAAATTAAAAGAATCTCTCAAGATCGAGAGATCCAGAGGGATCGCTTTTACCATTTATCTTTTTACCCCTTTCTCATTATAAAAGGCAACGATTGTAAGCAGAAAGGGGAGGACAATTGTTATTATTATTGTAATTCTTAATTACAGACTCTCGTTGTAGCAAAGAACGCAAATAACTTGTAATAATCTTTCATGATTAATACATAAGAGGAGTTGTTGTTCTTTTCATCTATCTGAAGTAACCAGTAGTGTACGCTGGCGGCTAAGGGCCCGACTTTTGGTGGAATTCACTGCTTCACCTGTGTCATATATTTTCAATTATTTCAAGTGTGATAGTTTGATAGTATTATTGCTTTCTGTTATTTTATTTCGTTGATGTTCCTTATTTCTTTGCGTTGCCAGAATAGCTCTATTTTATATAATTTACAGCATTGTTGTATAATTAGTTCCCTTTTGCTTTGGATTGAGTTTCTGAGATAAATATCCTGCTTGATGTAATCAACTGTAATGAGTATTAACTACTGCTGTTAGGCTCTCAGATTGATATCATCGTTGTTTGACAGAGTAGTGTGTTTGATTTAAATTCAATCATTTTCTAAGAGAAGAGTTATCACTGTTGCACTCTTAACTGATATTGTTGTTACTTGAATCGCATATTGTTGTTACCTGAATTGTTGTAGGATTTGATTTCATTAAAGGATTGAGTTTTCTTTTAATTGCAATTAGAATTTACTTGTTGTATCTGTTTACTCTTGTATTTAAAAGATCTATATTGCAATTTAGAAACATTACTCTCTGAGTTAAATAGCCGCCACATACTGTGTACACTCTTGAAACAAAAAGACTTGCCCGGATTGATAATTAATGTGAAGATAATTAGGATTTTAAAAGGCACCTTTTATCACTCAACAAGTATCAGAGCAAGTCCTTCAGAAGAACCTTGATTGCTTGAAGGAAGATCCATCAAGATGAATAATCACGAAAGCATGGGATCCATCAGACCGTCAATCTTCGATGGGAGCAACTTTGTTTATTGGAAAATAAGAACCACAACCTATCTACAATCTCTTGGAACAAATGTCTGGGAAATTGTGGAAGGAGGATATAAATTTCCAATAGCAATTCCTACAGACATGGCAAGTAAAAATCAATATGAAACCAATGCCAAAGTTGTCAATACTTTATTGGGAAGTTTGTCACAATCAAAGTTTGTCAAAGTCATGCAGCTCAAATCAACCAAAGAGATATGGGACCAAATCATTCAGAACTACGAAGGAGACTTTCAGGTAAAATGTGTTAAGCTTCAAACTCTCATAATTCAGTATGAAACTCTTAAAATGCATAGTGATGAGAGTATATATAGTTACTTCTTACGTATAGATGAGGTTATTAATTGTATGAAGAATCTGGGTGAAGAAATAAAGGAAGTTACCTTAGTTGAGAAAATTTTGAGATCCTTGTCTGCTAAATTTGAATCAAAAGTGTTTGCCATAGAAGAAAAACAGGATATGCAGAATATCACTATGACACAACTTCATGGAATCCTAATTGCTTTTGAGATGAGAAAAGGAGGTCCATCAAATATGAGAGAATCTGCATTTAAAGCTTTAGGAAAATGAAAAGAAAAGGAAGAATGCAATGAATCAGGACACATTTCAGATGAAGAAGATGAGGTAAATTCTGTCAAGAAGCTTTAACAGGGTTCTGGAAGGTTCAGAGGTAAGCTACCTTTCAATGCTTCGCTTGTGGTAGAGTCGATCATTATGCTACCACATGTCCTCATAAAGATAAATATGAAAAAGGAAAGGAATATGCAAAAGGGAATAGGAAACAAGTTGTGAATAGAAGGAGCTACTATACTCATGAAGATAGTGATGGTTTATCTAATAGTGATGAATATGAAACTGGTCAAGATTACAGACTTCTCATGGCTTATGATAGCAATTATTTTTTGGATAGTTTAAAAGAGGATAGTGATTGTTTATCTAATAGTGATGATTATAGACTTCTCATGGCTTATGACAATGATGATTTTTGGGATGCTTTAGAAGGAAAACTTTCATGAAGAAATCTCTAAACTCAAAATCTGTTTAGAAGAAAAGAATATGATCATAGATACCTTGACATACCAACTTGTTGAAAAAGAAAAACACAATGAAAAACTAGAATATGAAATTGTGGGTCTAAGAAAAGATCTTGAGAAGAAAAAATCTCTTAATCTTAGATTTGCTAAAGGATCAGAAAATTTGAATGAAATTATCAAAGTTCAGTGTTCTCCTCTGATGAAGACAGGTCTTGGATATATTGAAGAAGCATCTCAATCACAGAAGCCATCAACCTCCACCAAAAGCTATCTTGATGCAGTAAATACCAGTAAATAGTATGACAATCATCAGCAAAGGCATAAAGCTAATCACCAGGTAAATCATACTCAATTTTCTGCAAGGATGAATATCAATAGAAGCCACAACCAACCTCAGGCAAATCATACTCAATTTGCTCCAAATACGAATATCAATAGAAACTACAATCAACAGTTAAATAGATTCGATAGTCACAGAAACTTCTTTAATGGGCAATGTTTTTCATGTCATAATTTTGGGCACAAAGCTACTCAATGTGTTTCTTACAAAACCATCATGACTATAGAAGCATGAAATCAAAGGAATTTAACAGGGATCAAGAGAAGTTCCTATAATAAAATTTCTCCTCTTGAAAATGAAATAGAATGCTCAATTTGTAACAACTTTGGTCATGAAGAATCAGAATGCAGGAGCAAATTTCGGCAAACACCTCAAAAGGAGAAAACGCCATTAAATCCCAAGATATGGAGAAGGAAAGAATATCAAACAGAAAAATGTGGTATAGCCTTGTATGCAGAAGGACAAGAAAATCACTGGTATATTGACAGTGGATGCTTCAAACATATGACAGGTGACAAAGAAAACTTCACTCATATAACGCCTTAGAAAAAGAAAAGAATGTCTCATTTGGAAATGAAACCCCAGTTGTCATAAAAGGTAAAGGTTCTGTTTTCTTGAAAGAAAAGGTTAAAGCTGGAAATGTTATGTATGTATATGGTTTAAAGCATAACCTGTTGAGTGTCAGTCAAATGTGTGATGAAGGAAATGAAGTGGTGTTTCAATCAAACAGATGTGTTGTTTGTGAGCGTGATACAGGAGAGACCATGATCAAAGGTACAAGAACTCCAAACAACTTATACATACTCAAAGGAGGACAACAACAGTGCTATCTAAGCAAAAAATATGAAAATTAGCTGTGGCATAGAAGATTGGGACATCTAAGCTTTTCTCAAATAAGAAAAGCATGCAAACTCAAGGTTGTTTGTGATCTTCCAGATATCAGCATCCTAGAAAATACAATATGAAAACCATGTCAAATCGGTAAGCAAACTGGAGTTCACTTCATGAAAAAAGAAGGGTCAGCTAGTAAGCCTCTTGAACTTATCCATACTGATTTATGTGGACCAAGGAAAAAGTCACCTCGTGGAGAAGAATACTTTATTTTGTTCATTGATGATTTTTCCAGAATGTGTTGGATAGGTCTTCTAAAGCATAAAGATGAAGCATTTGAAAAGTTCCAAGCCTTCAAAGCTTTGGTTGAAAATGAATCAGATTGAAAAATCAAATGCCTCAGATCTGATCGAGGAGGGGAATTTATATCGAATGAATTCTTTGACTTTTGTGAGCAACATGGAATAAAAAGGCAATTCTCCACCGCAAGAACTCCTCAGCGAAATGGTGTGGTAGAAAGGATGAACAGAACAGTTCAACAAATGGCTCAAGCTATGCTAGATGAATATGGAACTCCTGCAACCTTATGGGGTGAAGATGCATTTGCTGCCATGACTATTCTCAACAAAGCAAATGTTCGGGTAAATGGCACTCAAACTCCACATGAACTTTGGTATGTTAAGACTCCTATTGTAAAATATTTTAAAGTTTTTGGAAGCAAATGTTTTATCAAAAGGACTGATGAAAAACTTAGTAAGTTTGAACGCAGATCAGATGAAGGGATTCTTCTTCGTTATTCTTCCATAAGTAAAGGATATAAATGTTATAATAAAGGACTTGGGAAAATTTTTGAAAGCATTGATGTTTTAGTTGATGAATTTCAGCATGCATAAATCCAAAATAGATAAAATCAACAGAAGATTATGACAGTGAGGAAGATGGGGACTACTTTCCCACATCAAATCAAAATTATATTGAAGAAGAAACCAATGAAGCACCAGAAGAAGATATAATGGTAGAAGAAAAGGCTCCGTCCAGGTATGTTTAGAAAAATCATCCAAAAACTCAAATTTTAGGAGAAAAGGAGGTCGGTGTACAGATAAGAAGAACTATTACAGGGACCTCAAGCTATCTAGCATTAATATCCTCCACCGAACCTCAAAATGTAAATGAAGCATGCAAAGATGAATGTTGGGTCAAGGCCATGGATGAAGAACTTGAGAAAATTTAAAAAAATGACACTTGGGAATTAGTTCCTAGACCTCATGATAAAAATATTATAGGAACTAAATGGATATTCAAGAACAAGCTGAATGAAAATGGAGAAGTCATTAGAAACAAGGCCAGACTTGTTTGTAAATGGTATGCTCAACAAGAAGGTATAGATTTTGAAGAAACTTTTGCACCTGTTGCCAAACTTGAAGCCATAAGAATGTTTCTTGCTCTTTCCAGTTTTCAGAAATTCAAAGTATACCAAATGGATTTAAAATTAGCCTTCCTTAATGGAGATTTAGAAGAAGAAGTTTATATTGAACAACCAGAAGGATTCATTCTTGGAAATTCGGAAAAACATGTATGCATACTCAAAAAGGCTCTCTATGGTCTGAAACAGTTTCCAAGGGCTTGGTATTACCGCCCTGACAAATATCTACACCAACAAGGTTTTACAAAAGGTTATACACATAGCAATTTATATACAAAGATTGAAAATGATAAATTTCTAATTATTAGTGTTTACATTGATGATATCATTTTTGGTAGCAATGAAGAATCCATGAGTCAGAATTTTGCTTCAGTAATGCAACAAGAATTTGAAATGTCCTTGCTTGGTGAACTTACCTATTTTCTTGGTCTACAAGTTCAACAAACTAAAAATGGTATTTTTATTTCACAAACCAAATATCTTATGCAGATCTTGAAAAAGTATGGAATGGAACATTCTAAACCTGTATCTAATCCAATGGTAACAGGATCCAGTCTCAGCTCAAATGATGAATCAACAGCAGTACATCAAGCAACTTACATATCCATGATTGGCAGTCTGCTTTATCTAATAGGTACCCGACCTGACATCATGCATGCAGTAGGAATAGTTGGAAGATTCCAAGCAAATCCAAAGGAATCACACCTTCAGGCAGCCAAAAGAATTTTCAAATATCTTCAAGGAACTCAGGACTTTGGACTATGGTATCCCAAAGATGCAGATCTTACTCTTCATGCACATACAAATGCAGATTGGGCAGGAAGTGTTGATAATAGAAAAAGCACTAGTGGTGGTGCATTCTATATGGGTTCCAGGTTAGTGTCTTGATTCAGCAAGAAACAAAGTTCAATTGCTTTATCTACAGCTAAAGCAGAATATGTGGCTGTTGCATCTTGTTACACCCAACTACTTTGGATGATACAAACTTTGTAAGACATTCGAATCACATGTACTCCACCCATCTCCATTCAATGTGATAATACAAGTGCCATCAGTGTTTCAAAGAATCCAGTCCTGCACTCCAAGACCAAGCACATACCCATCAAGTACCATTTTCTACGAGAACAAATGCTTGAACAAAAAGTCAAATTAGAGTATGTCCCCTCCAAAGAACAGGTTGCTGATATATTCACTAAACCACTACCCAGAGAAACATTTGAATATCTTAGACAAAAGCTGGGAGTAGTTGTTGCATAATCCTATTGTTAAATCCAGTTTTTCAGAGGAAGGTTATTATACGCGGGTTTCATGAAGTATAGTCGCGTATACACGCAATTTTCTGTGGCCGAAGAAGCGTATATGTCTTTCTAACAGGAAAAATAGTGGGTCAGACTCTGATATGGGTGCTTTGTCTGATGTTGATGATTACAGTCTAACGATATGTTTTGTTCATTAATTTTTATCAGACTGACAAAGATGCCTTGATTAATGACTTGTTAACAATGCACAGGTAGCACAGGTTCAGGGGGAGCATTAGCCTTCACACGCATTCTGCATTGTTGGCATTATAGTTGTTGAGTCCAGCTATGGGTTTAGATATTTATACCATTTGTTGCTTAAGTCATGTAAAAGTCTAGGGTGTGATATGACTTCTCATACATTTGAATGAGTCCTATTGGACAAATGATGTAATTGGTATCCCCACTTGGTTGGGTGGATGAGTCAAATTTGGTATATCCCCACTTGGTTGGGAGATTGATGTATGTATGAGTCATTGATGATAGGAAGGTCAAACTCACATAGTTAAATTATAGAGTCGTGTTATTCTTTTGGAAAATATTTTTGTAGACTCTGCATGTGCTCAAGGGGAGCATGGACGGTTTAGTGCATCACAGCATCATCGAATTCAACATGTGCCTAGGGGGAGCATGATCAATGTTGATATTTAGTTGTTCATATATGAAAATCCTTCACTTTGGTCACCCCTTTTCCCTTGATATCAAAGGGGGAGAATATCTTGGTCTGCCCTTTGCCCTTGATGTCAAAGGGGGAGAGTATTTTGGTGTTGGTTGTTATATCTAACAGTTTCTACAGCTTGCAGTAATCAACACCAAAATGGTTGCCATCAAGTCCAAAGGGGGAGATTGTTGGCATTATGATGTATGTGTTGTACTTGATGGAAACCCACTTGTAGCAGAGCAACTCACTTGTATATGGTAACAAGATGAATCTATGTAAGTAGATGAATCTACATGAGAGATATCAGATGTAGCAGAATGCATGGCAGTTGTGTTTATAGATGTGAAAAAATGCAGGGCAGTTCAAAGGAATCATTTCATAAGTAATATGGAAAATTACAGTGTAACAGGTCTATTCAAAGGTAACAGGGCACTGGTATAGAAGAACAGGAAGATGGAACTAAGGTATACTGATCAGAATAAAGAAGGTAAAGGAAAAGGTTGATGTAAAGCAGTTTAAGAAGTATACGTAGGTCCACTTAGTCAAAACAACATATACGCGCTGGTCCACAGAACAAAAAGCGTGTATAGGTATACACGCACTTTCACAGAAGGAAAAGCACGTATGGGATGGAAAATCAAGGTTTTGGTCAAGGTATTGGTCCGAGGTATATGGCCCAAGGTATTTGGTCCAAGGTATTGGTTCGAGGTATATGGCCCAAGGTATTTGGTCCAAGGTATTGGTCCGAGCTTTTTGGTCCAAGGTATTGAAAAAGGCCTAAAACCATATAAGGATGAGAAGGTCATTAGGCCAAATGTGAAAGCAATGAATATCTTATGAAGAGTGAGATAAAAAAAAAATATGCATGTTATGGGTTTATGGTGCTTTGCTTGATCTGACCTAAGGATGAACCTTAGCGGTTGATGGGGATAAGATCATGAGACCTAAAATGAATTATTATTATATGGTTTGATCATGGATAGTCTAGATCTGAATGCTAACGCATGATTTACACTGTAAATGTTCTGATCTAGGTATGTCTGAAGTCCGGAGGTGCAGTGAAGTTATGAAGTAAGTATTTGCAGATATGTATGCTAGTTCGCTTTGGTGAAGGTGCGTATACATGCTGGTTCGGCTCTTCCAAGTAGCGTATGCAAAAGAAAAGCTTGATGTTCAAGGATGACTGATCTATCAGATCAGTGCTGCTATTTTACTGTTACCTGTCAATGAAGTCTTCTTAGATCTTAATGTAAAACTGAATGAATAAGGAGTTTGATATTTGATAGATTGATTGTATAAGTGAGAAGAAGTGATCTCTGTTGTTGCATGTGTAAAGCTCCGTAAGTTGACAATAGATGTTCAGTATATTGCTGGTTGGTGAACACTTGATTCAAAAGTTTATGTTTTCAGTAGCTTTGGAGGTATATGCAGGTTTGATTAACGGAAGTAGCATATACATGCAGTTTGGGTTCAGCCAAGTAGTGTATACAATCTGATGCATAGTTTCTGAGGTTACAGTTGGTTTCAGCACAATGTTCTGGTGACAGTGATCTGATTGTTTCAGATTAACTGCATGTTGGTTGATGAAGTTTGAGTTTCTAAATTTTTGATGGGTTATTGATGAGTCAAGGTCTTCATATGTCTTGATATGTTCCAGGAGCATCCAGTCTAAAAATTCATGAAACGTGGTCCCTGGTGGAAGAGTGGAGTTTTCTGTAGGCTGGCACCTATGTATTAGTAAACATATTGGCTAGTACAAGAGCTAGGGGGTTGTAGCTCCCTTCTAGTAGAAGCTGGAGAATGAGAGAAGGTTGTAACCTTCTGCAGGTATAAGCCTACGTACTAGTATAAGTATGCACCAGTACAAGATTGTAAACAGATTTTCTTATTATTAAAAGAAGACAGAGACGACAACAGCAGGTGGTTTTCACCCACATTGGGTTTCCACCTTAAATCTTGGTGTTCATGTCTGTTGCTTATCTGTGATGATTTATTTTGCTTTTACTACATTGTCTAATAAGTTATCGATGTACTGGTTTAAGATAAACACATGATAAACTGTCTAAATCACAAGTTCTTTGGATATACACCAGTTTCTCTAATCATAGTTGCGTGTACACTCTACTTCACTTCACTGAAGTAGCGTATATAAATCTGTTTGAGAAATAAAATTATTGATCTGATAATACAGATCCACCCCCCTCTCAATATTATTTCCAACAATGAAATCTTGGAAATGCAAGAAACATTCTTATGGCTTCAATTCTAGATACTGGTGGAAATGTTTCTTCAAAGTCTACCCCTTCCTATTGAGCATAGCCTTTTCATACAAGTCTTGCTTTGTTTCAGATTACTTCTCCATTTTCATTTAGTTTGTTCTTGAATACCCATTTTTTCCCAATTACATTTTTATCATGAGGCCTTGGTACTAGTTCCCATGTATGGTTCTTTTCTAAAATTTGATCAACTTATTCATTCATTTCCTTAACCCCACATTCATATTTGCTTTCTTGATTCACATTTTGAGGTTTAATTGTAGACAGTAAGGCCAAGTGACTAGAAGCTCCAACAAGATTTCTTCTAGTTTGTATTACTACTTGCTTTTCACCTATAATTTGAGATTCAAGATGATTTTTTTGAACATATCTTGATGGTGAGTTTTCTGATGTATTTGTATTTTCATTTCCTTCTTCTGTTGCTTCTATATTTCCTTCTCCTACAACCTTTTTCCTTGTAGTAGGTAGAGGATCGTCATTTGTTGGTGCTTCCCTTTTGGTACCTATGGATGCTTCGTTAATCACAAAATCAATGCATTCAACAATCTTTCGAAGCCTTTTATTATAACATTTATATCCCTTGCTTCTAGAAGAATATCCAAGGAGGATTCCTTCATCATCTCTAGATTCAAACTTTCCAATATTATCATCATTTTTCTTTATCTAACATTTGATTCCAAAAATTCGAAAGTGTTTAACGGTTGCAAGCTTACCAAGGCAAAGTTCATGTGGAGTTTTATCATTGCTCGCTCGAACATGAGCTTTGTTAAGTATATCTACAGTTGTATGTGTTGCTTATCCCCAAAAGGTGTGAGGTGTTCCTGACTCATCAAGCATGGCCTATGCCATTTGTTGGACTATCTTGTTGATTATTTCTGCCACTCCAATTTGTTGAGGAGTTTTAGCTATGGAAAATTGTCTTTTGATACCATGTTGTTCACAGAAATTGGAGAACTCATCTAATATAAACTCTCCTCCTCTATCAGATCTATGAAATTTGATTTTCATATCTAACGCATTTTCTATCGAAGCCTTGAATTCTTTAAATTGATCAAATACCTCATCTTTATATTTTAGTAAGCCAATCTAACACATTCTAGTAAAATCATCAATGAATAATATCAAGTCTTGTTCACCATGAGGAGACTTCTTTCTCATAGGACCACATAAATCAGTATGAATAAGTTCAAGTGGCTTACTTGAATTACCTTCTTTAGCTTTAAATTGAACTCCAGTTTGCTTACAAAATTGACACGATTTGTAGATGTTATTTTCAAGTGGAGAGATGTTGGGGAAGTCATAGCCTACTCACATTCTGCTTGATTTGTATAATTTAGAAAAGCTAAGGTGCCCCAACCTTTTGTGACAAAGCCAACTTTCTTCATATTTCCTTAAATAACAATGTTATTGGTTGCCTTCTAAGACATAGACATTGCCTGAAGTTCTTGTTCCTTTTATTATGACCTTACCTGTATCCAGATTTCTTAGCATGCAATTCTTTGATTTGAAAATAACTTCATGCCCTTGTCCACACGTTTGACTAACACTTAACAAGTTATGTCTTAATCCATCAACAAATAACACATTTCCAACCTTGACCTTTTTCTTTAAAAGCACAATTCCTTTCCCTCTTATAGCATTCGGTGAGTTATTACCAAAAGTTACATTCTTTTCTTTTTTTATTTCATTAAAAGAAATAAAATAATCTCTATCACCTGTCATATGCTTTGAACATTCGTTGTCAATGTACCAAATATTCTCTTGGTCTCCTGCATACAAAGTTAGACCACAATTTTTATAGGCAGTGATTTCCTTTTTCCATACATTGGGTGGTATTGTTTTTTGTTCATGCTGATAAGATGGATTTATTTTGCTTCCGCATTTAGTTTATTCATGACCAAAGTTATTACAAATGGAACATTCAATTTCATTCTGAAGAGGTGAGAAAACATTATAAGAATATTTCTTTGCCCCGATATCATTCTTTTGTTTTCTTGCTTCTCTAGTCATAATAGTTTTATAAGCAACACAATTAAGAACTTTGTGACCAAAATTGTGACAAGTGAAGAATTGACCATTGAATTAGGAATACTTGGGAGTATAATACCTTCTTTAGTAGATTTCCCTTTGATTATGGTAAAGTTGTTTTGCATGAGAAGGATTTGATCCTTCAGTCTTTTGCTGAGGGCTACAATTTTGATGATTGATTCCTTTTACTGCATTAACGTAGCTTCATGTACATGTTTTAGAAGATTTCATAGAATTTTGATGTTTCACCATTTGAATTGTGTCCAAGACTTGTCTTGATTAAAGGAGAGAGTTGTAATTTGATGATTTCTTCTAAAGTCTCAGATCCTTTATCGAATCTAAAATTCAGAGCCTTTATTTTCTCAAGTTCCTTTCTTAAACCCATTATTTCAAGTTCTAAATTTTCACAGTGCCTTTCCTTTTCTAGAACTCATTTCTTCAAAACTTATTTAGCTAATTTAGATTCTTCTAAATAGATTTTTAGCTAAGTTATTTCTTCAACAAGAGTATTTTCCTTATACATACAGATTTCCTTTTCTTCTATAGGCCCCATAAAAACATCATCAAATTCATCCACACATTTTTCTTCAAATTCCATAAGAATCTGATAATCTTGATCAAATTCAACATCCTCGTTGTTGGAAGAATATTCACCATCTTCACGAGTATAAAATCTTTTCTTGCTACCAAAACTTTTTTTAACACTTCCTTTCAGAAAATTATTCCCTTTCTCATGATTTTGTTTATAAGGACATTTAGCAGCATAGTGACCTACTCTTTCCAAGGAAGAACATTTAAAAGGAAACTTACCTTTAAACCTGCCAGTTCCTACCTGAAGTTTCTTCACAAAGTTTGTTTCTTCTTCGTCTGAAAGATAAGCTATTTACTTAGGCTCTTCCTTTTCCTTTCCTTTGTATGTAGCTTTGAATGAAACTTCTTTGATATCTGATGGACCCCCTTTTATCGTTTCAAAGGTTGTTAAAATCCCATGGAGCTATTCAATATTGAGATTATTCAAATCCTGCATTTCTTCAATGACAGAGACTTTGGACTCGAATTTTGAGGTTAGAGATCTTAAAATTTTCTCAACAATAGTAGAATCTTTTATTTCATCACCAATATTTTTCATTCACATAACGATCTCATCTACACTAAGGAAAAATCTTGCAATAATTTCATCATCATGCCTTCTCAGAGTTTCATATTGAATTATAAATGTTTGAATTTTAGCGCTTTTTACCTTTAAGTGTCACCTTCATAGATTTGAACAATATTGTCCCATATAGCCTTTGCGGTATTCAACTACATGACCTTCACAAATTCTAATTCATCCAAGCTTCCTAAAATAGCATTGACTACCTTTACATTTGTCTCATATTGTTTCTTCCTTGCATCATCTGTGGGAATGGAGGTTGGGTATTGATACCCACCTTCTACAATTTCCATACATCAACACGAAGTGCTTGCAAATATACTCTCATTATGACTTTCCAAAATACAAAGTTAGTTTTATTAAACAAAGGTGGCTTAATAGAAAATGTTCCTTCTTGACTATTCATCTTAATGGATCTCCCTTTAAGCAATCAAGCTTCTCCTGAGGGACTTGCTCTGATACCAATTGTTGGGAAAAATACTAAGAGCAGGGACAGGGGGTGAATCATTATTTTAAAATTTAACCTTAAAATTTCATATATTGAATTCTCTACAGTATTGTTCTTAAAGAAGCCTCTGTGTAACAACCCTAGTGAAAATTCCATGTAATAAAAGTAATAAATGCAAAATAATAACCACGGTTGATGGGACACTTATTCCAAGATGAATGTTGGGCAATACATCCTAGTGTGGGTGTTCATTTTGGTTAATATAGCTAAATAAATTGGCAAAGGCAATGGCTAAGGCTTTGGAAAAGCAAAATGGCATTTTTGGCACATTTATTTATGAAAATAATGGAAATTAGGAGAAAAGGGAGGTGAAAGGTCACAAGTTGCATGTGAGGAGGAAAATGAAGGAAAATAATGGAAAATGAAGAAAATATAGGCTTAATAAAAAGGCTTCTGAGGATCAGTTCACAAACTTTTTCAGTTCGGTTTTGGAGCTCTCTCTCTCTATTCTCTCTCTCCCCCCCATTCTTGGACACTTAGAGTTTCTTGGAGCACTCTTGGAGAGTGTGGCATACTTGGAGTTTTGGAGCAAAAAGGCAAAGGAAGAGCAGGAAAGCGCAAGAAGACATCGGGATCAACAAGTACAATGGATTTGGCTTGTAGGTACCGAGTTGCATGTATGTTTTCCTCACTAGTTTTGGCATGCATGGCATATTCATGTGGATTATTGGTCATGATCTATCATAAGCATGGACGATTTCCTTGATTGATAGTGGATTTGCCTACCCTTTCCATTTCGTGGATAGCCATGGTGTTATGGATTTGTTTCTTTGTTTTCTAGTTGGTTCTCATGTTTCCTTAGCTTGGGTTGAGTTATTAGTTCTTGGAAGCCCTAGTTGGACAAATGCTCTGGAAGCCGTGTAACAACTTGGGTTGAGTTACTAGTCTTGGAAGCCTTGGTTGGACAAATTCACTGGTAGCCCTTGCTGGGTTGAGTTACTAGTCCTAGAAGCCCGACGGTAGCTGTGGGCTGAGTTACTGGTCCTGGAAGCCTTGCTTGGAACAAACGCTCTGGAGCCCTAGAAGGCTTGGGTATAAACCAATATGATGATGGTTTTGTGATGTCTGACCATGAGGTGGAATCATTGTTTGATGGGTTGAGGTGGTTGGACTCTAGAAGCCCTCGATGGTTTTGGATTGATGTGTTTTATGAGATCCCACATTCATGTTTGGAATATGGCACTAGGGTGAATGGATGAAGAGATATTTGGCTCAACCTTTCTATGGTTGGGTGGAACGTGGTAGTCATATCTCGGGTTTGGATTTCGCATCATCAATATGAGGTTATTTCAATCAACAAATTTTCAGTTTCTAAAACTCTAATTGACTTAGGAGCTGCTATCAATGTCATGACAACAGAAACCATGAAATGTTTTAACTTGCCAAATATCCAACCAACCACCACAATTATGGAACTAGCTGATAGATCCAAAGTAGTGCCAGAAGGAGTGCTTGAATATTTTATTGTTTCTTTGGATTCTTGGGAATATCCTATAGACTTCCTAGTCCTACACCCAAAATCAAACTTAGGAGGTCATCCCTTAATTCTTGGAAGACTTTGGTTAGCCACAATTGATGCCTTTACTGGTTGTAGATCAGGATGTATGATCATATCACATGGAAATGAAGAAAGCATATAACACTCTATCCTCCTGCTCAATCTCCTTCTTTATTATCTTGGCCTGATGAACAAAAAGAAGAAATTCAACATATTCTAAGCACTAATCAAGCTTTCGATTTTAGAGAAGAGGATAATAAGGACTTAATAGATCTCTTCATTTCAGAACTTGATATTTCAGAGCAGCTAAGAACCATCCAATATGAAATTGCAACTCAATTGTTATATCAATTTTTTTAGGGAGCTTGCACTATTAATTCATTACAAACATCATTTGAAGCAATTTTTCCTGTTAACTCAATTACAAATTCTCAAAGTAGAGTGATTCAAATCAGCCCCAAAAAGAATCTTAACATTGGTAACAATTTACAATCATTACAAGAAGAATAAGTAATTGTACTATTAAAGAAATACTCAAAATCTTTTGCTTGGGATTATACAGATATATAGGGAATTCATCCAAAAACATGTATCCACCATATTTACACATATGAAACTATCAAACCTATAAGACAACCACAAAGAAGAATGAATCCAATGATGAAGGAGATAGTAAAAGGAGAATTGTAGAAACTATTATAGGTAGGATTTATCTACCCCATCTCTGATAGTCAATGGGTTTCTCCCTTAGTTGTGGTTCCTAAGAAAAATGGAAAATGGAGAATCTATGTAGAATATAGAGAATTGAACAAAACAACACTACCATTCATCGATCAAGTACTAGATTCATTACCAGGGAATTTTTTCTTTTCTTTTCTTGATGGATTTAGCGGTTATAATCAAATCAAGATAGCATTAGAGGATTAAGACAAACCTACATTTAATTGTCCATGGGGTACATATGCTTACAATGTGTTACCTTTTGGATTATGTAATGCATTTGCTACTTTCCAAAGAGCAATCCTAGCCATCTATGTTGATCTTATACATGAACATGTAGAGGTTTACATGGATGATTTTATTGCTTATGGGAACACATTTGATTATTGTTTAAACAATTTGGAAAAAGATTTACAAAGATGCATTGACACAAATCTATCTCTCAGCAATGATAAACGTTTTATGATGCTAACAGAAGGGATAGTGTTGGGACACCATATTTTGTCTTCTGGAATAAAGGTGGATCTAGCAAAAATACAAATCATTGTAAACTTGTCACCACCAACAACTCAAAAAGAAGTAACAAGTTTTCTAGGTTATGTAGGTTATTACCGGAGATTTATGGAAAATTTCAGTAAAATAGCTTTGCCATTATTTAAACTACTTACAAAAAACACAAAATTTCAATGGAATAATGATTGTCAACATGCATTCGACAAACTCAAACAAAAATTGTCCATAACACCAATTCTCAAAGGACCAAATTAGTCATTACCATTTCATATATCCCCTTTTGCATTAGATATTGCAATAGGAGCATCACTATGTCAAAAGGAAAATCAATTTAACTATGCTATCTATTTCATCAGCAAAAATCTAACTCCAACTGAGTTAAATTATACAATAACTGAAAAAGAAATGTTAGTTGTTGTGCATGCAGTAAATAAATCCAGACATTACATAACGAGATATCAAGTGTTCATTCATAATGATCATTCAGCCATAAAATATCTAATAAATAAACCTATCACTAATGGAAGAATCACTAGATGATTGTTATTAATGCAAGAGTTTAATGTTACTATTTTAGATTGACCAGGAAAATACAATCAAGTGGCAGATTTTCGGTAAAGGCTTCATCTTCCTAGTGAGATTGTTCCTATTTCTGATAATTTTCCCGATGAGCTCTTATTTTCTATAACAGTCAAAACCCCATGGTTTGCTGACTTAGCTAATTATCTATCATATGGAAAATTACCTTCTCATTTTACAAACAAACAGAAAATAAGAAAATAATTGGAGATAGTGCTAGATATAGTTGGGTTAATGGGGACCTTTTCTATACTGGACCTGATCTTTTAATTAGAAAATACATAAGAGAAAATGGAATTTTCGATATTTTAAAAGCATGTCATGATGAACCATGTGATGGTCATTTTGCAGGGAAAAGAACAACATACAAGGTGTCGAATCTAGGTTATTATAGGCCATCAATATTGAGAGACTCCAAGACTTATGTTAAAAAGTGTGACATGTGCCAAAGGATAGGCAAGCCTATAGTTTTTGATGAAATTCCATTGAAACCACAAGTGCTTATAGAGCCATTTGAGCAATGGGCTCTTGACTTTGTGGGTCCTATAAACCCACCCTCTAATGGTAAGAAGTACATCCTAATATGTATTGACTATGTAACAAAATGGGTGGAGGCCAAAGCAATGACCAAGGCAACAAAAAATGCAGTTGTATCTTTTCTTTTTGAAGAGATATTTGTAAGATTTGGAGTTCCAAGGCAGATTGTCACAGATCAAGGAGCACAGTTTACTTCCAAACTTGTTAGAGATCTTACAGAGAAATACAAAATTGAGCACATGAAATCAACTCCATATCAACCTCAGGCGAATGGACAAGTGGAGTCAACAAAAAAAAATCCTCGAGAACATCATGACAAAGACAGTGAAGATGCACATGAAGGATTGGTCAGATAAACTGAATGAAGCATTAGGGGCTTATAGAATAACATGGAAGAATACCATTAGATTTAGCCCCTATCAGCTTATTTATGGAAAAGAAGTTATGTTACAAATTGAATTACATATCTATACATACAAACTTACAGCAGAATTGGGATTGGAGCTGTCAAAAGCACAACAACAAAGAATAATTCAGCTCAATGAATTATATGAGATCAGAAAACAGGTTGTAGAACGTACATCATTAGTGCAACAACAAAGAAATAAATGGCATGACATATTTATTAAGAAGAGTATTTTTCATATAGGGGACTGGGCACTTCTTTTTTATTCAAAATATAAAGATTTCAAAGCCAAATTTACTACTCATTGGCTAGACCCATATGAAATATAAGAAACCTTTGACAATGGATCAGTGAGAATTAAAACAATAGACGAAGCTGCAACATCATTCTTAGTCAATGGACATAGATTAAAAGTGTACAATAAACTAGTAAATAAGGATGATTTTCTAAAGAAACTTTCAGCAAAAAAAGACATGCAATTTTTTGAAAAGCATAGTCATATGCCTTCCTTATTTGCAATATATATATATATATATATTATATATATATATATATATATATATATATATTATTAGAGGAGAGGAGGAGAGAGAGAGAGAGAGAGAGGAGAGAGAGAGAGAGAGAGAGAGAGATTTAGCTGTGAAAATCCAGTTTTTTGGCACAGAACAAATCCAAATTCATATTTGAAAACCAAGTTAATTGGTGAATATGAATTCCTTTCTTTTCAGTTTATGTATCAATTTCACATTCTATTCCTCCATTTCCAAACTTGAGGACAAGTCTCCAAATAAGCAAGGGAGAGAGAGAAACAAAAGCATTTATACTTTTGTTATCTTGTCCACCTCAAATCTTGTATGCTTATCATCATCAAAAATCAATTACTTCAAGCTACTTCAAATTCAAGCTATTCAATTTCAGTGGAACCTAAACATTCAACAACAAAAAATTTTCAGAAAGGACCTCTGAAAAGAAAAAAAGTTACACTTTAAGTGACAACCAAAGGAGCTACTTCAAAAATACTACATCTCAAAGAAAAGCTATTTACACTAGAGGACTACTTCAGAAGACTACTTCATCTCAAGAGAAACAAAGAAGGAGCCTATTTCTACAAAGATACTTCTAGAATCAAGCTACAATCAAGGAACCAATGGAAAGTTTTGTAAGTTACATTTTATTTTTTAATTCTTTTGATTTTAAATTTACACTTGTAATTAAAGACTAGTTAACCTTGATGCATCCTTTCTATTTCTGCATAAAAGTATCCTTCACTCTATAAACCCTTGCATAAACTCTTTCTATGCTTCCATCTTCCTTCAAATTTAAGCCAAAATCATAGAGCAAAAATCCTTTCCTTTCCAATAAAAACAATGCAATATGATTGAAAAGAGAAAGAAGTGTTCTCTGCAAATGAAATGAGAAGGGGTTAATATCAAAGTAAGTTGTACATCAGAATTGAGGAAATCTTATTAAAAATTTTGTACTTAGCAAACAAGTTGAAGAAAGGCAGTGTCTAAAGGTCAGAGCTTGTAAGAATCCTTTGTTTTAAAAAATAATCATTACAGTAAAAACAAGACTCTGTTTTTAAATGACCCTGAAGTGGTCATTTAAAGAAACAATCTTTCAGAAGCACATTTGGGAAATAAGATCCAAAATATTGTATAGGTTGTAGAAGAGAGTCAAGGGAAATATCATGAATTGATTTCATTATTGCATAATGACAAACACAGCCTTGCCTTAATAATTTTTCTTGGGGGACAGTATTGAGTTATCATACCAAAGAGACAAAATGATTATCTTAATTGGCACATAAAGAAAACCTTATTTTATTTTTCATGCAAAAGAATAAAATCATCCTCGTTTTCTCATGAAGACAGCCTCAAGAAAAATCATAAGATAGCCTTGTTCTAAAAGCCTGGAATATTGTTACAAAAAGTCAAAATTGACATGAAATTGGTATGTTGAACAACCAAGTACTCATTGAAGATTTCTATACAAGATTAAACTTGAAACTATGGAGTACAACATTTCAAAAGAATGATCAACAGAGAAACAGATCAATAATGAAATGAGTAGATTATATTGTGGAGTAAAAAGAAAAAGGAATCGTCAAATTATATGTAGCATTTTTATGTTATGAGAAGAGGGAATACCATAATGAAATGAAAAATCTTGCCTGCAATATGATGGGAAATGAATGATTTTGGGAGTCATAAGCATACTACAACATTAAGAGAAACATGAGGCAACTACAAGCAAGATTGCAAGCATTACCTCAGATATTTCAAAATTAACCCAGGCAGATAGAACCTCTACGAGAATGGTCTCGTGAACCTCTAAGAAGCCGGTCTTTAATGGGAAAAGCAACATGGGTTGTTAAAAGCTAAACATAGTAGTAAGAACAGAGTTGGAATAACAAGAAATCTGCTCAAGAACTCGAACCAAAATCATCACGTTTGAACCACATTACTCAAGAACTAAAACATAATCAAAATTTTAAAGAAGAAGCTTCGAGCATTGGAAAATGAAGTTATCAAAAGAGGTAAGGGATGAAACTAGTGATTTATATTATTTTTTAAAGGTCCTCAAAGAGTCAAGACTCATTAAATGAAGTGACCATAGAATATGAGATTCAAGGGTAAGACAACAGTTACAGTTCAGAAAACTAGTTATATGTTCCCTTTCTAGGTAAGATATCCCAAAAATATCGTAGTAAATCGTCGCAGGAAATCCAAACTGAAGCCCGAAAATACGAAATTGATGCCAAAATTTATGTGTGAAACGTGTCAACAGACAATCTATCTCGTGGATTTGGAAATCACTTGGCAGGTAGCTATAGGTAAGAACTCCAGATTTTGGTTTGGTAATTGTATGAGAAACAAACAGCTAGCATCGAGAAAGGAGTAATCGAAAAAGGACTTGTGAAAACTCAAAGAGCTGAGAAGTAGGGTGTAAATCACGAGGATCTTAAGTTTTTACATAAACCCTTTATCAATCCATTTTTCTTCTTTCGTGTTCAAACCACAGGGGCAATTAAAGACATACAAAGGGGTTTTGTGGATTGAGAACAACACCAAATTGATCTCAACACCAAGCAATCCGAATTTTTTTTCAAAATGGAATGAATAATTGAACCAGTGGGGTTCCAATAAGAGAAATGGACACAGGAAAGTAGAGATCCACTTCATAAAGAAGATTTACTTGAATTTCTCCAAAAATTCAATGGGTATAACTATTCCTATAACAGAGGATTATATAGCCCTTGCTACAAGGTTTCCACAAACAGAGAAAGATATCACTGGGGAAAACATTTCAAAGGAAAATATTGGAATATCTTTTTTCAAAAGTCCAAAAAAGGAACCTTCAATTGGAAGAATGGAGTCATAAGAGAATGGTTTCAAGAACCATGGAGAGAACTCGTCCTCATCATTCAAAAATACCTCACATGTGATGAAAGGTATAGTGTGGTACATATGTACCACATCAAAAACCTCCAACATGTCAAGGGAGATAACAAAGTCAACCTTCCATATTTCTTTACCACAAACCTATTGAAGATGATTGAAGGTGTTAGTGAAAAAAGTGACAGGAAGGAAACTAGTTGTTATCATCAAGGACTGAAGATGCTTGTTGAACATCACTTGAAGAACACAACAATAGAAACGTGGACAAGTTTCCTTGAGAGGAACAATTTCATTGAAAGTCATAAAGAAGAGAAATCAGATGTAGCTTCCAAAGCTAATACACAACCAAACTTCTCAAGAGAAGTAATGTACACATCTTCTTACCCCAGGACAAGATCAAAGAAAAAAATTGAATTGGAAATATGTGAAAAATACAAACCATTTGTCTCCTTTCCTAGAAAATCTAGGAAGAAAATATTGGAAAAGGTTAAAATGTTGGAGGAACCTCATATTGAGATTCATGACATAGCTGAACAGGAATATTTTGAGGAGCTTCCCATTGATGAAGCACAAAAAGAGCATCGTGACCTTCTCGAGGAATTGGAAAAGCAGGAAAATGAAAAGCTTAAAGAAATAGAAAAAGGCAGATGGTATGAGGAAAATGAAAACGAGGATTCATCCTCTTATTCTCCATATGAGAAATTAAGCAAGAAAATAAAAAAGATAGCAAAAGAGACTTATGGAGAAACTTCAAAGCCAGATAAAGAGGATGAGAAAAAACAATTGGAAGAACTGAAAGCAAAGCTTCAAGTGACAAAGATAATTGAAGTACATTTAAAGAATGAAAATGATATGACAAAAGTTAAAACAACAAACTTGTGGAAGAAAACAAACAACTTAAGAAGAAGGCAAAGAAGCTTGAGACACATAATTTTCTTATTTCAAAGCAAGCCTACATATAGTTAAAGGAAAAGAAGCACTAGCAGTATAAGTATCAGACACAAAAGGTAAAGAGCAAAATCTATAAGAGGAAGGAAACAAAAGTAGAAGGAATAGAGGTTCTTCTATAGGCAGCTCAAGTAGAGGCATCAACATCAGCACCCAAGAAAAGAAAGAGATCCAAGAGGATCAATCAAGCATGAGGACATGCTTGATGCACAGCAAGGGGGAGTGTTGGCCTCCAATTTTGGCTTATTTTTACCTTATACATTTCGTTATCTACCACTTTTTCTCACTACTTTATTATCATATTCACCTCATTTTTCTCTTTCATGCACATCAAGGTAGTCAAACTATGTCTTTTAATTAGTTTAGTGTTTGAATCAAAATTGAGCATTAAAATTAAATTTGGACAGAACTTGAAAAGCTTGTAATGGCTTGATTAAAGTCAAGGTTGCAGGACACCTGGGTTTGAATCAAATGCATACCTGGAAAAAATAGGAACCAAGGATGGATGAACACATGTTGGATTGCATCAAATCAGCTAGAAGCTAGCCGGTCAACACTGATCAAACCTCACCAATCACTCAAAAAAATCCCCTAAATTAGGGGCAGTTTTATGATTTCATGGTATTCATCCTTATTTTGTGTAACAAACAGATAATTTCGACCTGATTAGATAGATTAGAACTCTATTAGGTTGTTACAACTATTTTAGCTAAGTTTCTTATATTTTTGGCTTATTTAAGCCCAATTATTCAACAGTTATGAACATGTATTATGATTGTGAGAATGATTTCGGCAAAATCACATAGAGAATCATTTGTTGATGCGTTTAGAACCAACTAGTGTGGTTCATCGTCAGGACAAGTTGAGGAACAATTCTGAGTGGTCCATTAAATAGAGCATGCAGGTCCTTCAACGGCTATATGAACGGGCAACGGTTAAAGAAACAATTAACGGTTATAATATAAATAAATACTTATACTAATAATTATTATTATTTATTAAAACATCAAATTATCCAAATATTGTTATAATGATGAACTTGTCCTGACGATGAACCACACTAGTTGGTTCGAAACGCGTCGACAAATGATTCTCTATGTGATTTTGCTAAAATCATTCTCACAATCAAGTATGGATCACAAAAATCTAAACTCTTTAATGTATTATGATTATTGAGACTACTTTACTTCTGACGATAATTTGAGGAGATTGTTTTCCATTTTCTTGTTGTTCCTGTTATGGAATGTGATTGCTGATCTATAGTAGCTGAAAGTTTCAAGTGTACCAAGCAAGGATGGAGGGCCCCCATTCTGAGCTAAGTACACTCCAGTGTAATTTTATGCATAATTGTGAATATTTTAGATAGTTGTTTTCTTTGCAGTTCTTGTGAATATTTTCAAAATAGATTCATTACATGCCATGTTCATTTATGTTTTTGAATGATTTTATTTTAGTAATTAGTCTTAGAAAGGAAGGACAATGAAGGCATCTAAGTTAGATCATCTTCCTTCTAGATTAAGAACTGAATAGTAAATTGTGTTTATGCATTTGATCTTTTATTGCTTTGATTTTTGATATGATTTATGGTGAACTGATCTTGTTGGGATACGAATGATGATGGAGGAAAAACAGGACCTCTAAGTTAGAGCCTCTCCCTCATTTCCTATGTTCTACAAAGACTCATTGCACTCTTGCTTCTAGATTAAATTTTCATAGTTTCTTTTCAAGTAATTTATATTTGTAATATGCATTTCCATTATTCTTATTTGAACAACTACTTCCTACACTAGTTAATCTAAGCTTCCATAAACTTTGGTTTGCTTCTAAGTCTACCAACTAGGATTGATAAGAAAACACATGTTTTAATTTACCCAATCAATTGAACCAACAATCTCCACCATATATATATATATAATATATATATATATTATTAATAATCATGTTTTTTTTTTAACAAATTTTGTTTTATTTTCTTTAATAAGAATTACTGGAATTTGTATTATAAAAAGACTACATAAATTTTACAGCAAAGTATGTATATAAAATAGAGCTCAATAACAAGAGGTTTTAAAACAATACATTCAAAATCTAGAAATTCTTGAAATACACTAAGTTCAGTTTATGATGATGAGTATAATGTCTACAAAATCAGCCAAGTATCTTAATTACTTTGAAGCACATGGTCAAAATGAAATTTACTAAAAAGAAGAGCATTGTCTTCAATGATTTCCCTCTATTTTTTAGCCTTTATTGATGATAGGATGCTTGACTACACTCTTAATTGTAGCTTGCTAAGCTTGCTCTAGGACACATTTTTCAATTAGTTTTCCAAGTGTCATGATTTAATATTGGGGGATGATTTCAAATGTGAACTCGTGGTTAATGACTAAGGTCCCAATTGTTCTCAAAAAACATAGACTCCAAGAATATGTGGCTATAGAATTTCCTCTAGGGTAATAACACACCCCACCCCCTGCACTTGCAATTCCTGGATTTTGTTTTCAAGCTCCATGAAAGAAGAGAATATAAGTAGTATGTTCATCATTCCATTTTGGAAATTATTCTTGGTTCATGAGAAGGTACCAACTTGATCTTAGGGACACTAATCTCCTATTAAATATGGGGGCATGTGTGCTAAGATTAAATTACACCAACCAAGTCTTTTTATTAGGTTCCAACAGTTTTGGAGATGAGAGACAAGAGCCTTTAGAGTTGATGTATTGTGCTAATAGTTCAATAGTTCTATTTGCCACCAATTTAAGATTAGAAGACTCCCATTTGAAGATTGCTCAAATTCTTGCAAACTAGACTCTCCAGTAGATATATTTTAAGATAGTAATCCACAAGTGCTTCAAAAATGTTTTGTTGTTAAGGTTCCCTAATACATGAATCATAATTTTCTAAGTAAACACCTCCAAGAATCTAGGCTACAAAATCTATGCTTAATATCTTTCAATCCATGTTCCCATACTTATGATGTGAAGTGGCATTCCAAGAATAAATGGGAGTTAGTTTCTAGATTTTCCAAACATAAACCATATTTTGAAGGACCATGTACCTCTCTCTTTGAAAAATTCTCTACACTTGTATTTTTCCCATGTACCAAGGTCCTAGTAAAACATATTAATTTTAAGGATACCATTTGGATGCCAAATCTGATTTGCATAAGGGAGATCTACGAGGAAGAGCAAATCTTACCAATTGTGTCTCATAACCCTTCTTTATTGAAAATTTTGATATCCCCTCTCGCCATGCTAAACAATAGAGGAGTTCCTTCTTGTAGCACACTCTTTAAGATGAATTTCTAATTGCTAAACTAAATGGGAATGTTCAAGTGGAAGAACCAAAATTCCATCCATTCCACTAGCCATTAGAAGAACGTGATGAAATTTCATAAACATACTTTTTTCTTCGACAATATGACCAATCTTTCAAAGGATGAAGTTTAAAAGAACATTGTCACTCCAAAGCTCAATATTCTTCCCATTCTAGGGGACCCAAGACAATTGAGATTGAATTATTGGGATAATAGCTTTAACATGCAAGTTCCAAATAAGGGACTCATCTCTAGATGATAAGGATGAATCCAAACATCTTTTCCTTGTACCTATGAAATATTTTTTTATTAGGACTTTTTTCTACAACTCATATTTCCTTGTAACCAATTGTAATATTCCCTTTTTGGATATGGTCAAAGTGGATGGAATCTGCCCATGGTACTTACCTTCGTTTTTCGAGGAAAACAATAAAATAAAGTCTCTAGAGAGTCCATCAAGCCTATAAAAGGATATATCCCAAAGGTTAAAAATTATAACAAATCTTACACACTTTAGTGTTCTGACTAAAGTAAAAGAAATTAAACCTTCAGAAAGAAGAAGAACACAAAGGATCTAAAAACGCAGTCACTTATTTAATTAATAATTGCAAATAATACATGCCATAATGATAATCATAGAAACCCTTGCCAATGGAATGCAAGGCTGCTCATTAATAGACTCAACCAACTGAACTTTGAAGCACACTCGTGGACCCTGGATGGATCCACCAGGCGAATTCACCCACAGGGTTTTCATCCCAGGGATCATACTAGAACTGGCCTTGCCAAGTTCTCCACAAAGACAAAAGAAATAGATAACTCGGGATGATCCCACTATTAGGCTCCTATCCCCTTTTATAGGCTTGATGGACTCTCTAGAGACTTTATTTTATTGTTTTCCCTTGAAAAATGAAGGCAAATACCATGGGCCAATTCCATGGGAAAATACCACGGTAAATACCATGGGCAGATTCCGTCCACTTTGACCATATCCAAAAAAGGGAATATTACACCAATCACCACAAAAACTTGGCTCCCATTGTGAGAATAATTAGAATTGGGTCGTTATTCAAGGTCCATTGTGTGCCTTGGGTGCTTTGACAATTCGTTAACTCACTAGACAAAACCCCTTGTTATTTTTCCTCCTTGCCATAAGAGTTTTTGTATCTCTCAAGCTGTCTGTTGTTTTATACCTACAAGGGATAATAGCACTAAATAATAAAAATGGGTAGACCTATAGTACATATTTTATGAGAACTAGGTGCACTACAAGGTTCAACCACTACACTCCCCATTTGATAAATTTAGTCCTCATGTTTTCATAACCTGCTACCACAAGCTAGAGGAGGAGAAATGTAGACAAATAGGCATCACTAGATATTTGAAACAATACCAAACATCCTTATAAGGAAATTGAAATATGCTAGAGAGAACAATAAGTATATTTTTGCTTATATTCCAAGCATAAGTCCGGTTTTTGTTGTGATTTATCAAGCCTCCAAATGCTTGAGTAACCAACTCTAGGATATTCTTGAACATTATTGCAATATTGACATAAGCTTCTCCTAAAACAAGGGTGTCATCAACAAACTAAGAATATTAATGCTTTAACTCCTCTTATGATTTGTATACCTAAAATATTTCCATTGTTGTGTTTGGATTCTAATGATATATTGAGTGGTTCTACCTTAATAATGTATAGCAAAGAGAAATAGATGGAAACCTTGCCTTAGGCCCTTGCTTGCTTTGAAGTAACCAGAGGGAAGTTGATCGACTAGTGGAAAGATCAAAGGGTTATTGATATAAGAAAAATCCAACAAATAAAATCAACATAGAAACCAAACCTATGAAGAACATTGAAGAGAAAGGAGTGTCACACTGAATCAAAAGAGTTTTACATAATGAAAAAGGTATGAACCTTGAGAAAGCGGAGGAATTCTCCTTTTTTGGAATAAGAGTAAGGAAGATGGAATTTGCAACCCTCATATTTGAAATTTATTTTTGCCATTCAATTATCCAATTAAGAACTCCACCTCAAGGTGACCCCATGACTTGAGGAAAAACTCTCGTGGGAATTGAAGCTTGCCCAATAATAAAAAAAAACTCCTCACTTTCCACCATTAATAATAACTTATTTGAACATCTTAACAAAAGTTTTAGTGATTGGAAATCTTCCATTTTAAAAAATTAAATGTAAAATCACTATTTTATTTCAACAAATGACCATCATTAGAATAATATATCATATGGAAAAAATAATTTTATTATTTATTTAATTTAACAAAACTGTCAATTATAAAAAATATAGGTTAATTTAAAAGAAATAATTACCATAAATCATCTCATCCTTAATTAAAATTGATATTTTAAAAATCAAAAGAGATTAGGTTCACTATACATAGGTTAATTTGTAATTTTCAAATGACTTTGTTTAAAAAAAATATTAATATTTAACTATTTTTTTTTGTAATACTTGAATGATTCGACGAATTTTACTTACCAAGCATCTTGTGGTTGCACTGTAAGACGGGCACATTGAAATATATGTAAATAAGAGCTTCAACATTTTAAATGTTTTGATCAAATTTTACTTATCAAGCGTATTGTGCTTGTATTGTAACTAATTTTGTTTTGTAATATTTAAATGATTCGATGAATTTTAATTATCAAGCATACTGTGGTTGTAGTATAAGGCGGGCACGTTTTTGTAATATATGTAAATAAAGAAAGATGCATGGCAGCAAGTCCTTGTCTTGAGTGGGAGTTTGAACATGAAGAAAAGATTAGCTTGTAGAAAACAATTTTGAACTAGAAACCATCATAGAAAATGCACTTGTCATTTGGTTAATTTTTTTACTGTTATATTTGACTACCAATTCTTCATCTTGAAGGTGCTCACACATAGAATCAGGGAATTTTCGTGGTCCTGATGTTAAGATTGACTGAGGACAATAATTTTCTAATTTTCTTGGTCTTGGTGTTAGGATTAACTGGGGACAATAATGACTGTAGATACACATAGTCTCTCAGACGTGAAACAAAGACTGTAGCAAGGTCCTCTCTAAATGTGCAATGATACCCTGCCCAGATTTGGTTCAAATCATCATGCTTAGAAACTGAATAATGAGATTTACAAACAACCTTTACAAATCACCTTCCTTTATGAATCACCTTCTCATTGCCATCTCTCAGAGCAAGCATGTCAACAAGGTAAGTTACTTTAAAATGTCTTGAATGTGAGCATGGATGTAAGCCTTTGCGGTACGCTCAAAATCTCTTTAAGTACCTTGTATTTCAATTTAGGTCTGTCTAGTTCCCTGGTTCTCTGCAACACAAACACATACAAAATAAAGGTACACTAGAGTCAATGGGCGTAAAAAGGGCCTAATAATCACTAAGAACATGTGGGTTGCACAGAGGATAATATTTTATCAATGAAAGAGAGCACGCTATCACACAAAACATGGTTGAAAGAAAAAGAAAGGGTTTGCTAGGGTTTACCATATTCGACTGAGGTTTTACCATATTCAACTTACACATCCAGACCTAAATCAAATGAGTGAGTGCCACAATGGGATTCCTTGACTAGGTTAGAAGGATCCTTCGTCTTTAATTGTGTTATTATGGCTACTTGACCTATTTCGCTATTTGTACAGTATGAGAGTTGAGACCAATAAAGACCCTGCCAGACTCCAATGAAACAATAGCTGACATATTGAAGCTCATTTTGCAGCGTGGAGCAGCTTTAACAAACATAATGTAATGACAAGTCAAGAACAAGTTCAACAACTCTCAATAGCTACTCTTTTCATTGAATACATGCATTTCAGGTGGATGAATACTGTGGAATATACACTGATAATGAGCCCATTGTGCTTTACACTCCTCTTTACCATAGTCTTTCTTAGATGTGAAGGCACTCTGCAAGCAAAAGATAAAAGATAGTGAACGCATTGCATATTTAACACCCAGTAGGTTCAAATAATTCCATGGAGCATTTAAATATAAAAGCAACTAACATGTAATGGAATACATACCTTGCATTCAATAAGATTGTCGAAAGCCTTGCCACTCATGGCATAGCGAACAACAAACTTCAATACATTCAAAGGAAAATAGAACACCAGATTATACATCCAAATAACTCTTTCCCAATCCCAAACAATAGGTTTGATGTTTGTAAAGATAAAGTCTGCATAAACTACAATGAACGTTGCAATCTAGAAGCAGAGGATAGAAACAAGATATTGGTCAGTTACTTATGCAGCTTCGTTGAGAATTCTACAACTTTGGGCAATAATATTCCAGGACTGCTCGCTGATACAAACAAGGTTCAATGCATCCATCTTGTAAGACATAGACCAATTCTTGCTTGCATAAGCTAGTGTTAAAACAAGGAAGAGACATAGGTCCCATAGGGCTGGCTGCACAATCCTAAAAAAAAGAAGTTGTATTTAATAAAATGGAAATGGAAAATTGTTAAAATTGGCAATTAAGGCCAAATTCCACCTTAGGATAGATCATATGATGGAGATGATTGTTGCATTGGGTTCCTCTTTTTAAGAGGTCCAATTTTGATATAAATATCATCTCATTCTAACAAGAAAAAATGGAATTTTGAATTTATTCTCTCTCATGCACAAATGGTCAAGGTCGGCCTCAGTCAAATGTAGGCTCAAGAAGCCCAATGGATGTGTCTCCTCACCCTCAACGAATTGTATAAATAGGAGTGACCTCACTTCTCATTTGGACATTCATCACACACATCATTCATCTCTATCTTCTCTTGATTGGTTCATACAACTTGGGCAACCTCTCTCTCTCTATCTCGTACGTGTGGCAGGAGGCCGAAAATTTCAAGGACAAAACACACCGAAATTTCAAAGAATCAAACGTGCATTGACCAACATTGACTAAGGCTAATTTGACCAAGTTTGACTTCTGTTTTCAGGGCAGAATTTCGATTTTCCTAGGCAGATTTTTTGGGCACTGAAATCGAGGTGTTTTGGGAAGTTTGACCAGCGTTGACCTCAGCATTGACTTCATATTTGACCGCAAAAATTACAGTTGTATTTCTCTCTCCTCTGACTGAGTTTGACTAAACTGTTTTGGGTTGACTTTGACTCTCCTTGAAGGCTGAATTGGAATGTTGTTGACCGAGCTGCTTGGAGGATGTTTTGGTGTTGATTTGACCAGCGTTGACTTTTTGGTTAGGGTTGCAGTTGACTGCTGATTTTGTCAATGTTGTTTTTCCTATGTATTGGGAAAGTGGATTTGATTTATGTACTCTCTCTCTGCTGAACTATTGAATAATAATAAGAATATTTGATCAAAGGGTTCTCCCCACATTGGGGTTTTTCCCTGGCATTTGCCAAATCTTGTGTCCTCTTGTCTTGGCTTGTCTTATGCACTTGTTTTTATGTTCTATCTGCATTTACTATCAATGTGATTAAGTTAATGTGATTTCTATTGGAAATCATTGGAAATTGGCATTGGACTAATAAGGAACATTGAAGTAAATTGTGCTAAAGCATAGAACATACCATTGTTATCTAAAACATGGTATCAGAGCTCAGGTGAAGACAAAGCCCAAGCAAGAGTGAGGAAAAGCAATCACTAAAGGAATTTGTTGAACTAAATCTTGGAACTAGTCCAAATGACAACTACATCTTACTTGAAATCTGAGGGCAAGCTTAAGGACAAATCTCATTATCATGCATGGAAGATGTCTCTATATTTGACTTTGGAAGAAAATGATGCCATGGACTATGTCAAAGGAAGAGTAGTGGAGCCTCCTTCAAATGCATTGTAACTGCACAAACAAAATACAAGAAAGATGAGGTTAAAGCTAAGAAAAAAATTTTAGATTCTATTCACTAACCTTTGGTTACCTATATTTCTGATTTGGAAACTTCTAAGGAGATTTATGATAAGCTGGTTGGGATGTTCAAAGTAAAGAATTCAAACCAAGTTCTCTTTCTCGAGAACAAGTTGAAAGACATCAAGATGGATAGAGGAGAATCCATTCAATCCTACTTCATGAGGATTACCGAAATTGAGAATGATCTCCTATCTATTGGAGAAGTCATTGGTGATAGGGAGCTCACCCTTATTGCACTTGGAGGCCTTACAAGAGAATGGGATGTGTTTAACACTACCATCCTCAACAATGACAGGAGTTTGGGATTTGATGAATTATTGGATAGATGCACTCAAGAAGAAATAAGGATGATGGAAAGAGACAAGCCCTCAAATGGAAACAATCCTATCGCCTTCTTTTCTCATGCTAAGAGGAAGAACAATGTTGGTCCAAGAAGACAAGGTCTAGGGTTCAATCCGAGATTCAAAGAAGGAAGAAAAGGAATATGCTTCAATTGCAATAGTTTTGGACATTTTGCTAGAGAGTGTCCTCAAAAGAAGGATACTCCAAGAGATTATGACAACCATAACAACAACTACAAAAGTAATGGCAATCAAAGGAAAAACAGGTTCATCAACAAACGAAAGAGGAATTCTCCCGCTACTCAAAATGGAAATGGTCATCCTCCCAAGAAGTCGAGAAACTCCAGGTTTGAAGAAGTTAATGTTGTAGAAAAGAAAAAATAATTTTGTCTTATTTCTACTCTCACTGCCACCTCACCTTCGGATACATTGGATCATTGGTTGGTTGTAGTGGTACCTCAAGGCACTTCACTGTGTACAAAGGGGCTCTCTCAAACTTGATTAAAAAGAAGACAAATATGGAGCAAATACTTGGGGATAATGCCACTTATCTCATGAAAGGAATTGGGATTGTTACTCTTCACTCAAATCAAGGTCAAACCCTTCATTTACAAGAAGTGTTGTACGTATTTGATCTGAAGAAGAACCTGGTCTATATTTCTGCGATGGAAGATAAATGTTTCAAGGTGACATTCATTTATGGGAAGGTTCATGTTTGGAAAAGGAACCCAAGAGATGCATTCACTCTTGGATTCAGGGCTAAAGGTCACTATCAGGTTGGAGGAAGTCCATTGGGAGAAATGACTTGCCATACTTCTCTTCAATCTGAATTATGGCATCAAAGATTTGCTCACCTTCATTAAAAATCCTTACCTGATGTAAGGAAGATAGTCACAAGTATGCCTGAATTCAACTTAGATCATGAAGGAGTGTGTCAGGGTTGTGCAACTAGAAAACATACAAGGGGACTATTCCCCTCAAGTCAAATTCAAACTACTGATATTCTTCAATTGGTTCATTTTTATCTATTAGGTATGTTTCCCTTGAAATATTTGGGTGGATATTTGTACAATGCAATTATTGTGGATGACTTCTCCCGCAAAACATGGATCTATTTCTTAAAGAAGAAGGACGAAGTGTTCAAATGGTTTCACTCTTTCAAAGCCTTGGTCGAGAATCAAATAGGGAAGAAGATCAAAATATTGAGGACCGATAATGGGACCTAATATGAGTCAAATGAATTCATTGAATATTGTAGATAAGTTGGGATTAAGAGGGAGACCACTACTAAATATACTCCTGAGCAAAATGGAGTTGTCGAAAGGAAGAATTGAACTATCATAGAATCCACTTGTGCCATGCTTCATGACCAAGGTCTACCAAAGTTCTTATGGGGAGAAGCTGCAAACACCATTGTGTATGTTCAAAATAGATGCCCACATCAAGCATTAGACTTTAAGAGACCCGAAGAAGTATTCACCAGTAAGAAACCTAACGTTTCTCATTTTATAATTTTTGGTTGTCCCATATATTTTCATATGTCGAAAGAGAAAAGAAACAAGCTAGATGCATCTGGGAAGAAAGGAACGTTTGTGGACTACAATGAAACTTTGAAGGAAAATAGAATCTATGTGCCTGCTCAAAGAGAAGTGGAAATAATTCATGATGTCACTTTCGATGAAGATTTCTCCCTTAAGAAAGTCTGAGATCTTCCTATCCCTAGGGAGGATAATGATGGTGAGTATGCAAGAAAGCAGGGTGAATCTTTGACAAATGATCTAATGCTCGATGTTGAAGGTCCAATGGATACCATTGATCCACCTCCTAGTGAGCCCTCTACTTCAAGAAAAATACCATTTTGGCTCAAAGATACTCTTGAAGATGCTGAGAAACATATTTCACTGAGGGGGACATTTAGTGAAAGCAAGAAGTCAAACAAGTACCAAGGGTACTTCACTGCCATGACTACAATTGTACAATCTAAGCCATGTACATTCGAAGAAGCCGTGAAACACCAAGTTTGGAAGGATGTGATGAACAAGGAATATGTGTCGATCATGAAGAATGATGTCTGGGATGTGGTTCCTAGACCCAAGGACGAGTTAGTGGTCACTTCAAAATGTCTCTACAAGGTCAAACATGGAGTTGATGGGAATCACTGAAAATTTCAAGGCCAGATTTGTTGCTCGAGGCTTCTCTCAACAGGAAGGAGTAGACTAAAACGATATATTTGCACCAGTTTCCCCATATACCACCATCCGTTTGATCATAGCCCTTGCTTCCTCGCAAGGATGGAGCCTACACCAAATGGATGTCAAAATTGCCTTCTTACATGACTCGCTTAAGGAGGAAATCTATGTATAACAACCTGAAGGATTTGAAGTTCAAGATCATAAGACTCATGTATGTAGGTTGAAGAAAGCCATCTATGGATTGAAGCAAGCCCTAAGGCTTGGTATGAGAGGATTGATAGCTATCTCATGAAGCTGGGATTTACAGGGAGTGATGTTGACCCAAACCTATACTTCAAAGTTGAAAAGGACAAGCCTCTCATTCTGGTCCTTTATGTGGATGATCTCTTTCTAACATGTGATGATCCTCTCATTCATAAATGCAAGAGGGACTTAGCTTCCAAATTAGAGATGAAGGACCTAGGACTAATGCACTACTTCCTAAGACTGGAGGTTTGGAAAAAACTAGGTGAGATTTTCCTTTCTCAAGGAAAATACATTGTGAAGCTGATTTATAGATGTGGGATGGTGGATTGCAAGTCCGTGTCTACTCCTATGGAACTCAACTTCAAGAAGTTGTGTGGAAGTGTTGTTGGGCCCAAATTAGTGAACCCTTCCGAGTATCGTCAACTCGTGGGGGACCTTATTTTCTTGGTCAACTCTTGTCCTGACATATCCTTTGTTGTGAACATGTTGAGTCAATTTATGGTCGAGCCTCATCACATTCATTAGATTGCTGCTAAGAATCTCTTGAGATATATCGAGGGCATAATCCATTATGGACTGAGATACACTACTAGGAAATTGAGGCTACAAGGATATTCAAATGTTGACTTGGCTGGGAGTGTGATGGATCGTAAGAGCACGTCTGGGTGTTTCTTCTCTTTGGGGTCTACTTCAATATCTTGGATGATCAGGAAGTAGAAATCAGTTGCTTTAAGCACGACCGAGGTTGAATACATTGCTACAAGTATGGCATATTGTCAAGTTTTTTGGTTGAGGAAGCTCTTCCGTGAGCTATTTGAGCACATACTAGATACCACCATGATATTTTGTGACAGCCAGAGTAGGATTCGCCTATCAAAGAATCTCGTGTTCCACGACCGCTCTAACCACATTGATATCAGGTACAACTTTATCTAGGATATGGTACAACCGGGAGCAATAAGGCTCCAACACATCAGAATGGATGAGCAGGTCGCAGAAATTCTCACAAAGCCTTGGGGGAAGGCAAAATTCTTAACCTTTCAAGAGAGACTTGGAGTCATGGAAAGACCCTCCTATGAGGGTCCCATATGAGTTGGACACTGAGCTCTGGGAGCTCCTGGGGATTTGGGGTACTTATTGGAGCTATGAGCAACCATAGGGTGAGTGGCTCACCTTCCCCTAGTGGTGCGTTAGATACAGGGTGAGTGGTTCACCTTCCCTTGTGATATCCCATGATGGTTGACATGTGTGTAGGGTGAGTGGTTCACCTTCCCCTCCGAGTAACATATGCATATGATGAGTGGTTCACCTTCTCCTATGGAGTATGAGAAGGATGAGTGCTTCACCTTATCTTGTCAATGCCCTAACACACATCCTACCCATGCAGTCCGGGACTCATGAGAAGCACCTCTCATCTGGCCAATGAATCGGGAAAAGTGGTTAGGGACCATAGCACTACCGATGGATGCATCGTGTACTGTCGTACTCCCTATGACTAGGATGCATCATGTTCAACAACTTGATCTGGGATCAAGCACTAACTCTTATCAGTGGAGAGTGGTAAGGTCTTGTGACTCACTCTTGAACACTTCTTCTTCATTATTACTTCATGGTTCAACAGAGCAAAGCAGTGATGAAAGAGATGGTACATGATGACAGGATGGCATGATGATGACAAATGGATTGGTAGGTGGAATTATCCCTAGTTGAGAGGGACTGTTAAAATTTGAAACTAGGTCCAAATTCCACCTTAGGCAAACTTGTATGATGGAGATGATTATTCAGTTGGATTCCTCTTTTGGAGAGGTCCAATTTTGATATAAAGATCATCTCATTCTAACAAGCAGAAGTGGAATTTTGAATTTATTCTCTCTCAAGGTCAGCCTCAATCAAATTTAGGCTCAAGAATCCCAATAGGAGTGACCTCTCTCCTCATTTGGACATCCATCACACACATCATTCATCTCTCTCTCTTCTCTTGATTGGTTTGTACAACTTGGGAAGCCTTTCTCTCTATCTCACACATGTGGCAGTAGGCCAAAAATTTCAGGGACAGAATAGGCCGAAATTTCAGAGAATCAGACCTGCATTGACCAAGGCTGATTTGACCAAGTTTAACTTCTGTTTTCAGGGAAGAATTTTGATTTTCCTAGGCCAAGTTGCTGGGAACATAAACCGAGGTGTTTTGGGCAGTTTGACCAGCATTTACCTCAACAATGACTTTTGATTTGACTGCATAAATTACAACAATATTTCTCTCTCCTTTGACCAAGTTTGACTGAAATGTTTTGGGTTGACTTTGGCTCTCCTTGAAGGCCAAATTGGATTTTTGTTGACCATGCTGCTTTGAGGATGTTTTGGTGTTGATTTGACCAACGTTGACTTTTTGGTTAGGGCTGTAGTTGACTATTGTTGACTGCTGATTTTGTCAGGATTGTTTTGTCTATGTATTGGCAAATTGAATTTGATCTATGTACTCTCTCTCTTTGTTGAGCTATTGAATAATAATAAGAAGATTTGATCAAAGGGTTTTCCCCGCATTGGAGTTTTTCCCTATCATCTGCCAAACCTTGTGTCCTCTTATCTTGGCTTGTCTTTTGCACTTGTTTTTATGTTCTATCGACATTTACTATTAATGTGATTAAGTTAATGTGATTACTACTGGAAATAATTAGAAATTGTCATTGGGATGATAAGGAACATTGAAGTAAATTGTGTTAAAGTATAGAACATACCATTGTTATCTAAAATTAATAGAAATCTATTGGAATACATGAACACAGACATATTGCACGGTTTTTGTGCTCACCAAACAAATGGGACTAAAATCAACAAATGTGTAATTTCAAGATTAATTATAAACCATTAAAGTTTAAGGATTAGAACTCATGAATATGTAGTGAAATAACATACTTTGAATATTGGAATCGATGGTAGGAATGAGAAACAAAATTCGAGGGGTGAACTGTTTGTTATGGTTGGTTATAAGTGGTAGAGTTTGACATGTAAATTTATTTCGTAGATATGTTAAGAATTTTCCACAAACAATCAATTATTTTTTTTAATAAGAATCTTCTTCAAAATGTGAAATTTAACAAACAAGTGGTTTTCAAATTCTCAAAATCTAACCTTATGGTATGGATTATTTACCGTCTCAGTGTTGCTTTGTAGGATGTAGCATGACACACAGGTTTTAAATTTTAATATTGGAATGATCAGAAGAGTGGTTGAATTGCACCCATTCGAAAGAATAATTTAGAAATTTTTTGACTTAATTTACTTCTTAGTCACGCAATTCAAACTTATTAGGCATATTGATTTCAAATAGTCAATCAATTTGTGGTTAATTTTACAAAACTACAAGAACATAAGATTATTAGATTTCAATTTTGTATTCTTTCATTTAGAGGAACATAGTCAAAATTCATCTCTACGTTGTTTTGTTTCCAAGAATATAAATTATCCAATGCAAATATTCCTGTTGTAAAGATTACAGGGAACTTCTCATGATTTGGTTTTAGAAATTAACTTGTTTTCAGAAATTATCACAATTAGTACAAATTACTTTGAAGTGAAAGTGACTAAAGACTAAGTCTAAGACTAAGTGTTCCACTAGTTCATTAGGAGTAAAGACATCATGATCACTTAGAAAAACTACTAAAAGTAAAATCTTCCATTATGTTTACGATGCTAAGGTAGATTCTGCAACAAGCCCCTCCTTAAAAAACTTTTAACGTTGTCTTCAAACATCCACTCTATGCTTTTAAACTTCACATCTCCTAGGTTTTTAATCTCACTAGCGTTCATAGTGTGAGCTATGTCATTCCCTAATCAATGAATATTACCTTTCGTCCTATCAGAGAGTTGTTACTTATCCCCCACACCCCAATTATCCAGAAAAATGGAGTTTTTGGACGATGGATAGCTCTAGTGATTTAGAAGGGAAAAACAATTCCAAATTGACGAGTGAGTCA
>APFE031409332.1:60620-82690 GCA_000404065.3 Pinus taeda | reverse complement strand
ATAAATTAATTAAAAAAATAAAAATTGATTACTAATGGTCTCGCCGTAGACGGCATGGACTAATAAGAGTTTCTACATTTTAAATGTTTCGATCAAGTTTTACTTACCAAGTGTATTGTGCTTGTATTGCAAGGCATGCATCTTGAAATATATGTGGAATAGAGTGTAATATATATCCCAATATATATAATTTCATTTTGGTAATTATTAATGCACGATATGAAAGAAATTCTCTAATAACTTTGATTTATCTTCTTGTGAAATATATTAACCTTTTGTAAAATATCACTTCATTGCAATAGGTACTACTTATATAGTTGACCTTTCATTTGTAAGTTTTATCTAATTGCATTAAGGTTGATGCGATAAATATCATGGTCGACATCCTCTTAACATGAGCATGTAATTAACATGGGTCACATTTGTTTCCTCATTAATCATCTTATGGTGTATGAATATGTTGGAGAAAGGTTCCCTTTTCTTTGTATTATACTTTTAATAGTGCTCTTTCGAGCTCTCAGTTATAGTCATGGGTTAATTTACTTATACTTTACCCTCCATATGTCTTGCACCCATCCTTCATCGAAACTTCTAGATTCACACACTTATCAACCATATCCCACTCTGGAATTGAAACTTTATTAAATTTATACTACTTTAGATCTGCAGTCATGGTTGCTAGGGTTGATCTGACGGTAGTGATTAGAAGTGGGTAGTTATGGGGATGACCACCCACCTCATGATGCTCAGCTAACCTCATTCAAGTTTTTCAGACTTTCTGTGGTGCGACTCTGCAACTAGTTTGAATCCTAGAAATTGCATCTGTCAAATTTACACCTTTAGGATTTCACCCACACTCTGGTATGTAAAGGATTTGAGTACCCTTTTGTATCTCATTTCCAATTTGGTATTTTTTCTTGGGTTGATACCATCGGTTAGTCTCAAATTTCTTCTTCACCCCAGATACTTAGCTAAATACTTGGCCAGCGACGCTTCCAAGGTATTGAGGTAAGTTTCCTTCATTTATTTTTGTCTTCAGTCTGGTTATTAGGATAACAAGGTTTAAATCCCTAGCTTATAGTTGTGAAATGTTTTCAAGCAGAATTAGGATTATGGACTATGGTTACGGCCTCGTCACTCAAAGGTAGGAAACGATGGTTATTAACCTTTTGAAGGCTCATTTCAGATTTTCCTCATGGCCAACATGCATAGGATTCCTTCTGTGGTCAAGATGCTTGTCCAGTTTCCAATTTCTTTGTGCAGCCAAACTTTTCCCAATACAGGTAAGTAACAATTTTAAGTTTTTCATTTTACATTGTGCTTTCTTTTTAATTGACAATCACCAAACCTTAGTTGGGACAGTTATTCCTAGTACATTTCATAAATTTTGGAGTTTTCCTGTTATAAGGTGTGGCTAAAGGAGTGGTTCCTTGCTACGATGTTGTTCAAGTAAAGCAACCCATCCCATTGTGAGGTCAAACCTTTCTTTTAAAATGTTTCCACTACTCATATTGACTGGTTATTTGGTTTTTTTTGCACAGGTGAGGCCTTATTTTTGACTACACAGGTGGTAGGGTTGTAGTCACCACAAATTATACAAGTTATAATTCCCAATTCTTGTTCCCTCCAGGTAGCCGCGAGTTTGGTTTCCAACCTTCAACATAGGATTTAAAAAATTGTTGTCTTGCGCATTTTAAAGTTGAATTGTGGATAGATTTTATTATTACAGCCTTTCGACCTATTTTTTATAAAAGTTATTTTAAAGTTATAACCTTTCGACTCTCTTTTGTTATAAAAGAGTTTTAATGTTACGACCTCACGGTCATAATAGTTTAAAAGTTATAGTTGCATAAATTATAATAACAAATTTTTGCCTTGGGCCATAGTCTTTCTCCCTTTGAATCTTTACTATAACTATAGATTTATTAGATAAAATTTGTAGAAAAAGGAAAAGCCTTCTACAATGCAAAACCTTATCGGTATTTCTATGGACATATCATAGTTTAATGTTGTTTACACAATTCTTATTTTGTGGTTTATATTATCGATTCAATGGTAGACTAGGGTTTAAAGTAAACTCTTCTTATTTTACTTCGACATATTTTGAATATAATTCACATACTAGTTTAAAGGAATTCTAGGTTCTACAAACTGATCTTACAATTGGAAAATGCAAAGTGGAAATTATTCATTTCAATTTTCCTTACCCTTAATATTTTCTTATGAACTTTGTTAGTCTTCTTATGTTCTTTATTTAGATCTTTTCATCAAACAAATATCAAGAACAAAAACAGTAACAACAGAAGATACATAAATTAGGCTCTTGGCCAAGGAAAAACCGGAAAAACTCCTCTCTTATTATAGAATCTGCTTCAAATGAGACAAAAAAGACACAAAACCTAGACTAAGTCCTCCTCCAAATACCAATTCAATCCTTCCAACAAGTCCCTCCTTGATCTAGTACCAATCAACTTCAAACTACAACTTTGACCTCCCAGATTCAATAATGTTATTTCGACCTACAACTTCGGTCCTGTAGTTGCTATAGAAAACCTAACTCATCTTCCTCTAGAGACCTTCCTTGAGTAACACAATTGTTCCCAAGGTGAAGTCAAGATAAAGTATTCGTCCTTCCAGCAACAAGAGACAATACTTCATCCCACTGCAACTCAAATCTGTAATTTCAACCTCCTTTGTAGCTCCATAAACCCTTAACTTTCACATATGTGAGAGAGAAATAACCCAAAAACAATTATTATTCTTCTCCTAGACCTTATCTCTTCTTGTCTTCTTTATTCCCAACTATAGATCAAACTTTTGTTGGGAAAAATTTTGGTTTGGGGGGGTGAATCAACATTTTAAACTTTAACTTTCAATTTCATATACTAAGTTTTGTACATTACTATTCTTAAAGAAACCTGCATATGTACGCAACTTCGAAGAAAGAAAATAACATATATCCACTTTATTGATTTTTCATGTGTTCTATCAGATGATTACCTTTAACCAATACTTAAATTATTTTCAATATGCAGTAAAGAATATAAAGAAATCACAGCAAATGAGCATCACACATAGAACACCAAGATTTTAGGTGGAGACCCAATGTGGGAGAAAACCACCACTGTTATTGTCTTTGTCTTCTTTCTTATTTATAAAGAAAAATAATCATTACAATTTTATACTGATGGAGGCTCTTATCAGTATGCGGACACCCACCTACAGGAGGCTACAACCTCCACTCATTCTCTAGGGAGTTATAACCCCCTTAACTTGTTTACCAACAACTACTATAAGGAAGCTTTTACCCCCTTTCTAAAGGCTACAACCCTCATCTCCTTGTGGACCTCTTTTCATAATGTTTTAAATTAGATCCACCTATCAAACAATCATCACACAACCTGTAGGCCACCTTTCATCATATTTTCAAACTGGACCCATATCAACAATAAACCCAAACTAACTTGACACACTGAAATATTGAATCTGAGTTAGTGAAGCATTTAACCATTGAATATAGAACCCAACTATACCAAATAAATATTAGAAACTATACATCATTATCTTGAATAGAACTCGCTTATATATGTGCTTTCGCTATATCACACCTACGTGCAAATCTTAAATCATGAAAGGTTGAATTATGAAGTATTGTAATATTTCACCAATTACTGAATCAAGTTCTAAACTATTCATAGATTGTTGAACCAATCATATATCACTAACCTGTAGCATCATTACTAACCAATATTCCAATCACGAACAACCAACCCAATCAACACTGTCAAACTGAGATCAGCATGATCAAGACTTCATTGATAATCAACAACAAATAAACTAGACATCATCAAGCATCAGTTCAAACCTTAATTTGTATACAATACCTCCACAAGGAATATCGGTGTATGTACGCACTTACCATACATAACACCCGCGTATAGATCTTTGCATACTAAAAAATATTTCACAGAATATATATGTGACCCTACAAATACAGATTTATGTATGACATAGCTATTCCCAAACATACCTGCGTATATATATGAAAACTTTCACTGCAAATACAATTTAACTTTCCACAATCTTTACTGTTAATACTACAAACTTCTGAATAATTAATTTAGATCACAACATCATTATAATTACTGATTCATCATTATTAGCTACTTTGACATTTGCATTAAGTAAATCAATCAAGCATATATGTCAACATACTTCAGATATTTCAGATTTGAGCCTTCTCCTTGCTCCCTGGTGCACACCTATTTCATATCAGATCACTCATAAACAATTCACAACTTGTACACATAAAACCTTCATCTCTATTTCCTTATATAGCTTTAGCCTTAGTCAATACCTCAGGCCAATCCCTTATAAATGTCATCGGTATTCCTTGATGAGATCAAATAGTCGTTGTCGCACCCATTACTATGGGCCAATACCATGGTAGAGAACCTTGGTATCCAGATTACCATGGTGCGGATTCTATACGTGACTTTTATTCTTAATACCAATGTATGTACGTGACCTTGCTTCTCAGGACCCACATATACTTTCTCAAACTTTACCTTTACCATCCATCTATATCTGAACTGTCATTCCCTTGTTCATATCTCTTGTAGCATTTGTGTCACTTTGCATAAACATCATATTATCATAATGTTGACATATTTATCAAGTAGGTTGTCAACAAGGACAACAAATTAACCATAATGCTAACAATATCTCCCTTTGGACTTGATGGAAACCACTTTTGTGTTTGGTCACCACCTGTAATCACTTGCAAATCCCAAGTCTTCTCACCAATCATTCTTCTCCAAACACCAAGCTTCTCTCCCCCTTTGACATCAAGGGCAAAGGGTTGACCAATATTGAATGAAGGCTTCTCTTCCCCCTTTGTAGAGAAGATCACTATAGGTCTAATCTTTTGAATATGAAAACTGCATACTGACCATGCTCCCCCTGAGCATATGATGGAGCCGCTAAAGATATACAATAAAAGCATTAGATTTTATGACTCTACCAACTATGACCTTTCCTATCACCAATGACTTATGATTACATCAATCACCCAACACAATGGGGTTACATATTTGACTCAACATTACATCAATTGTCCAAAATAATGGGATTGCATTCATAAATGACTTGAACCCAATAGCCCATATATGACTGGATTTTACAATGATTTACAACATGGGTCTTTACATGACCTTTACATCAAGAGACATTTATAACCAAAACCAGAGACCTCAACCATGAGGTAGCAAGATCATGATAGTCATAAAAAACCATCATTCTCCACGTCGGAATCTGCAAGATAAACATATGATGGCAGGAACACAGACAACAGCATGAACATCATCATCATGAAGAAGTTTTGTAGGATAAGACAGTTTAGCATCATTCTCCAATATCACCAACCTATGACCAGATATGCAATACTTCCAAGCATCATTGGTAACCAATAATAGAGATACAACAACATATGTATCTTCAACAATAGTAACAACCATACATTAGCAATGATATGAATCATCATGCAACCAGAAATACTCAAAATCCATAATGTCAACAAAGAAGCATAGTAGCTGCTTCCCTCGAACCAATAGACTACAACAGACCAATGTCAAACCTAAAAGATCAAAAATGAAATTATGAAAGCATTTACGAAGCCCCCCCTGATTCTATGCCACTCATTTTCAATCACAGAGAGGTATACGTGACTATCTAACTCAAAAACCATGTATATATGTGATTGTCCTTCACACCATCTGCGTACGGAAGGTAAACTGTAGTAATTTACAGCTGCAGCTCCCCATGAACATGATATACCTGTTAGAAAAATTAATAGAGAGATGAAGCAGGAACCATTCCTAATTTATGTCTGAGATATTCAAAGGAATCATGTGGAAGTGGCTTTGTAAATATATCTACAACTTATTCCTTTAACAGAACTTACTCTAGTTTGACCTTTTGTTCAAGCACCTGCTCTGTCAGAAAATTATATTTGATTGGAATGTGCTATGTTTTTGAGTGCATGATAGGGTTCTTAGAGATACTTATGGCACTAGTATTGTCGTAGAGAATAGCTACAGGTTGAGGACAAGTGACTTGAATATCTTACAATGTTTGGATCATCCATACAAGTTGAGTACGACAAGATGTAGCAGAAACATATTCTTCCTCGTCATTAGATAAAGTGATAGAGCTTTGCTTCTTGTTGAACCATGAGATTAAGCGAGGTCCCAAATAAAATGCTCCTCCACTAGTACTTTTTCAATCATCAACATTACCTGCCCAATCTGCATCTGTGTAAGAATGAAGTGAAAAGTATGCGCTTTTGGGATACCATAGACTAAAATCTTGAGTTCTTTGCAGATACTTGAATATTCTCTTAACTATTAGGAGATGAGTGTCCTTAGGATTTGCTTGAAATCATCCAATAATGCCAATGCATGCATAATGTTTGGTCTTGTACCTGTAATATAGAGAAAGCCACCAATCATAGATCTGTATTGTGATTGAATGACTGAAGAAGAATCATCATTTTGACTAAGATTGCATCTTTTTACCATTGGTGTGCATACACGCTGCAGTCTTCCATTCCATATTTCTTCAAAATCAGTTTGAGGTACTTGTTTTGAGGGATAAAGATACCATTCTTAGTTTGTTGAACATGAAGGCCAAGAAAGTATGTTAGTTTACCAAGTAGATACATTTCAAATTATTGTTTCATAACTAAAGCAAATCCTTGACTCATAAGTTCTGCATTGCTTCCAAATATGATGTCATTTACATAAACAACAACTATCAAGATTTTGTTTGCATCAAAATTGATATATAGGTTGCTATCTGCAGAACCCTTTTTGAAACCTTGTTGTTGAAGATACATGTCAAGACGATAATACCATGCACGAGGAGCTTGTTTTAACCCATACAATACCTTTTCAAGTTTGCAAACGAGATTTTTATCATTTCCAAGAATGAACCCTTTAGGTTGATCAATATAAACTTCTTCTTCTAGATCTCCATTTAAAAATGTAGATTTAACATCCATTTGAAATACTTTAAAGTTATGAAATCTTGGAAATGCAAGAAACATTCTTATGGCTTCAAGTCTAGATAATGGTGGAAATGTTTCTTCAAAGTCTACCCCTTCCTATTGAGCATAGCCTTTTCATACAAGTCTTGCTTTGTTTCAGATTACTTCTCCATTTTCATTTAGTTTGTTCTTGAATACCCATTTTTTCCCACTTACATTTTTATCACGAGGCCTTGGTACTAGTTCCCATGAATGGTTCTTTTCTATTTGATCAAGTTCTTCATTCATTTCCTTAACCCCACATTCATATTTTCTTGCTTGATTCACATTTTGAGGTTCAATTGTAGACAGTAAGGCCAAGTGACTAGAAGCTCCAACAAGAGTTCTTCTAGTTTGTATTACTGCTTCCTTTTCACCTATAATTTGAGATTCAAGATGATTTTTTCTGAACATACCTTGATGGTGTGTTTTCTGATGTATTTGTATTTTCATTTCCTTCTTCTGTTGCTTCTATTTTTCCTTCTCTGACAACCTTTTGCCTTGTAGTAGGTAGAGGATCATCATTTGTTGGTGCTTCCCTTTTGGTACCTGTGGATGCTTCATTAATCACAACATCAATGCATTCAACAATCTTTTGAAGCCTTTTATTATAGCATTTATATCCCTTGCTTCTAGAATAATATCCAAGGAGGATTCCTTCATCATCTCTAGATTCAAACTTTCCAATATTATCATCATTTTTCTTTATCTAACATTTGATTCCAAAAATTCGAAAGTGTTTAACAGCTACAAGCTTATCAAGACAAATTTCATGTGGAGTTTTATCATTGCTCACTCAAACATGAGCTTTGTTAAGTATATCTACAGTTGTATGTGTTGCTTCTCCCCAAAAGGTGTGAGGTGCACCTAACTCATCAAGCATGGCCCGTGCCATTTGTTGGACTATCTTGTTCATTCTTTCTGCCACTCCAATTTGTTGAGGAGTTTTAGCTACGGAAAATTGTCTGTTGATACCATGTTGTTCACAAAAATTGAAGAACTCATCTAATATAAACTCTCCTCCTCTATCAGATCTAAGAAATTTGACTTTCATATCTAACCCATTTTCTATCGAAACCTTGAATTCTTTAAATTGATCAAATACCTTATCTTTATATTTTAGTAAGCCAATCTAACACATCCTAGTAAAATCATCAATGAATAATATCAAGTATTGTTCACCATGAGGAGACTTCTTTCTCATAGGACCACATAAATCAGTATGAATAAGTTCGAGTGGCTTACTTGAATTACCTTCTTTAGCTTTAAATTGAACTTTGGTTTGCTTACAAAATTGACACGATTTGTAGATGTTATTTTCAGGTGGAGAGATGTTGGGGAAGTCACAACCTACTCACATTCTGCGTGATTTGTATAATTTAGAAAAGCTAAGGTGCCCCAACCTTTTGTGACAAAGGCAACTTTCTTTAGATTTACTTAAATAACAATGTTATTAGCTGCCTTCTAAGACATAGACATTGCCTGGAGTTCTTGTTCCTTTTATTATGACCTTACCTATATCCAGATTTCTTAGCACGCAATTCTTTGATCTGAAAATAACTTCATGCCCTTGTCCACACATTTGACTAACACTTAACAAGTTATGTCTTAATCCATCAACAAATAACACATTTCCAACCTTGACCTTTTTCTTTAAAAGCATAATTCCTTTCCCTCTTATAGTAGTCGATGAGTTATTACCAAAAGTTACATTCTTTTCTTTCTTTATTTCATTAAAAGAAATAAAATTATCTCTATCACATGTCATATGCTTTGAACATCCATTGTCAATGTACCAAATATTCTCTTGGTCTCCTGCATACAAATTTAGACCACAATTTTTATAAGCGGTAATTTCCTTTTTCCATACCTTGGGTGGTATTGTCTTTTGTTCATGCTGATAAGATGGATTTATTCTGCTTATGCATTTAGTTTATTCATGACCAAAGTTATTAAAAATGGAACATTCAATTTCATTCTGAAAATGTTAGAAAACATTATAAGAAGATTTCTTTGCCTCAATCTCATTCTTTTGTTTTCTTGCTTCTCTAGTCTCAATAGTTTTATAAGCAACACAATTAACAACTTTGTGACCAAAATTGTGACAAGTGAAGAATTGACCATTGAAGTAGGAATACTTGGGAGTATAATACCTTCTTTAGTAGCTTTCCCTTTGATTATGGTAAGGTTGTTTTGCATGAGAAGGATTTGATCCTTCATTCTTTTGCTGAGGGCTACAATTTTGATGATTGCTTCCTGTTACTGCATTAACGTAGCTTCATGTACATGTTTCAGAAGATTTCATAGAATTTTGATGTTTCACCATTTGAATTGTATCCAAGACCTGTCTTGATTAAAGGAGAGCGTTGTAATTTGTTGATTTCTTCTAAAGTCTCAGATCCTTTATCGAATCTAAAATTTAGAGCCTTTATTTTCTCAAGTTCCTTTCTTAAACCCATTATTTCAAGTTCTAAATTTTCACAGTGCCTTTCCTTTTCTAGAACTCGTTTCTTCAAAACTTCTTTAGCTAATTTAGATTCTTCTAAATAGATTTTTAGCTGAGTTATTTCTTAAACAAAAGTATATTTCTTCTACATACATAATTCCTTTTCTTCTATAGGCCCCATAAAAACATCGTCAAATTCATCCACACATTTTTCTACAAATGCCATAAGAAACTGATAATCTTGATCAGATTCAACATCCTCATTGTTGGAAGAATATTCACCATCTTCATGAGTATAAAATCTTTTCTTGCTACCAAAACTTTTTTTAACATTTCCTTTCAAAAAATTCTTCCCTTTCTCATGATTTTGTTTATAAGGACATTTAGCAGCATAGTGACCTATTCTTTCCAAGGAAGAACATTTAAAAGGAAGCTTACCTCTAAACCTGCAAGTTACTACCTGAAGTTTCTTCACAAAGTTTGTTTCTTCTTCGTCTGAAAGATAACTTGTTTACTTAGGCTCTTCCTTTTCCTTTCCTTTGTATGTAGCTTTGAATGAAACTTCTTTGATATCTGATGGACCCCTTTTCTCATTTCAAAGGTTGTTAAAATCCCATGGAGCTATTCAATATTGAGATTATTCAAATCCTGCATTTCTTCAATGGCAAAGACTTTCGACTCGAGTTTTGAGGTTAGATATCTTAAAATTTTCTCAACAATAGTAGAATCCTTTATTTCGTCACCAATTTTTTTCATTTAGATAATGATCTTATCTACATTAAGGAAAAACCTTGCAATACTTTCATATTGAATTCTAAATGTTTGAATTTTAGCGCTTTTTACCTTAGTGTCACCTTCATAGCTTTGAACAATATTGTCCCATATAGCCTTTGCGATATTCAACTACATGTTCTTCACAAATTCTAATTCATCCATGCTTCCTAAAATAGCATTGACTACCTTTACATTTGTCTCATATTGTTTCTTCCTTGCATCATTTGTGGGAATGGAGGTTGGGTATTGATACCCACCTTCTACAATTTCCATACATCAACGCGAAGTGCTTGCAAATATACTCTCATTATGACTTTCCAAAATACAAAGTTAGTTCTATTAAACAAAGGTGGCTTAATAGAAAATGTTCCTTCTTGACTATTCATCTTAATGGATCTCCCTTTAAGCGATCAACCTTCTCCTGAGGGACTTGCTTTGATACCAATTATTGGGAAAAATACAGAGAGCAGGGACAGGGGGTGAATTATTATTTTAAAATTTAACTTAAATTTCATATACTGAATTCTCTATGCTATTGTTCTTAAAGCAGCCTGTGTGTAACAACCCTAGTGAAAATTCCATGTTATAAAAGTAATTAATGCAAAATAATAACCACAGTTGATGGGACACTTATTCCAAGATGAATTTTGGGCAAGACATCCTAGTGTGGGTGTTCATTTTGGTTAATATAGCTAAATAAATTGGCAAAGGAAATGGCTAAGGCTTTGGAAAGGCAAAATGGCATTTTTGGCACATTTATTTATGAAAATAATGGAAACTAGGAGAAAAGATAGGTGAAATTTCACGAGTTGCATGTGAGGAGGAAAATGAAGGAAAATAATGGAAAATGAAGAAAATAGAGGCCTCATTAATAAAAAGGCTTCTGAGGATCAATTCACAAACTTTTTTAGTTCGGTTTTGGAGCTCTCTCTCTCTCTCTCCCATTCTTGGACACTTAGAGTTTCTTGGAGAACTCTTGGAGAGTGTGGCATACTTGGAGTTTTGGAGCAAGAAGGCAAAGGAAGAGCAGGAAAGCGCAAGAGGACATCGGGATCAACAACTACAACGGATTTGGCTTGCAGGTACCGAGTTGCATGTATGTTTTCCTCACTAGTTTTGGCATGCATGGCATATGCATGTGGATTATTGGTCATGATCTGTCATAAGCATGGAGGATTGCCTTGATTGATAGTGGATTTGCCTACCCTTTCCATTTCCTAGATAGCCATGGTGTTATGGATTTGTTTCTTTGTTTTCTAGTTGGTTCTCATGTTTCCTTAGCTTGGGTTGAGTTACTAGTTCTTGGAAGCCCTAGTTGGAAAAATGCTCTGGAAGCCCTATAACAACTTGGGTTGAGTTACTAGTCTTGGAAGCCTTGGTTGGAAAAATGCTCTGGTAGCCCTTGGTGGGTTGAGTTACTAGTCCTAGAAGCCTGAAGACAGCTTTTGGTTGAGTTACTAGTCGTGGAAGCCTTGCTTGGAACAAACGCTCTGTAGCCCTGGAAAGCTTGGGTAGAGACCAATATGATAATGGTTTTGTGATGTCCGACCGTGAGGTGGAATCATTGTTTGATGGGTTGAGGTGGTTGGACTCTAGAAGCCCTCAATGGTTTTAGATTGATGTGTTTTATGAGATCCCACATTCACGTTTGGAATATGGCACGAGGGTGAATGGATGAAGAGAGATTTGGCTCAACCTTTCTATGGTTGGGTGGAACGTGGTAGTCCCATCCCAGGTTTGGATTTCGAATCATCAATATGAGGTTATTTCTCCTTTTATTTTATGAGTGTTATACTGGTTTATATGTGGATCATATCGCTGTGATTTCCTTAGAATTTGTGTTTCTATTATGCTAGTTATGTATATGTTTTATGATAGTAGCTATGTATGACTCTCATCATGTTTTTACTCATAAATGAATGAACAATGTATCTATGACCTGATGGATGAAACTACAACTAATGTGTTGAGGCATCAATGTTTCTTAGCGATTCTCAGATGAGTATGAGAGCCCTATGCTTAGATCTATTATTTACACAGTATATTACATATTTTTGATATGTTTGAAGAAATGCATGTGATGGCTAGTATGGGTCTAGTCAAGGGCTTGTTTAAGTAATTGAACTTGTATCATCATTTCCTTCTTGTCCTGGAGGTGTCATTGAATTCTCGGCAGTGACATGGGATCTGGGCCAGAAAAGTGGCTCAAATCTCGAGGATGTTGGCACAACACTGAGAAAAATGGTCCTTGGAAGTTGGCATGCTTTGTCATGAGAGCGTTCAGAGCCTCCTAGACGTTGTCAGGGCCATATCTTGGAGTGTTTAAGGGGTTAAGTGGTATAAAATCTGAGTGGGATCCAGGGGCCTAGTTACCAGAAAGGTTGGGATGGTTCTTAGGAGTCATGTTGTTGATGTTAAAGGTCTGTATGGTGTGTTTCCATCGGTTCCACTTCATTAATGTGAATTAGGAGGTCGAATAATATCATGGTAACTTCTCGTCACATTTTTACTGTTGGGTTGTGTTATATTCTTTCCACGACTAGCCTCCCTAGTTAACTGAGGGGCGAAGACCCCCTTCATTGTTCCGATTGCGCAACGGAGGGGTCACAGGGGGTTTGAGGGGGGCAGGTAGCCCCCCTCTACGGGGTCTGGGGCATCGCCCTGGGGAAATTTTTTTGGGACCCTATATTAGGTGGGGAACCTACCTATGGGTTTGTGCATGGTTTTGGGTGCGATGGTTTTTCGGTCCATGGTATTGGATGCTTCAGCATGTATATATATGTACTGTAACATTGAAAGGAACATAATGAAAAAATCAAGCTAGTAGTCCCGGTTTTGGGATCCAGGGGAAAATCTTTGTGTATATGTGTTTTATGTGTTATGCTCTCTCATTGTTTATTTTATGTTCTTAGAATTCGTATGCAGGTAATTTCTATATGGGGTTAAAACCTACATTTTCTCTGGTTGGTCGGTTACTTGGGTAGATGTGGGAGGAGGGTGGTACAGAGTGGTATCAAAGCATGGTTCACCCCTCAAACTAGATGGGTTGTGTGTTGGTCATGCATTCATTTCAGTTGCATGTGTGTCTCTTGTGTTGTAGGACCATGTAATTGTTTCATTTGTATGGTATGGGTCATGGTTGTAGTGGTGTTTCCTTGCAAAGTTGATGGTGTTGTGGTTGAGAGTGTCGTCATGAGTGTGTGGTTGATTATGCATTGCTTGTGCATGTTAATGTTCACATGTGGTCAAGTATACAGTGATGTAGTGGTTTTTTTCATGCATGAGGTTATGGTATGTGTAGTTGACATGGTCATGCATCGATGATTGGACTCTAGCTAGAATGATGGTTGTATGGTTATATGCTTGTTTTATATTTCTATATGTTTTCATGATTATGTTATACATGTATCGCGTTGATTTGTTGATCTTGCAGATGAGGCAACCTCCCCAAATTATGCTAAGGTACGTTGGTTTAGCTAACATGATATACCTTGTAGGAAGAGAAACAACAAACATGACTAGCAAGATGGTAGACTACAGCTCTTGAGACTCTCCCTATGGATTAGATGAGCAACATGGTGTTGGGCACTCTTCTGATTTGGAAGACATGTTGAGAAGCTTAAAGGCATAAATAAGGAGTTGTAAGGCATACAATGACATAATCATACAAGCACAAGAGAAACAAGCATAGGTAAATGCAGTGATACTTCAGAGTTTGTCAGATTTGCAGTGACATGGACCACTTCGGGTCAACCATGAGTAGGAGAACGGAACTAATGGGGCATATAGTAGTAGGTCTCGTGGTGGTCACAGGTAAGATAGAGATGACATGGTGAGATATGGCAGGTTGTTGGACACTCCAAAGATGAGAGGGATGGACACATGCACTATTCTAGTTTTGGTTCAGATAGGAACTATGATCATCATTGTTACACCATTACAGGAGGAGTGATAGAGGATATTTTCCGGATGATTTTAAGAATGAAAATCCACCTACCTTTGATGGAGAGATGAATAAATAACAAGATGCAAAGGCCTGGTTGCTTGGTATGAGGAAGTTCAGAGAACATGAAAGCCAGAATAGCTACATTCAGTCTCAAAGGTAAAGCATGCATTTGGAGGGAAGACGTGAAGAATGTCAGATGTATTCATGAGGAGGATTTGACTTGGAGTGATTTTGAGAGGTTTTTCAAGAAGAAATACCTATTAGATAGATATTGTGATGACAGGGCAAAATAGTTCTGTGAGCTAAAGATGGTATCATTGACAGATGAGGAGTACACTAGCAGCTTTTTGGAGCTATTGAGGTATGTGCCTTACCTCAAGGAGGAGAAGGCCAAGATTCAGAGTTTCATTATTGGGCTACCGATTGAATTTAAAGACAAGATTGAGTTCGATGAGCCTAGATCATTGGAGGAATCCATCCGAAAGTTAAAGCACTGTTATGAACAATCAAAGCGCAAATCTGAGACTAAGTTGGACTGGAAAGGTAATGCAAAGAACAAAGGAAAATGAGACAAGAAGCGAGCAAGACCTCAGGGTATAGGTAATAAAGAGAATGCAATGCCATCTAAGAAGTTCAATGCATCTGACAAAGGACAAAGGTTTCGATTCAAGGAGAAGAATAATGATGTAGGTTGGAAGCCTATAGAGTGTTGGACTTGTGGCAAAGATCACTGCAGGAGAGATTGTCCACATAATCAAGGTGGTAAGCCTCAGATATATAGTGAAAAAGAGGCATAGACCATTGGGGATGTTGGCCAAAGCATTCCTCGTATCTATGTAGTGTTGGATAACAGACATGCAGATCATCAAGCATTTATCATTGAGATAGACGATGAGATTTGTGATCAGGTTATTTCTATTTTGATTGAACTTGGATCTCATTATAGTTATGTTAGTCCTGACCTGGTGGATAAGTGTGGTTTGAACAAAGAAGTGCATGTAGATTCTTGGTTAGTGCCACTGGCTACATGTACAAAGAAGCGAGTTCACCATTAGGTAAGAGCTTGTACATTTGATTTGAATGGTATTCCTATCTCAACACATTTGAATGTATTACCGTTGTGATCGTACAATATGTTGTTGGGCATGGATTGGTTGTACCTTCATAAAACCAAGGTGGATTGTTATGACAAAGCCATTGAGCGCTTGGATGACAATGGGGAACAAAGAGTTTTGTGAGGTAAGAAGAAAGTGACATTAGTTAGGATAGCGAAAGCTATGCAGGAAAAACGTAGTCGCAGAAAAGGGTGTGTGATATTTGCAGTGCACATCTCTAGTGACAAAGGTAAGTAGGTTGATGATGCAGATGTTTTGAGTAGGTACCTAGTTCTACAACAATTTCAAGATGTATTTCCTGAGGACATTTCAGAGTTGCCACCTCATAGGGAGGTAGAATTTTCTATTGAGTTGGTGCCAGAGGTAGCTTCGGCATCAAAGGCACCTTACAGGATGAGTGCACCTGAGTTGGTAGAGTTGAAGCGCAGTTGAAGGCAATGTTGGACAAGGAATATATTAGGCCAAGTGTATCACCATGGGGTGCACTGATATTGTTTGTAAAGAAGAAGGATGGTACTCTCAAATTGTGCATTGACTACAGGTAGGTAAACAAAGTGACCATCAAGAATAGATATTTGTTACCAAGGATTCATGATTTATTTGATCAGTTGGAGGGAGCAGCAGTGTTCTCGAAGATTGATCTAAGATTCATATATCATCAAGTACGCATTAAAGAAGAGGACATCTACAGGACAACTTTCTGGACCAGGTATTAGCATTATAAGTTTGTTGTAGTTCCATTCGATTTGACTAATGCTCTAGCTACTTTTATGTTCTTAATGAATAGTGTGTTGCATCCGTATTTGGATAAGTTTTTTATTGTGTTCATTGATGACATATTGGTATATTCTAAAAAATAAGGAAGAGTGTGTCGAGCATTTGGTAGCAATATTGAGAATGTTGAGGAAGCATGAGTTGTATGCTAAGCTCAACAAGTGCAGTTTCTTTCAGACTGAGGTACACTACTTGGGACATGTGGTTTCTAAGGATAGCATAACAGTGGACCCATAGAAGATAAGAGCTATAATGGAGTGGGCAGCTCCTAGAAATGTAGATGAGGTGAGATCCTTCATGGGGTTGGTAGGATATTACAGGAGGTTCATCAAAAACTTGCAGATTGCTTATCCTATCACATCATTCCATAGAAAAGGTAAGAAGTTTGAATGGACAGAGGAGTGTGAGGCCAGTTTTGAGCAGCTTAAGCAGTTGTTGACACATGCACCAATGTTAAAAATTGCAAATCTGGACAAATAATTTGTAGTATGTACACATGCTTGCAAGAGAGGACTTGGTGGAGTCCTTATGCAGGATGGACGAGTGGTATGCTATGAATCACGAAAATTGAATGAGCACAAGCAAAAATACCCCACACATGATCTTGAGTTGGCACTGATCATACATGCATTGAAGATGTGGAGGCACTATCTTCTAGGCAGGAGGTTTTTGTGGATGAGTGATCACAGTAGTTTGTGGTATCTATTTGACCAATTGAACCTGAGCGGTAGGCAGGCTCAGTGGTTGGCCACGATCACCAAGCTCGGTTTTGAGATTAGGTATATCAAAGGTAAATAGAACAAGATGGAAGATGCTCTTAGCAAGTGGATACATGTAAATCAATTAGCATCTATGAGCTCCTAGGGGATAGGCTTACAAGATAGGATCTTGCAAGCAGGTCAGTAGGATGATAGGTATATGGAGATTGTGCACAAGCTGCAACATAGTTCAGGTTGTAGAAAAAGTATAGGTACAGGTTCAGGTGGTAACAAATGTACAGGTACAAGTATAGGTACAGGTGGTAGTGCAGGTTGTGGTACAGGTACATGTACAGGCAGTGGTACAGGTTCAGGTATAGGTACAGGTGCAGGTAGTGGTAGTACATGTACAAGTATAGATGTGGGTGCATAGGATGTGAATTATTGTCTCACAACATACAGATTGATTATATTTAGAGTTGGAACTTATGTGTCAGACAGTAGTGAGATCAAGAAGGTGATCTTGAGAGAGTTTCATGTGAAACCATATTCAAGTCACCTAGGATATTAGAAGACACTGACAACAGTGAAGAAATTCTATTATTGGCCAAATTTGAAGAAAGACGTAGCATAATTTGTGGTTAGGTGCTTGGATTGTCAGTAGGTGAAGGCAGAGTGTAAGCATCCAAGTGGACTGCTATAGCTAATTACGATTCCAGAGTTGAAATGGGAGGTCATTTCCATGGACTTTATCACAGGTTGTTTGAGGATAGTGAGACAACATGATTCCATCATGGTTGTTGTGGATAGGTTGACGAAGGTTGCACATTTCATTCCAGTTAAGTCTACATTCTCAGCAAGTGATGTGGCACAAGTCTTCACCAAGGAAGTGGTCAGATTGCATGGAGTTATGAGGAGGATTGTGTCATACAAGGATGTGAAGTTCACTTCCAAGTTTTAGAAGGAGTTATTTGTAGGTTTGAGCATAGAGTTGGCCTTTAGTACAACTTATCATCTGCATAATTCTAGACAGACAGAGAGCGTCAACAGGATATCGGAGGACATATTGAGGATGTATGTGATGCATCAACAACGAAAGTGGGAAGAGTATCTTCCACTGGTATAGTTCTCTTCTAACAATGGGTACCAGGAGTCACTAAGGATGAGTCTGTTTATGTATGGGCAGAGTTGTAATACTCCCATCAGTTGGAGTGATCCAATTAACAGGGCGTTGATTGGACCATACATGTTGGTAGACATGGAGTGATAAATGTAGGTGATCAAGAAGAATTTGAAGGCATCACAAGATAGGCCGAAGAGTTTTGTAGCTCGGAATAGGTTGTTCAAGGAGTTCTAGGCTGGGAACATGTGTACTTGCACATCAAACCGAAGAAGATCTCCTCGCGGATTGGATCATGTGCCAAGATGGCACTCTAGTTTTGTGGACCCTTCAATATTATCCAGAGGATTGGGCCAATAGCCTATCGACTTGCACTGCCTTGGATAATGAATGTCCATGATGTTTTCCATGTGTCATTTCTTAAAGAGTATGTTAAATATGTTAATCATGTGATTGACTGGTCTGTATTGCAGGTGGATCTAGAAGGAGAATTTCAGCTGGAACTGTAGTGAATTTTGCAGAGAAAGCTGCTTATGCTCCGGAACCGAGTAATCGAGTAGGTTAAAGTGCAATTGAAGCACTTTGGTTCCAATGAAGCTACATGGGAGATGAAAGATCAGATACGGGCTATATATCCTTCCTTTTTCGTTGGTTGAGAGGATGTTTTGGTATATGTTTTGGTATATGTCTTTGGTATATGTTTTTGGTACATGTTTTGGGTGATGTTTGGTGATGTTTGGGAATGAGGAAGTTAATGGATCTCGGGGAGAGTTGTGTGGTACCCGACATGTAAGGTAAGACCTGGATGAAGCTCGGTGCATGTGTAAGGGAAGTTTAAGGCAAGAGTATGACAATTGGTTGGATTGGTTTGGTCCATTGGTGTAACGGATAGTGGCAGTACAATCATGAGAAAGGTAATAAGAAAGGTGAAGTAAATGGATCTGAGGCATCTGCCTCAGATGCCTTGGCTATGTTGGGAAATATTGTTCTCAATGTTATGCATGGTGTGCACAGATAAAGGGAGTTCTCTTAACCTTTACCTTATGCTATTTGGTAATTGTGTTGTGATCATGATTATGTTGATGTTTATATATGTATACATGTATGTATGTATGTATGTCGTGTGTGACAGGGTCGTCATGGATCCTGATTGTTAATGCTAATGTTTATATGCATATGTGTGTGTATGTATGTCGTTGCCTAACATGATCATGATTGTTTTATGCTAATGTTTATGTATATGTATGTATGTATGTATGTATCTATGTCATTGTCCGACAAGGTTGTCAGGGATCATTCTTGTCGAGGAATGATTGCATATGTAGGTGGATGGTATGAAGAGATTCCTGGTTCATGAGGAATCAAGTGGGAAGAGTAGTCATGAAAAATATATGAGGTCAATATCATGTGGATATGAATTGATATTATATGCTTGTATTATGCCTATGTTTATGTTATGACAGGTAACGTTGAAGGATACATCAGCGAAATGAAAACAATGTGCCTTGTGGCATGTTAGGATAAGCATGGATGGAAGAGAGACACTAGAAGCAAGGTTGCTTGGTAGAGACACTGTGGTTTGGATGTGTAGTACTACTATTGTGCATATGTTATGTATGTTGTACATGTTGCATCTGCGATGTTGTGTGCATGCGGTGTTGTGTATATATAGTGTGTGTATGTGTTGTTTATGCCATGTTGGGTATAGATGGTGCTATGTACATGATTAGGTATGCAGTGTTGTGTACATATTGTACTATGTGCATGATGGATATGCGGCATTGTGTGCATATGGTGTTGTGCGCATGTTGGATATGAAGTGAGGTGTATAGATGGTGCTAGGTACATGTTGGATATGCAGTACTATGTACATGTGGTGTTGCATGCATGTTGTACATGTGGTACTATGTACATATGGTGTGGTGTGCATGATTGTACAAGTGGTGTTGTGTGCATGTAGTGTTGTGTACATGTTGTACAAGTGGCGATGTGTGCAAGTGATGTTGTGTACATGTTGTGCATGTGGCGCTGTGTACATGTGGTGTTGTGTACATGTCGTGCATGTGATACTGTGTACATGTGGTATTGTGTGCACATCGTACAAGTGGTATGATGTACATGTGGCACTGTGTATGCATCGTGTAGGTGGTACCATATACATGTGATGTTGTGCACATGTTGTGCAGGTGGTGTTGTGTACAGGTGGTATTGTGTACATATCGTACATATGGTACTAGTGTATAGGTGGTATTGTGTGCATGTCGTACATGTTCTATTGTGGGTATGCGGTACTATGTATGTGCATTTTGTAGTTGTGGTATCGTGACATATCTATTGATTGTGTTGTGGTGTGCACCAGATGTAGGAGTATGTATTGCATTGTGGTGTGCATCGGATGTAGGAGTATGTATTGTGTTGTGTTTTACACCAGGTGTAGGTGTATGTGTGGTATGTCAGGTGCAGGTTCATGTATTGCATGGTGTTGTATGTCATATGTGCGTGTATGTATTATGTGTTGTAATGCACACTATGTATATGTCCACATGGTTGAGGAGAAGGTACTAGGTGTTTGTCTCGTGTGGCAGCTGATCTGGTGTGTGTACGGAATAAGGACAAAGGTAGAAGCTAAGGATTGATTAAAGGATAAGTATCAATATTGTATTCCAGTTTTATTATGCATGTTATTTATGATTATGGTTTATGATGGTTACACGTGATTTATAATTTTGATCTATGATGGTTGTGTTTTGAGCTAACCTAATGTGATATGTTTATACATGATGATTTGGTCAAAGATGTTAGTTTGACTTGTTGTGACATGAAGCGAACAGAATTGTAAATATACCTTATTGACAAGATACCAATGAGGTATGAAGTGAATTTATTTCATTTTGTTTAAAATCTAATGGAATTTATGTGCTTGGTACAGGAAGCACAGAAATGCCCAGTTGGGTGGTTAGAATTGAGTACAAGAATTAGCAGCGTCAGTGAAAGGAATTGGAACATGCAACAACATGTTGGTAAAGCACTTTAGGAGCAGGGCCATTGTGGGACCCTGGTACCCAAAAATGTCCATTGATTTCCATGAACATGCTATGACTGGTATGATGGTTTGAGGCAGAGATAAGCCTTGGTTTTTGGACCTTCTGATGCGAGGAAACATTGCAAAGGGATGGACTGCCCAGGATGGGGGTGCTAACAGAACTTGGAAGGTGTGTGACTGCACGGAAGGGGGTGACCAGATTGCCTGAGGGACTATGTATCAAAGAAGGGAAGGTCGGGGATATATTTGTTTTGGTCATTAACATTGACAAATGGAATCAAATGCACATTAGGAGTGTGCCCTGGAACAATGAGCTGGTAATTTTTCACTGAGAGTAAAAGTGGTGCAAGATTGTAGTGTTGGACATTGGATGTAGCTTTGACCTTGACAGTGGATTTTGGACTTCCTCGGAAGGAGGTGAATCCTGGTAGTAGCTTTTGAGGGTGGAGGTGTGAGCTTGTGGATTCCCTTGTTGATTGATATGGGCATCATATCCTTTTATTTGTTGGTTGAGCAAATGTGCATATGTGTATATGTGTGTATTATTGTAAATACTCTATCGAACTAGATTTATAAAGCTCCATGGACAGTATGATTATTTGTTGGGTGAAGCAAATGTGCATGAGTATATGTTGTTGTTATTGTAAATATCGTAATGAGACATGTTATAAAGCTCCAGTAAACAATATGTTTATCATGTTTTAACAATGGTCACTGTAAATATTGCAACGAGCTATTTTATAAAGCTCCATGGGCAGTATGTTTTATTTTCAGTAGTCTTATTGGTTATTGGCGTCATTGAACACCGAGGATGGTGTTCCCCCAAGGGGGAGGGTTTTGTAACAACCCTGGTTAAAAATCCATGTAAAAATATATAAGACCACAGTGATGGGACATGTATTCCAAGATTAATGGTGGGAAAAACATCCTAACAGGTGTTCATTGTGGTTATTATGGCTAAGGAAATTGGAAAAGGTAATGGAAAAGGCTTTGGAAAGGCAAATAGACATTAATTGACATTTTATTTCTGAAATAAAGGAAATTAGGAGAAAAGGAAGGTGAAGGGTCAC
>APFE031409332.1:27442-46067 GCA_000404065.3 Pinus taeda | reverse complement strand
TTGTGCCCTGAGGATGGGTGGAGTGTACATCTTAAACATTGGACATATCTTTGACTCATATACACACAAAAACTCCAAAAATAACAATATTATAAATAGAATTTATCAATGGCTGAATTGAGGTTTCTGTGATCCATAACATTTATAAGAAATATTTCGGCGTAAATCACATGTAGAAAATATGTGTCGACGCGTTTCGAACCAACAAGTGTGGTTCATCGTCAGGACAAGTTGAAGAAACAGATCCAGCTTAGCATATTAAGTAGTCTGAGTAGATTGTTCGGCCTTCTTTCAATTTCAATAGCTTCCCTGAATTTACGGTGATGGAACTGCGCAACCTTGGCAATAACCTTGGCGTCCTTAATATAAACCTGATGCTTGGTCCTTTCCGCATGCTCTGCTAACGCTGAAGACTTGGTTCTCCCATGTCTTAGGTCAGCTGCATGTTCGCTGATCCTTTGATGGATGGAGTGCCCTGTTTGCCCGATATAGGGGGTCCAACAAGAACAAGGGATCAAGTAGACACCCTTCATGTCTTTAGGGTCAATGGGATCTTTCATCGATCAGAGGGATTTGCGAATAGTGTTGAGGGGTCTAAAGGTTGAGGGAATATCATACTTCTTGAGAATTCGATCAATCTTGTTCGTGGTTCCCTAGACATAGGGAAGATGGACACCTAGTCCGCGCTCCTTAGGTTCTTTTTTAATTAACGATTTTTTAGAGGCTTTAAGGAAAGCCTTCTAACCTAGGCGCCTACTATAACCATTCTCCACAAAGACATTAAGGAGATGGGATTTCTCTTTATCGAAGCTCTCCCTATCAGAAATCCTCAGGGCACGAGTAGCGAGGGTGTTAAGAACACCCAACTTTTGAGCAGGGAAATGATGGGAATCAGCATGAAGATACTACTCAGTATGCATTTTCTTCCGGAACACTGAGTGGGAGAGTGAACCGTCCTTATTCTTAGATATAAGAATATCTAAGAAAGGGAGGCAACCATTGACCTCTTTTTCCATAGTGAACTTAATGGCAAAGAACTAACAGTTGAGGTGATTGAAGAAGAGATCCAACTCCTCTTGGCCATGGGACCAGATGACATTAGTGTCATCTACATACCTTTTCCACAGCTTGGGAAGGAGACGAGCTAAGGCTAAATCTTTGGCTTCGAACTCTTCCATAAAAAGATTCGCAACAATAGGGGATAGGGGTGAGCCCATGGCAACACCACAGGTCTGTTCAAAGAACTCACCCTCGAAAGAGAAGAAAGAGGAAGTGAGACAGATCTCAACTAGATGTGCGGAATTAGGATCTGTTAGGTGATAGATCACTTCCATGGCCTCCTTTATAGGGATACAAGTATAAAGGGAGACCACATCAAAACTAACGAGAATGCCCTCAGGGTTAAGCTTTATATCCTTAAGCTCTTTAACAAAGGAAGCAAAGTCTTTTACGAAGGACTCTGTACGGCCAACCAGAGGTTTGAGCTTAAGGGCAAGGAACTTAGCTAGAAGGTAGGTCGGACCACCAATGGTGTTGACGATAGACCTCAGGGGGGGCCCTTCTTTGTGAATCTTAGGCAGCCCATAAATCCTAGGGGTAATTGGACTGCTTTCAATGAGCTTATGGCAAAGGGAGCTCACAGATCTACTGGACTTGATGGCGAGAGCCACCGTCCTAGAAATTTTCTTAAGAGGGTTCTTGGGAAATTTTTTATAACTGCCACTATTGTAAAGATGATCTAACATCTTCTTACGGTAATCATCCTTGTTAAGGATGACCGTAGCCCCTCCTTTGTCAGCCTCAGAACAACGATATCATTATTCTGGTTTATGGATTTAAGGGCAACAAATTCCTCATTGCTGAGGTTCTTTCGAGGGGTTTAACCTTTCTAAGGACAACAGCACAATCCTGCCTGATAGTGTCCTTTATATTATCCGGAAGATCTCTAATCCTGTGTTCTACGTCGCAAATAATGTCATCCACCGGGATTTTTCTAGGGGCAAGGGCAAAGTTTAAGCCTTTTCTTAAAAGTCTAAAAACAGAAGGGGAAAAAGAAAAACTCGATAAGTTAACCACTCTATTATTCCAGGAGGGAGGGGGGAGAGAAATCTGGTCCAAATCCTCCTTGTTATGGTTATCATTACTATCAATATCAATACCTTTAATGTTATTGTTAATAGATTCTATGTCCTCGTTTTGTTTATTAATAATATCACTAATACTAACCTGGTTATTCACATATAAATTATTATTACTATCATTATTATTAATATTATTAAGATTACATAAATTATTATTAATATCATTATTATTATAATTATCGTTTATCAAAATAATAATAATATTCGTTTATTATTATTATTATATTAATAAAAATTATTAAAAATTACATAAATTTTATTATTAATATTAATATTATTATTAATATTAACGAATTACAAAAACTATTATTATTATTATTATTGTTATTATAATATACAGAAACATAGTTATTATCACGGGACAATGAATTATCAAACCGAGGCATATTACGAGGGGAAGCTTGACCACGAAAAGGAGAGACCGCGTCGTCGCTTGGGTTATCAGCACAAATGCTACGGGCCTCTACGTGACTTCCAACTTACTAAGAAGGAGCCGAAAACTCAGGTACGCAAGCACATATCTGCCGGTTGGTTGCCATCAAGACCTGATCAGATGCAGGTCGAGAAATTGAGGGATTGCTAACAGGCTGAGAGGGAGATGAACTCACTGAAACGCAAGTGCAGATCTGCCAGTTATTTGCCATCAAGACCAGATCAGATGCAAGTTGAGAAATCGAGTGACTTCTAACAAGCTTAGAGTGAGTGCAGATCTACCAGTTAGTTGCCACTGAGACTTGATCTGACGAAGGTTGAGAAAACGAAGGAGAAGAAACACGAGAATTGCTTGGGTTATCAGTTGCATACACCGAGGGGGCATGCATATATCTACGAAATGATGGAGCAGTCTGTCTGGAAGGGAGAGCAGGAGCAGAGGAGAGCTGCTCAAAAACCCTTTGGATAGTGCACGGGGGTGAGGAGATAGAACCACTCGAAGGAACCGATAATAACCACGAACGGAGGGCCGAATTTTGAGAAGCGGAAATGTGACTATGGGACATCTCCTTCACTGAATGAGACCCTGTAGTTTTTCGAGCTAATAACAGAAACTTCGTAGCTTGCTTTTGTCCCTTGATCTCCTCCAGACACATTGATTTTAATGCCGACCATGCATCAATTCTGGTCCATAGGGAGGGGGATATCAAGTTCGAAATCTCTAAGTGCAAACATAGAAAATCCTGAGAGAACCAATAGATATCTTTCCAGACCCTATTAATTTTAGATCTTAAGAGTGCTAAACTGGCTTTTACAAACACTCCATGGTTAGAAGGAGTGTGGAGGTGATGGTTGATCTGAGCGAAGACCGGGATGACCGCGGAATCTCTACATCTTTTCAGAAAAGCTAGATCTATCTTCAACTTAGAGACCTGCAAGCGTGCCCGTTCAAAATGATGAACCTTAGATGCAATGGCTTTACTGTGCAGGGAATCAATGGTTGAATTGAGGTTTCTGTGATCCATAACATTTATAAGAAATATTTCGGCGTACCTAAGTTTTCGGCTCCCTCTCAGCAAGTTGGCAGTCACGCAGAGGCCCGTAGCGTTTGTGCTGATAACCCAAGCGATGGCGCGGTCTCTCCTTTTCGTGGTCAAGCTTCCCCTCGTAATATGCCCCGGTTTGATAATTCGTTGTCTCGTGATAATAACAATGTTTCTGTATATTATATTAACAATAATAATAATAGTTTTTGTAATTCTGTAAATTAATATTAATATTAATAATAAAATTTATGTAATTTTAATAATTTTATTAATAATAATAATAATAATATAATGAATATATTATTATTTTGAAACCATAATTATAATTAATAATGATATGTAATTAATAATTTATGTAATCTTATAATATTAATAATTAATGATAGTAATTAATAATTTATATGTTAATAACCAGGTTAGTATTAGTGAGATTATTAATAAACAAAATGAGGACATTGAATTTATTAACAATAACATTAAAGATATTGATATTGATAGCAATGATAACCATAACAAGGAGGATTTGGACCATATTGCTCGTCCCCCTCCCTCCCAGAATAATAGAGTGGTTAACTTATCGAGTTTTTCTTTTTTCCCTTCTGTTTTTAGACTTTTAAGCAAAGGCTTAAACTTTGCCCTTACCCCTAGAAAAATCCTGGTGGATGACATTATTTGCGACGTGGAACACGAGATTAGAGATCTTCTGGATAATATAAAGGACACTATTAGGCAAGATTGTGTTGTCGTCCTTAGAAAGGCTAAGCCCCCTTGGAAGAACCTTAGCAATGAGGAATTCATTTCCCTTAAATCCTTAAACCAGAATAGTGATATCGTCGTTTTGAGGGCTGACAAAGGAGGGGCTACGGTCATCCTTAACAAGGATGATTACCACAAGAAGATGTTAGATCATCTTTACAATAGTGGCAGTTATAAAAAAATTCCCAAGAACCCTCTTAAGAAAATTTCTAGGATGGTGGCTCTTACCATCAAGTCTAGTAGCTCTGTGAGCTCCCTTTGCCATAAGCTCATTGAAAGCAATCCAATTACCCCTAGGATTTATGGGCTGCCTAAGATTCACAAAGAAGGGCCCCCCCTAAGGCCTATCATCAACACCATTGGTGGTCCGATCTACCTTCTAGTTAAGTTCCTTGCCCTTAAGCTCAAACCCCTGTTGGTCGTACAAAGTCCTTCATAAAAGACTTTGCTTCCTTCGTTAAAGAGCTTAAGGACATAAAGCTTGACCGTGAGGACATTCTCGTTAGCTTTGATGTGGTCTCCCTTTATACTTGTATCCCTATAAAGGAGGCTATGGAAGTGATCTATCGCCTAACAGATCCTGATACCGCGCATCTGGTTGAGATCTGTCTCACTTCCACTTTCTTCTCTTTCGAGGGTGAGTTCTTTGAACAGACCTGTGGTATTGCCATGGGCTCACCCCTATCCCCTATTGTTGCGAATATTTTTATGGAAGAGTTCGAAGCCAAAGCTTTAGCCTCGGCTTGTCTCCTTCCCAAGCTGTGGAAAAGGTATGTAGATGAAACTAATGCCATCTGGTCCCATGGCTAAGAGGAGTTGGATCTCTTCTTCAATCACCTCAACTGTCAGTCCTCTGCCATTAAGTTCACTATGGAAAAATAGGTCAATGGTTGCCTCCCTTTCTTGGATATTCTTATCTCTAAGAATAAGGACGGTTCACTCTCCCACTCAGTGTTCCGGAAGAAAATGCATACTGAGCAGTATCTTCATGCCGATTCCCATCATTTCCCTGCTCAAAAGTTGGGTGTTCTTAACACCCTCGCTACTCGTGCCCTGAGGATTTCTGATAGGGAGAGCTTCGATAAGGAGAAATCCCATCTCCTTAATGTCTTTGTGGAGAATGGCTATAGTAGGTGCCTAGGTCTGAAGGCTTTCCTTAAAGCCTCTAAAAACTCGTTAATTAAAAAAGAACCTAAGGAGCGCCGACTAGGTGTCCATCTTCCCTATGTCCAGGGAACCACAGACAAGATTGCTTGAATTCTCAAGAAGTATGATATTCCCTCAACCTTTAGGCCCCTCAACACTATTCGCAAATCCCTCCGATCGGTGAAAGATCACATTGACCCTAAAGACATGAAGGGTGTCTACTTGATCCCTTGTTCTTATGGGACCCCCTATATCAGGGAAACAGGGCGCTCCATCCACCAAAGGATCAACGAACATGCAGCTGACCTAAGACATGGGAGAACCAAGTCTTCAGCATTAGCAGAGCATGCAGAAAAGACCAAGCATCAGGTTTGTATTGAGGAGGCCAAGGTTGTTGCCAAGGTTGCGCAGTTCCATCACCGTAAATTCAGGGAAGCTATTGAAATTGAAAGAAGGCTGAACAATCTCAATAGGGATGACGGTTGGAAGATCAGTAGCTACTAGATCCCTGCCCTTTCTTCCTAGTCTTGCTTTTTCTAGCTTTCGATGTTTCCCTTAATTTCGTGGATCTTTTTCCATAGAGCCTTGTCTTTTCCTTCCTCCTAGGGTTTCTCCTTTTGGCTCTGTAGTTTTCTTTTGATCATGTTCTTATCCTTCTTCTTTTTAAATTTTGTCGCTCACTTGATTTATTTATTTTTATTTCATTCTTTTTAATATATATATATATATATTTCTTATTATTCTTATTAATTAATTTTTTTATTTATTTTTTTTCAATATCAATACCTTATACATATAATATATATATATATATATATTATATATATATATATATATATAATATATTATATATATATAGTATATATATATATATAATTTTTCATTTATTTATTTATTTGGTACACTTAGATATTAAGTTAACTTAATTTTCTCGTTCCAATATTTTTAACTAACTTTTATCTTAACAACCTATGAATCATTACTATTATATATATATATATATATATATGAAGAGAAGTCCTTTATATAACTAAATTTCCATTTAAATACTAAATAAAATTATAATTTTTAATTTATTAAACAAAACCTGTTTAACTAACCATTTAACACCATTTATTATTTTATATATTTATATATTTTTATTGGTCACCTAATATAACTAATGTCCATTAAATTATAATAATTTTTTATGACCCTGGTCCCAAAGTCAAAAGTAGTCGTTGGTCAAGTTAGCCGTTGGAGGCTCTGCTCAGACTACTTAATATGCTAAGCTGGATCTATTTCTTCAACTTGTCCGGATGATGAACCACACTTGTTGGTTCAAAACTGGATCTATTTCATCAACTTGTCCTGACGATGAACCACACTTGTTGGTTCAAAACGTGTGGACAGATATTTTCTGCATGTGACTTACGCTGAAATATTTCTTATAAAAGAATTTATCAAAACAAATTTTGTATTCATTTCTATTTTTTTAATTCAATTTCAAACACACACACATATATATCGTTTAATTTATTAATTTTCAAGAATTTAATATGGGGAGATATTGTAATGTCGATAAATGAGTGTAAAATGTAAATGTTGACTATGTGGTGAATAATAAAATATAATATCAATTTAATTAAAAAGGTAATAATAAATCAATTGTCCTTGGGGTATAACTCAATTAGTAATTTCTTTATTATGAAGTAATATGTAAAGCGTGATATTCAAGTTCAAATCCTTGTTGGGTTAGACCAACAAAAGAAAATAATAAATCAATTTATTATATTGTAATTTTGTCTTTCAAAATTACAAACAATTTTTAACCTTTTATTATTAATTGAGTCAATATTTAAATGTTTACACTCATTTACAAATATTATAACATCTCTCCCATACTAGGCTCTATATTACTTTTAACCTTTTATTATTTTTTAATTGAATCTCTAGGAGCAATGGTAATATACATATCATAATAATAAAAAAATTAAATAATAATGATTCATATTTGTCATTACTATAATTCACAACATATAATCAATAAACATATAGCCAAAAATTAGGAAAATTTTAATATATATACAAATGTGAAATATATATAAAATATAAACAATAATTATAAATTTACATATATTTTATCATATCAATTAAAATAATGGTTCATATTTGTAATCAGTGTATTTCAAAAATTTATATTTAAATTTGGTTAATAAACAAATAAAAGTTTAATATTTATATTTTTTTTTCTAAACTAACTATTTGATGATGATGATGATGATGGTGGTTAACGTTCAGACCAAACTTTGGTCTATCGGACCTAAAAAAACAAATTATTTAGTTTGATTTAAGATTTTATTTCTATGCTCAAAAAGCTTGGAGAGAAGCCTCCCAAGCTCACTATAATTTTCATATTGTAAAAGGCTAGGAAGGTCAACATTGCGACAAAGACTATGAAATTGAGATCTAATGTGGTTGTACACGGGGCACTCGAAGAGGAAGTGGTTTTCATTCTCAATGTTCCTATTATCACAGAGATGGCAGATTCTTTCCATCCATGGTGTTTTAGGAATTGCCCAACAACCTGTTTCACTATGGAGCTCATGAGAGTTCATTCTAATCTTCGCTATATTAATTTTCTTCTTTGAGCTAGCTAAAACAGAGAGATACTTTTGATCTTCTAGGGTGGGGTTGATGACCTTCTTATAATAACTTAATTTTCCTTTAGCCGCTAAATCTTTCTCACACCACATTTTTTCTTTGAACATAGAAGTAACAATATTTTTAATGTTATTAATGTTTTGCAATGCATCATTCTCGTTGATCTCCCAATGGTCTAAAAAGGCCCTCGTGCCTTTATACCACCCTCGTTTGAGCCTTAGTTGGTTTTGGCTGGAATTTAAAGGTAGCTTGGGACGTATATGATCTCCTATGTTATTGAGCTTGTGCTTGTACAACAGAAGCCTAGTCATAGCTAGGCTTTCAATAGGGAAAAGACCTACTTCTATAAGGAGAATAGGGTAGGGGTGTTTCTTTTAAATTTCAGGTTATACGTTATAAAGCACTTCTCGATTTGCTCAATCTTTCTCCAGGATTCTCTAGATATGTTGCAACCCCAAACCTCACATCCATATAAGATAACAAGAGTGACTAAAGTTTCAAAGAGGAACTTCTTTTTATCCCACATTACAAGGTTTGTCATTTTACATTATTTTCAAGACCAAAGTAAGCTTTCCACCCCCCATTAATGCTTTTCTCAATGCTATAGTTCTAGTTGAGCTTGTGATGAATATCAATTCCTAGGTACTTGTAAGAATACACTTCCTCCAAGTTATTATTTTCATACATAAAAATAGCGTAGGTGTCCTTCTTGGATTTATTAATCCTAACTTTTGTTTTCTCAGTGTTAATATTCATACCCATGGTAGAGAAAAAATCCTTAAGAAGCCTAAGTTGCCTATCAAGATCAGATGGACACCTTGTGAGAACAACAATATCATCATCATAGAGAAGAAGGATGACAACTAGCCCAGCTAAGATCGTGCTAGCACATCCTTCTTCCTCTAAATAACCTTCGAGCTTGTCAATGTAAATGCGAAATAGGGTAGGGGAGAGGGGGTAACCTTGTTTAACTCTGATATTACACTTAATATCTTTCGACCACCCTTCATTGCTCTTTATCTTGGCAATTACATTCTCGTATAATCTAATAGCAGTAGCTCTCAACTCAAAAGGAACCTTTAACTCTTCTAATCTATTCCAAAGGTTGTTTCTATGAACCATATCGAAAGTCTTTCTAAAGTCCACAAAGCAACAAAAGAGATTGGATTTATCATTACGACATTCCTCCACAATAATCTTGAGTGTAACGGGGTGGTCTGTTGTTGAATGATGCCTTCTAAAACCCGCTTGGCCTTTAGCACGCTTACCTTCACTTTCAAGAAATATGCTCAACTTCTTTTCCTAAATACTACCATATAACTTAGCCAAGAGAGGACTGATCATAATTGTCCGATAGTTAGAGGGGTTATTTGTATCCCCATTTTTAAAAATAGGGATAATGAGGCTCTCAGTCCATAGCTATAATCAATGTTATGCATATCTTATTAAAAAAATAAATTGAAAAAATTATAAGACATATCTAAATAAAAAATGAGAAACTCATATATATCTCACTATATATGTTATCATAATTTTAATAAAATTGAAAATAAAAATATTTCTATATATATTGAAATGTAAAATTTATATAATATAAACAATATTATTAAGAATCAACATAGATATATCTTAACAAATTTACTAAGCTTTGAGAGAATTAAAATTTTTCCAAGTGCAAACATTTCTTTTAATTTTTTTTAAATTATGCAATAAAAAAATTTGCATCTTAATATTTGATCCACTTCACCTCGGCTAGTTTTAGAGTTTAAATGTATCTAAGTTGGTAAATAAAATTTTTAATAATCAAATAATTGCATGAAAGGAACATTTATAATTTGATTATAAATATTTACCTATTGTTAATATATAATATTAAATAAAAACCAACGCCAAAAACCAAAAAAAATGTAAAATAAATGTAAGTAAAAAATCTAGTGACGGGGAGGGTAGCGGAAATGACAGAGAGGTGTATGGTAAGGAGAGCACTTTTCGCTTTTCCACGTCGTGAGAACTGACAAAAAAGCGGATGCACGTCTCTCCCTACAAAACAATGGTCGTGGTAGTGGGGACCGACCAACGCGCAAAAACATTAACAAAACACACTGCCTTTGGCTATTGGCTCCTGTTTTCCTTATTATTAATTATTTATTTATCACAATAATTATATTATAAATGTGGTTGATATATGTTAATGGGTGTTATTTGTGTGGTTGATGTTTGTTAGTTTGGTCTTATTTTTATATGTGAATTGGTATATAAAAGATAGAAAATGTATTTGATCACCATATATCGATAATGTGGTTGTGCTAGTTGATGACTTAGAAGGATTAGTAGACCATAGTTGACTGTGGCTAAATATGTTCAAGTTATATCTAAGGAGATCTTTTTATGGTCAATATAGAGTTCACTTGATGATCATGGTTTCCCACAACGAATTATAGTTGACTGTGATAGATTATGATTGACTATGGTTGACCATGGTTAATAATGGTTGGGTATGTTAACCATAGTTGACAATGTTGATCAAGGGTGAACGTGGTTTGACCAATTTTCATGGTTGACCATAGTTTTCTATCATATATTATGGTCATCCATGTTGATAATAGATGGCCATGGTTGACGTTGGTCAAGCATGTTTGCCCATGGTTGACCATGGTTTGCCATGTTGAACATTGGTTGACTATGGTTTTTCCAAGGTTCATTGTGGTCAACCAAAGACGACCATGGTTGGTCATGGTTGATCATCATTAACCATCATTGATGATGGCTGACAATGACTAACAAAAGTTAATGGTTGACCATGGTTGATTATGGTTGACTATGGGCACACTCCTTTTCTCTTTTCTTTATATCATGATTCATCAAAAGCGCATAAATGAAGGTTTTTGTTTACTTCCGATCCTATGTTTTTTGAAGCAGCTTTTAGGTGGATGTAGTTATGGTTCTATGGACACTTTTGGCTACTTCAGGGTTTGGCGTTGGCTCTATGTGTAGCATATGGTGTTGTTAGTATATTTATTGGTTATTGGTATCTCTATTGGCAATATATTGAGATGTGGTTACTGTGCATATACCCTATCAATGTCTCTATTTCTCACTAGAGTTCCTTTGGTATGAATCATTATGGTTACTGTGGGTTTGATTTTTGGATGATGATTGTATTTCGTACAATATATTTTTGTGGTTTTGTTGTTAGTTTATGTTAGAGTTGCTTAACTTTGATGTTCATGATGGTTGGTCATGTTCTTGAGACAATGCTTCTTCGTTTGTTTCTGACCAACTTTTGGTCTGTGTCTCTAATGTAGTCATTATGTTTTTTTTGTGTGAACTCAGGCAGGTCCTTTTCTATTAACAAATCACGAAACTATGTGCATACACAGAGAATCGTCATCCACCCCGAAGGGAAACCTCCAAAAACAGAGTTTAACATATCACAGCTCTGGAACGAGCCCATGCCATTGAAACCTAACTAACAAACTAACAGCACACAGGATATACCACTTTAACATCTATTACATACTACAAGCAGAGACAAAACTACTTCTAATGGTCATAATCATTTCAAATTGAAGACAAAGCATAGTGAATCAATCATCCACAATCTCCAGTTTCACCTCTTCCTCGCAATGCGCCTTGGATAACAGTTTTAGGCTTCTTTTGATATCCTCAAGTTGCCTACCCTGATTCAGCAGCGTGGAATGCAGACTCCTCATTTCCCCTTTCAAGCTTGGGTACCCTTGCGCAATCTCCGTCATTTCCTCCGCAATTTGTTCCATTGCCTTGGCGAGCAGGCACTTCATTACCCAGAATATATGCAACGCCTGTTTATACTGAGAGAGGTGGCCTCTGGTATTACCTAGGTCCGGCAGGAGGGAATACCAGTCATTCATCTCAGGATCAGAGGCCTCCTCCAGAACGTTCTTTTCCATATTTTCTATAATTTTCCTTCTATCTTCATTGACTTCGTTGTTGTACACACTCTCTACCTCCTTGGCCATCTCGTCCATTGTTTGGCGTCCTCTTTTCTGTTGGATGGGGGCCTGCACTTCATTTTCGGTTCTCTCCGCATGCTTGGGTCTGCCGCGTGCCCTACTGCCTCTGCGCTTACCCCTTCTGGGATGGCTTTCCCACTTATTGGTTTGGCTTCCTTGGCCAACTTCAAACCTCCCTCTCCCTCTGTTGTCTTCCTGCCCTTGCTTCATCTCGCCTTCTCTGTTTACTCCTTCATCCTCCGTCCCCGCCTGAACTTTCCTCCTGATCCTTTCCTCACTCTCTTTTACCCTCTAATAATTCTCCACTCCCTGCGTTCTGTCATCCTCATGGTGCCTCTGATTACCCTGACTCCTCATCATTCTACCAGCCTCCTCCCTCTCAACACTTACCTTCCTGCCGCCCTCTGCCATAGTCGCTTGCTCTAATTGGGAACAGGATTCCTTCACCTTACCTCCGATCTCAGCCACCTCCGCCAACTTGCATGTCCTGAATTTATTATCCTCGCTGTCTTCATCGGCTCTCTTTGCTTGAATGCCACCTCGTCTTCCCGTCCTCAACACTCCGTCGCCATTTCCTTCCCTCTAATTACTGTAATTGGCATGGAGACTTGTCTTAGGATCCTTTCTTCTCTGAAATTGTTCCCTGCATCCTCTAACATGATTGCCTAGGGGTGAGGTTTATACTGACAACCTCTGCCTTCCATCATGACTCTGCGCCTGTTCCTTTTTACCACCCCAATCGGGGATAATGTAGTCATTATGTTAAGGGAAATCAATGATTTTTATTTATAAAAAAAATATTTAATGGTATATGAAAGTGTATGGTATTAATGTTTTTTTAATAATATCATTCATATATGGATTGATTTTAGTATTATAATGAATATTTAGTAATCCAATATAATTCTTAAATATATCTATATCTATATATCTATATATATATATATATATATATATATATATATATATATATATATATAGAGTTGTGAATATGTAACATTGATTTCCATTAACAGAAAAGGAGGTACATCAATGATTACATAATAGAAATGGGCTAGAAACAAATAGAGAAGCACTGTCTCAAGAACATGACCCACCATCATGAGCATCAAAGATAAGAAATGCTAGCATTTAAACTAACAAAAAAACCACAAAATTGTATTGCCAATGTATGAAGTGTATCATGAAATGCAGCAATCAAACAAAAATCAAATCCACAGTAACTATAATGAGCCATACCAAAGGAACTCTAGTGATAAATAGAGACGTTGACATGGTATATGCACAATAACACATCACAATATACAACCATCAAAGAGACTAGTAACCAAGAAATATATTGCCAACACCATACACATACACATACACATAGAGCCAAGGCCAAAAACTTGAAGTAGCCAAAAACACCCACAAAACTGTAACTGCATCCACCCAAAAATTGATCTAGAAAACATAGGATCAAAATTAGACAAAAGCCTTCATTTATCTGCTTCTGATGAGTCATGATCCAAAGAAAAAGGAATAGGAGTGTTCCCACTATGAGCACCGAAACTAGAATCTGTAACCAAAAAAGACTCCACCTTTTCACTTAACAAAAGATGCAAGAAAGTATAAGTTTGTTGATTCAAGGCTAGGGAGGTCAAGAAATGCAACCTCCTCTTACAAAAATGACCAAAGTTTGGAAACCACTTAACATTAACACCAACTAATTTTGAATCTGATGCATATGGATGGTCACCACTCTCCAAATCCTCCAAATATAAATCTCATGATGAACCTCCAATGGAACTGAGTCAAAAGAAGAGACAACAAAATGATAAGAGAAGGGTAATAAGGGATGAGACCTTCTCTGCCCAATGAAAGATCCTCTACCTGGATGGTTGGGCATTCGTTGGTGATGACCCATGAAAACTTGAGAGGCAAGATAAAGAGAATGGCCAAAGGATGAACAATGCCCAATCAAGGAAAGTGAGGGACAAGGAGGGAGACATTGATGACCATACTTGAAGACAATAAATTCATCCCCAATGAACCACTTAACAAGGGGTATACCTAGAAGGTTAAGAAACTCACTACGCATCCAAAAAGACAACCCAACCTTCCACTTACAACACTTTAGACAGTGAATACCACAAAGAAATGCACATAAACACCAAAACAAGACCACCAAGCAGATGCCCCAAAGAAACGTAAGTGGTTTCCTTGAATTATAAACCCAATGAACAAGACTGAGATTACAATAGAGCCAACATAACCAGACCAACAAGAGTGATGCCAGAAAATAAGCAAAGAAAACAATGATGACTAAACAATACACCAAAAACCAAACTATCGTCCCCCATAAACAAAGAATAAAATGATTTAGATAGGTGTATAAGGAATGGCTCACCGAACAAAGACCACTTTCCATTATAACTCCTCCACAAACCAAGGAAACTACACTGCTATAGACCACCCTCCATGCTAGTTGAAAGGAGCTATCAGAACCAGAGGACAAGGTGGTAACCATGCCCTCGAACCACACAATGCCACCACCAACAAACATTCCTCCATTGGAAGAAAATATTAATACAAGTAATGGCACACATACCAATTGCATACGCATTAACTACTTGAAACCACTATGTCATGATGATCATCTAGGTGGTGCACCAACGCTCATCCCGATGATATGAACACACCCACTTGTACACCCCCATCGGGGACTAGAGTCTCGTCAATAATCAGTTTTTGCAAAACTTGTATGTTAGTTGGGCTGGAGGGCATGGGCCAAGATTCATCCAAATCAAAGTTGTTAGAGCAACACCCCATATTGGCCAAGTAATCCTCAACCCAATTACTATATATGCAAGTATTTTGAACATGAATGTACTCAAAAGAGTCCAACAAAAAAATAATATGTTCTACAATCCCCTCTAAACTCCATCTTTTAATAACCTTATGATCCGGATGACCATTGATAATTTTCTAAATACATTGAATTGCAATGAGGGAATCTCCATCAATATGAAGGAGTTTGAAGCCTTAACTTACAACTATTTGAAGATATTCTTCCAAATCCATAAACTCATCCATATTATTACTCACAAATCCACAATGCATGGCATAAACTCTCAAAGGAGAAGAATGGTCATCCCTAAAAATTCCTCATACATTGACTAAACTGGGATTACCCTTTGTTTCCACAACAAAGTTTAATTTAATGAAATTCCTGGGAGGAGGAGCATAAGAGGAATTGGAAACAATAAAAGGGACAAAAGGATGATTTGGGCCTAAAACAACCACCCTTTGATCCAAATTCAAGGCCTTCAATATCTCAATTTCCACAACATTAGCAACCTAATCCTCAGTAGACCATGAAATAACCAATAGGGATTCCCAAAGATTAGACAAAACCAACTCCATAAGCATTCAGTTAGGTCTAATTTTATGATGTAAAATCCTAAATTTGTGTTATTTCCATAAATTCCAAAGTATAAAACAATAAGTAAACATTGGGATCGACTGACAATAGGACTATGGAATCTCTTATGACTCCATTTCTCCAATAACAAAGAGAAACTTTGTCTCTCAAACAGATGGATACGAAAAATGGAAAGACAGTTAGACCATACCGTCTTTTCATAGAAGTAGGTGAGGAAGAGATGCTCTTGCATCTATTCATCCTTACCACAAAGAAAACATAAGGATGGGCCTTAATAACCTTTCCAACATATGCAATCCCAGGTTAAGAGTCATTGTCTTGCTATCAACAAAAGGAAATAAGCAATCTTTTGCCAATATATAATAGACCATAGGTTCATCCAAATAATGTATCGTTCCATTGTCCCAAGCTTAGAAATAAGAAAATAAGCTTCTTTTAGAGGGAAATATCCTCTTGGGAAGGTGACCCCAACACAATATATATCCACCAAAGAACATGTGATTCTTCGTTCATCTAGTTCCTATTGGAAAGCGTCCCATGGTAAATCTTGAGAAGAATCCAAACAATCCTCTTGTTTCTTCCACTCTCTCCAAAATTGAGAATGAACCTCATACTTCTAGTAATCGCCAACTCTCACAACACCAATATTGGTTAAGAAAACTTGTAAATTTTGTAAATAATATTTGTCACTAAAACATGTCATTTGTTGTCACACCTCCTCCCAAAATAGAGTCGAGCGACCTGAGAAAATATCTCGAAATGCATGTTTATGCACCACATATTTACTATCTTGTGCCCAATTCCAAAGATTCAAGCCAAAGATAACCCCCTCCTAACATAATCTAGTTTCCTAGGATGGTAAGGAAGCATACTTCCTCATCCAAATTTTCTTCCAGAGTTCATTACCTCTTATCACCCATCACCACCAAAGCTTCACCCCAAAATCTTTACTAATAGTCTCAGGGTCACACAAACCCAATCCACCTAACAACTTAGATTTGACAAGTGATTCCCAGGTTACTAAGGACCATCTCTGAACCTTATTTGAACCTCGCTAAAGAGATCTGAGTTTACCACAAACAACCTTCATAATTAACACTCAAGATAGTTGATGAATCGAAATTGCCTACAAAATTGATTTAGTTAGAACCAATCGACCTGCAAAATTTAATACTTGAAAAGACCAATTGGAAGCCTGGGAATTAAGGTTTTGCAACATATCCTGCCAACATGTTATTCACTTAATCTTCAAAGCCAAAGGAACCCCCAAACATTTGGAGGGAAGTTGAGCTCTACAAAACTCTAAAACTCTCATTAAGTGACATTGAAAAGACTCTTTACAATTAAAGAAAAATATACTCATTTTTTCCTTATTTATGAGAGTTACTGAGGCCACCATAAATGAATGCAAAAAAAAAATTGATTCCATTAACTTCTTTGAGAGTGGGACGCTCGAATAAAAAAAAATCATGATGAGTAATTGGAAGATTTGCACCAAATATCCTTAAACCCTTGATATGTCCCTGCGAACTAGAAAGGGAAATAAATCATCCAGGACCCTCCATTGCAATTATAAATAGAAACGGAAATGAAGGATCTCCCTGATATGGTCCACACAAAAATGAGAAGGTAGTAGAAGGAGAGGCATTAATTAGGATTGGAAAAAATGGGGAGGATATTAAATAAATCCATGAAATCCAATGCCATGAAAAACCAAAGGAATCCATAACTTGCATCAAATAATCCCAACTACAATCATAAGCTTTGGACATGTCTAATTTGATCATCATACTAGGATGTGTTGATTTCTTCAACATATGAATAATCTCCTACGTAGAAATTATCCCATTGAATAATTGTCAACCTTCAACAAAACCTATCTACACCGGAGAGATTAAAAGAGATAGCATAGTATTGAGACAATTAACCGCCACTGTAGAGATCACTTTATAGATGACATTACAGAGTTAAATAGGGTGAAAGCCACAAGGATCCTTTGATTGTCCAACTTTAGGTCCTAAAGAAAAGAAGGTTGCATTAAAACCTGACCACAATGGTTGAGATTAAGGAGATTCCTTCACCACAACATGAATCTTGTCCCCTAGAAAGGACTAACAGGCTTGAAAAAATTAGTGGTGAAACCATCCAGACCTGATGACTTATTCTTTGGCATCTCATCACTACAACTTCGACCTCTTGATAAGATATGGGATGCATCAAAGCCTCATTTTGTTCTTGACTAATAACCTTATGGATACTCCTTAAAATATTATTAATTGTAGATTGTCGATTGTAATACTTTTCTGAAAGAATTCCCCTATGGTAATCAATCAGTTCTGTTGCTATCTCTTCATGGAACAATTTATGCATTCCATCACAACCTTGAATAGTGAAAATCTTATATGTGTCTCTGCTGAAGCATAGAGTTATGAAAAGAACTGGTGTTTTGTTCACCCTCCTTCAACAATTAAACCCTGGACTTCTATTGGTTCCCTAGGGTTTTCTCTTGTTGCCACCATAACTCTAATTGATTGAAAGTATAGCCTTCTTGAAGAATGAGCACCTCAATTCTCCCTTCTAAGATCATTCGTTGTTGGATTTGAGCTTGTAATTTGGACTTCTCTTCAAAAATATTTTTGAATCCCCATAATTCCATAACTTAATTTTTGCCTTCCTCGTAATTCCCTAACTTAATTTTCACCTTCAATGCTTTATGTTTCAAATGAAAAGAGTGCATTTTGTTCTTATCAATCACAAAGATTTTGTTCCACCAAACCTTGGGGTTATCCACAAAATTAGGCACCTCCAACTAAAATTTTTCAAAACATAAGGGTTTGTTTCTTGGTGCCACTTTAAGGTCAACCCCCAACCGAATAGGCCAATAATCTAAGCCAAGACGAGGCAAGATGGTTGCCTTCAAAAATATGTCCTTATCCATCACCGATTTTGAAACAAAAAAGCATCCAATGGCGACCCCACAAGGATTATTCCATGTAAAAGTCTGATTAATGGTAAGAATATCAACTAAACGGATATTTGTCTTCC
>APFE031409332.1:0-18404 GCA_000404065.3 Pinus taeda | reverse complement strand
AAACTTTCCCAAAATACACCCCTTGCACTGATCTGACTGTGCAAGAGTGCCTTTAGGAAGCCCAATAGAAATCTGCTGCAGTATCTTCAAGGCTCCATGGTGAAGGTGGCCCAATCTCTGGTGCCACAGCTCTCCATCATCCAGGCTCACCACTCCTTCTGCCTTACATGCCATTGCTGAGCAACCATCTACATGCAATTGATAAAGGTTCTTGACTCAAAAACCTATCTTCTAGGTTTCTCCAGTTGTCTTACTGCGCAGGAAAGCCTTTCCCTCACTGAAAACAACATCATATCCCTTGTCTTCTAACATCGCCACAGAGATAAGATTCTTCTTCAATCCTGGAACATGCATCACTTCCTTCAATACAAAGGGTTTACCGGACTCCCTCTCAAAGGAAATGGTACCGATACCGGTCGCACTGTATCTACCATCATCGCCCATCTCGATGTGCACTCCAAGATCTTTGTCCTCCAGATCAGAGAACAAATCTCTATCTCCTGTCATTTGAAAAGACGCACCACTGTCTAAGAACCATATTGATCCCATCACACTTGATACCAAGCATTTGATTAGTGAAAAATCCAGCTCAAATTGTGAGGTTAAGGCCTCTCCCGCTGCAGATCCAGCAGCTTGCTTATTTTTCTTCTTCTGCGGACAATTCGTGGCATAGTGTCTGTGCTGGTGACAATGAAAGCACTTCACCTTGGACATGTCTTGCTTCTTTCCTTTCGCACCGGAATGAGAAGCTTTCTTTTTCTTCCCCTTCTTTGCTTTGGCAGCCAAAGCACAATTTTCTTCATCAGGTGCCTTTGATGAAGATCCATCCCTGGTATTCCGCCTGATCTCCTCTTGCACAAGATCTGACCAAAGTCTCTCTCCCACCCGGCAACTTCTCCCGCATGACAGAGTCCTGATAGGAATGCCAACTCTTCGAAAGACCAAGGAGCCAAGCTCCACCAAGTCCTCACAATCAACAGTCACCCCACACTTCCCAGCCATCCCAGCATTGGGTGAACTTTCGTGAGATACTTGGGCATATTGTCGCCTTTCTCACACTTTATGTTTCTGAGTTTATCCTTGAGCGCCAACTTCCTCTGGTCGCTCTTGCTTTGGAATAGATCTATCAACACTTTCCTCATCAAGTATGGAGAATCATTTCCATGGAGGCTGGACACAATGTGATCCCTCACGCCCTCCAATAGAATCCTTCGACACTTTGTTGTCTTCTTTTGCCAATCCACGACTTGAGCAGCATCAGTAGGTTTTAGGACATCCGCATCTATGAACTCATTCAACCCATTATCATCTAACATCGCCTCCATCCTGTCCTTCCATGCAATATAGTTTGAGCTGCCCTCAAGGGCATACTCCAATCACAATCTGTTGAAAGACATTTCAACTTTGACACCAAGAAAACACTGCTGCAAATTTGAATTCCACCAGTTCAAAAATCAACCGCTTCTGATCTAAAATTCGTGAGAACAAAGTATTTCTTGTACAGAGATTGACTGTATGGGAATTCACTGGATATCTCACCTTCCAAAAGAAGGATGGATCCAGAGGCTACCTGGCCCGATTACAGACTCTGCCTGAAGAAATAAAATGTAAACACTTTCTGAATAATAGATCCGATGATCAACTTCGCTTTGATATCCTGTAGAAATCTCTTCTACAAATCAACCAGCTCTGATACCATGTAGAAATTTTGAATGATATAACACTTATTCACAGAGATTATCTTGATTATACACTATTTGCGGAATCATGCATAATACATAACCTCCTCTACTATTGATCATCGATTTTTCGGAATTAAGAAACAATCGCATGTGCACATTGAAGCATCAATCACACATATCAACAAAGTATGTACCCGAGGAAAGAATAAAGCTGAAAACCCCACAACTATCTGTATATCATATTGATTGAGATCATGTAACAGTACACAGTACAATACTAGCTCCACCTGTTACACACAATACAACACAGATCTGAATCAATCATTGGCTCAATTCACTTCCGCTACTTGCCTGCCTCCACTGTGCAATACCTGCTGAGAATACAATGAGAATGAATCTCCAAACTCGTATTTCCCTTGTGTGACACTACGTAATCCTCATTGGCAACTCAATCCCACTGATTGCGCAAATCACATGCACAACTATAGTCACAACTAACAGCTGTCTTGCCCTTTCACTCACCTCTAACACTTGTCTCCACTGAACTGTCCATGCACTGAGTTAACTGATGTATTCTTCAGTTGCTTTATGAGTTAATAATTAGTGAATAATTAATAACTAATTCACATCACTCAACATTAGTCTATTTTTAGTTAACTAACTACAACTAGTTCAACTAAGTCAAACTGAACACAACTCCATCAACTCCTGATCCAACTCCACAGAACTTAATCATTGAAGTCCTAACTGAAGTCCTCCATGCAATAGCTCAATTTAACCCACAAGAAAAGCGTATTTCCTTCTAGCAGTTGCATGTGCCACATCTGTAGCTTGAACTGAAGTGCTCCAAGAGAATAAGATAATGTTTATAGTCTAAATATTATTAAGAGCTAATAATATTCGACTGTTCTATTTTTAGCCTGGAAGTCTAAAAATAGACTCCGCCCATATGTCTAAAAATAGAGGTCCATCTATTTTTACCAACTTGACCAATCATCCACAAATAGCATCCTGCAACTCATAAACCATGATCCATATGTCTAAAAATAGACTTTGTGCCAAAAATAGCCAGCGAGCCCACTTAGTGAAGGCGACTTCTTTCCACTAAGGTCCATCATCTTGTTGCATTCTCAACAAAAACAATGGAGGCAACATCAGGGCACTCTTCCAAGAACCCAGGTAGGAAAAGAGGAAGGAAAAGACAGAATGAGCTGTTGACCGAATGTGGGAAACTCATGATTAACTCAGGTAAGATGAAAGATCTCAGCAGTTACTCCTTTACAAACCTTTCTTAATGACGCTTACAACCTGGAACATTAGGGGTCTATGAAGTAAAGGGAAATGAAAAAATCTTAGCAGTAGAATAAAAGAAGAAAAACTTGATATGGTTTTTATTCAGGAAACAAAGTGTTCGATGGACACGATTAGAGAAATACATAGCAAATGGTTAATCAAGTATGAGTATCTAGAGGTTAAGGAAAATAACTTAGCGGGGAGGATTCTTACGCTTTGGGATCCCCAGAAACTTGGAATCCTGGATGCTGAAGCGTCCAGGAACTATCTATCACTAGTGATTCAACCTTTGGGTGATAAAGGGATCTACACGATTACAAACGTCTATGGTCCTCAAAAACTAGAAGAAAAACTCAAGCTTCTCACCTCCCTTGAGAAGCTGAGAGAGAGATATCCTGATATGCCCTGGATTCTGGCAGGGGATTTCAATATGATCAAATCTCTTACAGAGAAAAAAGGTGGCACCAGAATACTAGGCAGAGACTCCATTGCCTTCCAGAATTTCTTAAATAACATGGGTCTAGTGGATACTGAAAAAATAAATGGCACTTTCACTTGGAACAATAAGAGGGGAGGGGCTTCTCAAGTTGCCTCTAAACTAAATAGATTCATAATCTCAGAGAACCACCTTCTGACAGGCCTTGACATGTCAGCTTTAATCCTTCCCTTTGGAGGCTCGGACCATTGGCCTATCCATCTTGAAGCCACTTTTATGGGTACACCGAGGAACGAACCTTTTAGGTTTGAAAATGTTTGGCTCTCTCACCCTGACTTCAGCAGCAATATTGACAAATGGTGGATGGAAGATATGCCCATTCAAGGCACTAAAATGTTCATGCTACAACAAAGAATTAAACATATCAAATCCATACTTAAAGATTGGTTCAAAAAAGAGTTTGGTAATATTTTTAAAGCCAAAAGAGAAGTTCAACAGAAACTCCAAGGGATTAATTAGATCATCATCACATATGGTTTTACCGAGGAAAGGAAAACTCAAGCCGATTCTCTTCAGAAGGAATGGGAAGATAGGTGCATGCAAGAGGATATTTTCTAGAGATAGAAATCAAGGGTGCAGTGGATCAGAGAAGGGGAAAGAAACACAAAGTTTTTTCATAAATCAACTTTGGATCACAGGTCACATAACAAAATTTCAAAGCTTAGAGATGTTCAAGGGAAAGAGCTTGTCTCCCACAAAGAAATGGAATTTGTCCTAGTTCAACACTTCCTTAGCATAGTAGAGGAGCCTCTCCTCGACAGATCACGGTTCATTAACAATTTCACAAAGTACATTCCCAAGCTTGTAACCAGGGAAGTCAATTACAATCTTAAGAGGCCAGTGTCTGAAGATGAGGTTAGTGAAGTTATCAATGAGATGCAAAATGGGAAAGCTCCTAGCTCGGATGGTTTTAATGTGGACTTCTTCAAAGCATGCTGGAAAACAGTCAAACAAGACATCCTTGATGTTGTGGAAGACTCAAGAAGATCCAGAACAGTTTTGAAGGCTCTCAATGCCTCTTTCATAGCTTTGATTCCAAAGCAGGAAAAATCTATGACACCAGACAGATTCAGACCCATAGCTTTATGTAATGTGGTGTACAAAATTATTTTCATAGTGATCGCTAACAAACTCAAGCCCCTTCTTCTAACTCTTGTCTTATAGGAGCAAATTGGTTATGTGGAAGGAAGACAGATTCTCAATAACATCATACAAGCTCACGAGGTGGTACACTCTCTTAAGAGCATTACGTAAGCTGGTATGATCATATAGCTTGTCCTAGCAAAATATTATGATAAGCTAAGCTGGTCTTACATCAGGGCAATGCTAAGAGCTTATGGTTTTGACCACAACTAGATTAGATGGGTTATGGCCCTTGTATGCACGACTAGTTTTTCAATCCTGCTTAATAGCTCACCCTCCAGAACGCTTATGCCTTCTAGACGTCTCAGACAAGGAGATCCGCTCTCCCCCTTCCCCTTTTTGCTTATGATGGAAGGGCTAGACAGAGCGATCAAAATGGAAAATGTTGAAGGAAGAATCCAGGGACTTAAACTAACCATAGATTGTGCTGCTTCAACTCATCAACAATTTGTGGACGACACTATGCTGCAGGGTATTTTTTATAGATCTGATCCAAAAATATAAGATAATACAAATATACCCAAAAATAACAAGATCTGAATATAGATAAATGCTTCTTTATTGATCAAAACCCTTAAGGCAGGGCAACACTATACATTCACTCCTTAAGGAAGGAGAACACTCCATAAGCCATATGCCTGTTCATACAATCTTCCTTGCCATCTCTCAATGGGGAGTCTCTAGCCTATATATAGGCCTCATACATACAATACCATGGGTCATTACCATGGTTCCCTCAATACCATCTATCTAATACCATGGGCTTATGACATTATTGCTAACTACTTGTGGTCCCTTACATGATACGAGTTAACCACCTTATTTATTACTATGGCCCATCCCATTATTACATTATTCCCTTGGGTCCCTCCCTTTGTACCCCATATTATCCCCCCTATGTATACTACATTCCACCCCCCTTAACATGTTTTGTCCCAAAAACATGGGAAGAACACAAATAATAAGATCTACTCAAAAGAGTAGTCCACTGGGACCATGCACGTGCATCTAGCCACCCGAGAGAAAGGTGAACCCATGATCTAGTTGGTGCCTCGCTTGCTTGAGATGGAAGTTGACCCTGGCAGCTCTTCTGTGTTGTTGTGTACTAGGTGGATCATCACCCCTCTCTATATGCCATGTGGGGGTTGTTGTCCTTGTGGCTAATTCGTTACCATCTTGTTGGTTGTTTTCTTGCGAGGTGATATGGGTGGTGATATGCTGGGGTTTTAACCAACAGTGTATCTTTCTTTAATTCACCACCTAATGGAGCTTGATTGGTATTTGGTACATGTTGTGGTGCCTATTGTTGTTTCTCATCTTCCAATATTACTTCAACCACTGAGTCCTCATCTGATGTATCAAGACCTGTAACCTTTTCTGTTGCAGCCTTTGTTTGTGTTTGATTGTCAACCATCAAAGGCTCATCATCTGATGTGTAAGTGTCATCAGAGCTTTGTGCTACTGCCTCTATAGTCTCTGTTTGTGGCTTAATGGAAATATTCTACAATGTAATTTTCTTCTTTTTATACCAGAGCTTCAGGAATTTCTTTTGCACATTAATATTGATAGTACCCATAGATTCCATCCAAGGATATCCCAAAACAACATCCATGCTATCCAGATCTAAAGTATAAAAATCACAATGCGACACATACTTATCCATAGAAAGCTTCAAATCTTTATAAACTTGAACATCCTCATTATCAACCTGTGTGTTTTCAATGTTTTTTGTCAGGACTTGCAATTTTTTTGCCAATTTGACATTTGTAAGATTCTGCTTGCAACTAGGATTTATAGATACAATGATCTTCTCCTTCTGCATCAATCCATGAACCTGCAATAAGGAGATACCAACAGAAAATAACCCTTTAGGTTTCTTGGTTTCCTTCTTTCCTGTAAAAATTTAAATTTGCTAGGTTTTGTGGTTTTCTCCTTTTTAGTATGAAACCATTCGTCCAAAAGTAGTTCTTCTATTTCATCAGTGCTACATAACTTTAGAAACTCACTGTCAAGTGATTGCCACTACATAGCAGCCTCATTTCTCAAATAAGACACTATTTTGTCCTTCCAACACCTTGGACAGTCCAACTTATGAAATGCTATAAAATTTTCAATAGAAGTCCAATCATATTGTCCTTTAAAAAACTTACTGTTATAAGCCATGAAGAGGGTTTGTAAAATAAATTGCTTACTTGGCAAAAATTTGAAATGGCCAAAATTCCGTCAATATTGCTCAAAATCCCTATTATGACCTGTTTTCGGAAATGGAACAACCATTCTGCACCTTCCCATGTGGTAGAAATCCCAATCTAGGCACTGGAATTTCAGATCTACGTTGCCACTGTCCCGTCGTCACAAAAAAATTCTGAAAAAAATAGCTGATTTTAAATCAGCAATATCTCCCTCATCCGAACTCTGATTTGACTGATTTTTTTTTGAACTTGGGTATTTTTTCACAAGCAATCCATATCTGCAATTATTTTATGTATATTTTGCACCAGAGCGTACATATCTGCTCCACAAACTCGTCACCCCGAAAAATGTCCGCAACCTAACTGATTTTTAAATCAGTAATATCTCCCTCATCCAAACTCCGATTCAGCTGATTTTTTTCAGAGATGACCAGGGGTGCATAATCCTCCTCATGGTTTCTTGAAAATCAATATAAATGGAGCCTCTAAGGGAAACCCAGGGATGGCTAGATTTGGTGTGGTTATCAGAGATGACCAGGGGTGCATAAAGGATATCTTTAGTATTCATTTAGGGACTTCCACTAATAACATGGTAGAGCTCATGGCCTTAAAGCAGTGCCTAGAAGTACTGATTGAGTCAAATCTACACAACGCCATCAATTTAGCAGACTCTAAATTGGTAATTAATGCAACCAAGAAGATATGTAATGGAACGACACCTGGAAAAGTTTCAAAAAACTGGTGGCTTTTGCGGGTCTTTCCGTGTATTCATTCCCACCTATGAACCCTGAGAACAGTTAGCTTCGTTCATGTGCGAAGAAAATCCAATATGCTAGCTGATCATCTGGCGAATGAAGGAGTGCTTTGTAAGGAAATTTATAGTAGGCAAGCTTGGGATTTGATACCCTTGGGGAAATCGCGTGATGATTGTCAAAGACAGGTGGCCAAAGACATGGAGCACTTCTAGACCATGAGGAACAAACAGAAGGAAGACTAGTGGAAGTAGGAGAAAGTGGAAGCAGAAGTCAATCATAATTGTTGATCCCACATAGAATGCTTAAAACAGAGTTAATTACAGGAGAGGGGTACTTGGTAAATAGCGGGCTTGTTGGAAGGTCATCGATCACATATTTTGATGGCCTCCGTCATTGAATGGCTATTGGGTTGGAAATTGATTGAAGGTTAAGTCTTCAAGCGGACCCGAATATTTATAGATCAGTGGTTTATAATCCTCATTGGATCTGTGAACTGGGTAAAAGGGGCACTTGTTGCCAAGGCGATATCATTAATGATCGTTGGATCTTATGGGATCTTAATTGAAAGGATATTGGGTTTCAACATGGGAGGAGGTTAAGTCCAAGAAGGGACCCGAAGTTTTATATATTGACAGTTTATTTTCTCTCTCGGCTCCGTAAAGTAGGTAAGGGTCGTGCAAGTCTCTGAAGTGATTTCTTTAAGGACCATTGGATTAGTGGGGTCTTATCGAATATCCATCGAGTTGGATAATGGGCGAAGGTTTTTGTGTAAGATTTATGTGTAAGGCTTCAGGTATTGTTGATGGTTGATCATCAATGGGTTTGCCCCTTGCTAGTCTTTATACTTGTAAAGACATGTAACATATGTAATCTTTCATGTGGTTAATTGAAGGCTCCACTCTTACTTGACCAAAAAAAAACAATGTCGAAATATTTTCTAAAGTCAATAAAACAACAAAAGAGATCAATTTTATTGTTACGACAATCCTCGACAATGGTCCTAAGAGTGACAAGGTGGTCAATCGCAGAGTGGTGCCTTCTAAAATAAGCTTGCCCAAACGCTCTTTTACCATGGGTTTCAAGCCAAACCCTAATCTTTTTCTCCAGAATACACCCATACAACTTTGCTAAAATGTGGCTAATCATAATAGTCCTATAGTTAGAGGGAACGTTTTAATCCCCACTTTTAAATATAGGGACGATAAGGCTCTACTTTGCATCCACAACTTGGGGAAGCCATGTTTAACCACCAAATTGAGGAGACTGAGCAAGTAAAGGGTGAGGATGGACCTTCAATTTTGAGAATTTAAGCTTTGTATCCTTCAATATATGTAGCTTTCCCATTAGCAAGCTTTTTAATCTTGGACTCCACGTTTTCCAAAGAAAATGTATCTCCCTCTATAGGAGTGTTTTTTATGTTTCCCATGGTGTTTGGGGAGTCATAGAGGTTCCTAAGATAGACATCACATTCCTTTAAAAGGATCAAATTGTTCTCTTTTGATTTATGGACAAGAATGCTCCTCCAAAACTTTCTACGCTCAACTTTAGAGAGGTGAAGGAGAATATCTTGCCTCTTGTTTATATATTCTCTTTTTTTTCCTTTTGATACAAGCTTTGTACGCCTTGATTTTCTCATCCTTAATAGTTTTGTTGGGAGCATCTCTAATCACTTCCCTGGCATATTTATAATCATTTTCATACTAGGGGTTGGAAGTCTTATTGCTCTTATTATATGATACCTCCTTAGAGAAGTTGTTAATGGCAGTGGAGAGGATAGTAGTAAAATTGTGATAGATGTGATAAATATTGTCATTATATGTTAAGGAAGCTAATTCCTTTGTTAAAACTTTTAAGAAGAGACCTATTTACTTTCATCAAAATGCATGTGTCTTTGACTCTCACCATCCTTATGCATTTGGTTGGTGTACATATCAAGATTAAGGGTTAAGGAGAGAGGTCTTCAGAGTCAGGCTCATGGTCATTTAGAAGATCAAAATTAACTATACAGTGGAGAATCTATGTATCAAATATCGCATAGTCCACAACACTGCTATTGTGCCCATGAATACAAGTCATCTGACTAGATGAAGGCCACTTATTGATGCCATTACAAATAATCAGGTCTTGGGAACTACAAAGCTTAATTAGCTCAGTGCCAAAGAGGTTCTTATTAGTGTCTTCAGAGTTTCTTTGGAATTTACTAGCTAGAACATAATCCTCACCAAGCCATAGGGGCTTAGGGTTAGAGTTATTACTTAATAGAGTGGCTTGGATAGTGGGAGTCTGAGCATCAAAGTCCCCAAGCACAAGGAAGCTTCCCTCATTCCTTAAGCTGTGGATATCATGTTCTAGGTTAATGAAGGGACAATTCTTATCTAGGTTGTTCTTCTTATAGGAGGTAGAGTTAATGAGAGCAAAGTAACAAGTTGCAAGGAAAATTCTATTGGTATTAGAGTTAGAGATTTTGATCCAAATGTATTGATTAAGGGGGTCAATCTTATGAAGTTGCATGTGGGAAGCAATGTTATTTTTGATATAACAAGCTATACCACCCACCCCTCGACGCGGAGATCTCTTCTTCTAGGTAGACCAAAGAATGAATCCACTAATGTGGAGAACCCTACATTCGTCATGCTCCTAGGTTTCAGCTAAGAGAATAAGATTACTATCACTCTAGATTTGACTTAACATTGAACCTTTGCGCTAAGAAAAAGTGATATATATCTATATTATATCTATTATATATATATATATATATATATAATTTAAGTTAAAATAAGTTATATTTTGTTTTGAAAGTAACATTAAATTTTATATATGTATAATTTGAATGGAAGAGTAATTTTAATAATTAAATAATTGTGTGAAAGTATTATTTAATTTATTTATTTTTTTTGGGTCTAAAATAAGATTAGAGCAATCACTATTGTCATTGTTAACTCTTTTTATTGTTCGAGAAAAATAAAATTTTTATTATAAAATTAGAAAGAAAAAAAAACGGTAAAAAAATAATAATAAAACTGAAATCGAAAACCAATGAAAAAAACGTTATCATATTAATAAAAGGAGTTGTCTATAATGCGACTTTTTGGAGATTCCGGTGACGCCGGCGGAAGAAATGAGATTAAATCTTGATTTTTAGCAGTTAAAATGGTTTTTTAACTGCATATTTGGATTCAGCGCCCTGGAAAACCCTGGGAGCCATTGATTGTGCAGAAACTAGCTATCAAACTTGGGATTCCAATGAATTGCTGCCCGATTTTGACCGGAAAAATCTGCCGAAAAAGCTTTCAAAAAGTCGCGTTATAGACTACTAATAAAAAGGTTATAATTAAACTATTATTATAATTAACGTAAATCTATTATTATCTATTATTTCTTTAAATAAACTTCTCAATCGGAGAGTTCAAATTAAGTTCAGGGATCATACTAGTGTTGTGTATTCTCGTTAAATTTTAAAATGCCTCAACAATAACAAATATCATGGACACCTTAACAATCATAAATATGATGGACAATTGTGTAAGTTTACATAAACCATACAGAAAACTTAATAAAAAGCTTTCGCATACCGACATGTGCCACACGAAAAGAGAGTATAGATTAAAAAGAAATCTGAAAAGAGCCTTTGTACACCATTATTTTATGCTTTAAGTTCATCTGTATTTCAGTACATACGAAGACACTAGAAGTGATGCACAGTATAAAAGAAAATCTGAAAAGACTCTATATACACACTATCATGTCTTTCAGGAGGATCGAGTGAATTTCGGGAAGTAACACCCGGAGAAATCCACGGCTTCATTGCGTTTTGAAAAACTACTTTGAATAGTTTACCAAATTATATGACCGTATTAATGGAAGTTTAACTTCTAAATTTTTTTTTATCAGTGGCCGGATACGCACAAGAACCCTAATAATAATATAAATATATGTCATTTCGGTAAGCGGAGAATTTAATGTTAATATCTGCAAACTGTGAGAAAGAAACCGTTATAAACAATTGTTTGGTACCTTTAATGCTCTCTGTATTGCAAAGATTATTTGGGAGCATATTGTGAATCCATGGATAGCCAGAATCTTCAGCGTTAATGCCCATCTTTTCGGATGAATGATGAGGGATAGAGATGCCTCTCCCACCCGTCCAGAAGATGGTGCACGTCAGAAGTGAAGGCGGCGGAAGAGGAGGCTGCCTGTTGTTCAATTGGAAGAGGAGGCTTGCACACAATTTCGGCCGTGCAAGGTGAATCCAGTGCAGTTGGAAAGGGGTATTGAATTGGTACGGTGGCCTAGTTGTCATTATCTTAGAGATTTTTCTTAGTTCTATTTGTTCAGCACATGAGAGTGTTATGCTTGTAACTTCAAGAAAGCAAGGTGAGTATCCCTGGTGGGTGCGTAATATGACTCTATGACTGAGTTCTTTTACAGTGAGAAAGGGAAAAGAAAAGTGAGCTTCATGATGAGAGGGAATAGTCCGAACCCAAGAAGAAACACACACAAACAACAACAAGGATATGTCTAGCATCCAACAGAATATTCCACAGTGGATGTGGCATTCGTGAAAACCAAAGTTCAAGGGAAAACATGTACACTGTCCAATGAAATATTCCACACAAGGGTGACAGTCATTAGAACCAAGAATACACAAAGGTGGTCCATCTAATGTCCTGCGAAGTAGTCCACACGGACGGGACAACAGTGATAAACAATACAACACATTTTCAACAATATGAGTACTAAAATAACCAAAGTAGTTCAACTATCTTAGTACAGCTTAAGCAAACATGCATTACAAATGTTTAAAGAATAATATTACAAACGGATACAAAGCATGCGTGAAAACATGTTGGCCTGAAATAGGCTTCTGAACTAAGCAAAATATCCAAGACACATCTATACACCATACATCACTAGTCCTAGTAGTGGGAATTAGAACCAATGCTCGCTCCTCAAAGAACATATTATAAACTCTCATGGCTATGTGGGGGGAGCCAAGGTGAAAATTCATTTGCTCATACAATGAGGGGGTATATATAGCCAAGGGAGTATAATTGACCCTTGTGACTCTTTGACTTCCCTCATCACTGTTTGACTTCCTACGACTTTTCGATTTTACATGTTTTTTCGACTTTATATGTGGGTCTTTTCAACTTCCACTTTACATTACATTGATTACAACAAGTATGGACCATAGTAGTGATATGGTTGAGACAATTCATGACACTGCTAACATGTACTAGTTGACTATGGTGTCTGTGTCGCGCTACTGAGTAATGATATGCTTTCGGTGTAACATGTCTTCTCCTCCGCATGGAAAAGCGTGCGAGGTCTTCGATGGTCTTAGTTTTTACTTAATGGTGCATGTGAATGTGTCCCTTTCGCTCACTTGCTCGATGTGCTTCATGTGTTCATTCAACTGCGAGCAAGTCTTATAGCATGCGCCTCTTTTCCATCCCATTCGTCATCGTGCCATGTTTCATCGATGTCTGTGTTCCTGCAATCACTCATGAGGAGATGCCATCAAATCCAAAAAATATCCTATTCTATTATGATGCATTGTTTTCCATTTTGGTGCAGGGGACCGAGAGAAGGACAAGGCACTGAGACTGCGGGAACACAACACAGGTCGGGATGCGAGGCTCTGGAGCACTGTCGGGAAATTTTTTTTTCTTAGATGCATAGGGCTTCCCCTGGGGTCCCACTATCTTCTTTCTCATTCTTTCCACATTTACCTCCTTCATGACTACAAAGGAAGTTCCAATCGAATCAATCATCTTGAGATTTACTGTAGTATCTAGGATAATGTCTTTCTTTGTGGTAACAGACAAGGATTCTGCAGGGATCCTCACATAATACTTTCTTATTTGCTGCATAATCTTATGATTAACTTGGTCAAACGTAGGTCTTGTGAGACCCAATACCTCCTCCTCTACTTTAGTAGGAATTCCCAATCCCTTAAGGGGTAAGTGCCCTCCGATAGTGGGGGTGGACGAAGGAACATCTAATGGAGGAAGTTCAACTTGTGTGTCTGACTCTTGGTGTTGTTGTTTTTGTTAGAGATCTTGCTTGTTTTTCTCGTTGATCTCCTCTTGTATTTTCTTTAGCTCCTCTTCTTGCTATTTCATTTTTTCCTCATTAACCTTTCTCCTTTGTTCCTCTTTTATCCTCTTCTTTTCCTCCTCTTTTTTCTCTCGCCTCCTCTTGAGTTCTTCTTCTTATTGTTTCTTCCTTTCCAACTCTTCTTGCTCTCGCCTCTCCTTTTCATTTTCTTCTTAAACCCATTGCTCCTCTACCTCCTTTTTCATTCATTCTTTCTCTTGTTGTTTCTTCCTTCTTTCTTCTTCAAGTTGTTGCTCTTAAAGGTCCTGTTTGGTCAATTTAGTGATGTCTAAATTGCAACTTTTAAATGTCAACCCGAGGCTCGTAAGCTGATGAAGTGAGGTGTACTGTATGTACTTAGGCAACTATTTCTTAAGTTTTTGTCATTTTTAACTTTTTAAGTTTGTTTTCAAGTGTATCTCTCCTAACGTGATGTGATGGAAATGAAATAAAGCGAGTGAAGTGTGTGAGATTGTGATGAGATTTTTATAACTTAAAAGTATTCTATAAGAAAGCTTGAACAACAACTGAAATGAAATTAACTCTTAAAGGAAAATAAAGGCATAAAATAAAAGACTAATGACATTGGCCCAGTATCTCTGCTGCTGCAAAAATCAAGATGAAATCTATGTCAAATAAAACTAAGCAATGTGAAACTAAAGTAAATCTACATAAAGAAAGACTAATCACAAATACTTTAGCTTCTTCTTAACCTCTTGTCTTTTAACTGAATATATCATGTGATAAACAATTAAAAATAAGCCAAGCAATTGTGAGTTCTTGAACAACTAAACCAAGCTGTGCTAAAGTGATATTTCGGTCCTCAATGAAGATATTAAATTATGAAGAAGGAACCATCAATAGATAAACAACTTGATGTTTAAAAGCAGAAAGCAACTATGCAAATTAATTAAATGATAGTAAGGAAATAAAGGCTGCAAAACAAGGAAGGTCAACAACATAGACAAGATGATCACAAGTGTCACTAGTTGTGAAAAAGAAAAGAAAGAAACTGTCCCGGGTACGCTTAAGAAACCTGCATAAAACACTGATCAGTCATGGAAAAGTGCAGAAATATAAATAAGCAGAATTTGAAATGTATATACAGCTAACAAAACATAGCAATCAAAGGCATTATATACATAAAATGAAAGAAAGAAATGCAGGAAATTAAAAGGTACTGTACAGGCCTTTAGTAAATAGGGGCCCTCTGCCTACTCCAGTCGGTTCAAAGATCAATTACACGCTCAAATGGAAAACAGTCTTCTCCTATATTATGCATGAAATAGAAAATACAGTGCATGAAATAGAAAATACAGTGGGAGTTCAAAATTACATATCAGCAGCTAACAACTAACTATCCAGCGTTCAAAGACGCTTTATTTATAACTGAGGAAAGCGAACTAACTTAACGGAAACTAAGCTATTCGAGTAGCTGTGCAAAAACACATAGTCTTGCTGCGTCCTCGGATTTAGGCAACGGTCGTTGTGAGCATTCAATCCGCTGTTGGATTCATGTCTCCCACTATCTTCATGATTGAGGACGATGCCACCTATTCTTCACGTGCTCTAAAATAGAACACGCAGAGCCGTGCCACCGCCAATGACCTCTGTTGACCGTAGTTTCCTCCTTGTTGACCACAGGTTTTGATGACTGGTTTAGGTGATCTGGAGGGACACACACCATGTCCTTGGTTCTACGAACTTTCCCATGTGGCTATTCTTCCCGGAGGACACCTGGAACATATCATTTAATAAAACAGCGGCGAAATCCGGGGTTGGCTGTGGAAACCGAGATCCGCTGCAGAAAACCCTGTGTGAGTTGCGGAAATGCAGCACTTTGAACCAAAATTCTAAACCAAACACAGTCATTAGCATAATTAGCAAACCATGTAAAAAGTCCTAAAATACAATGATTTGAGCAATTTGATGGAGGGAATGAGTGGCAAAAGAAGGAAATGAATAGGAAAAGGAGGCTGAGAGGATGTATAAAGAAGTGTAGGTTTAAGGCTCAACATACCCCCACTGTGAAGGTGTTGCATGTCCTCATGCAACCAAAACTTTGTCATTGTTTTTCAATCCATGTGCTCAGATGCTTCTGCCAAAACATCTAGCCTTCTTTTCTTTCTCCTTGCTGCCAAAATTGTCCTTGGTTTCTTGACTAAACACTTGAATTTCAAATTGATCAATGCCCTGCTCAGTTTCTTACATTTTCTCTTCAATTTTCTGTTCTTCTTCTGCCAGAGTCCTAAGTGAAGCATGGTATTGTCATGGACAATTTTGTCCACCTTGCTTTGTTCTTTCAATGCTTCATTTTCTTATTTAATATGCCGGTTCAGGACTTCTAGTTCAAACACCTCCTGTTTTAAAGATTGGACCTGTTCATCAAGAGGCAATATAGTGCTTAGACCTACAATTGATTGCTCCAAGGTCTCCAAATAATTGTATACCTCCTGCTGGTCAGCATCAATTTCAGGTGTTCTTCTTGGGCTATGTTCAAAATCAAATTCTGTTTGAGGTTCTGGCTGAAAGGGACTCTCTTCGCATGGAGGAGTGGACTCAAGGTCAAGCTGAGTTGGAGCCTTTTCAGGTGTACCTTCTCCCAAATCAATGAAATGTGATTGTTTTTCTTTAGTCACACTCATTCTTTCTTTAAGTCTACTGCTTCTTCTCACTTGTGCACTAGTGCTCTTTTGCTGGGCACTCTGTTTTTCTTTTTGTTTCTTCTTTGAGAGGGCAGCAGCTTGAAGTTGTGATAGTCTATCAGCCAAGGTTTGAGATTCTTCTTCTACTGAAGGTTCAGGTGATGGATATGATTCCTGAACAATTGTTTTCCCTTTATCCTTTTTTTGTTTCTTGGTTTTATCTCTCTCTTCCTCTTCTTCTTGAGTGGTTTCCTGAGTTTCTACAATAGGAGGATCTTGGGTTGCAACATCTCTTTTCGTTCTCCTACTTCCTTTTGGGATTCTAGGAGAACTGCTAGCGGAAGCTTCAGTTACTTCTTGGAAATGATTCCTGACTAAAAACTTTTCCCATGTGTCCTTGTTATTTTTCAATTGATCCTCTATGAGAATTCTAATGAGCCCGTGATGATACAAGTGGGGTTCAATATGGCCTACATTCTTTTGGACAGTGGAACTCATTTTCTTTAGGCTTCGTAACAGAAAGTAGGGTAAATTGATGGCATGGACTTCCATGAAGTTCATCATAATTCTTGCATGGTACATATACATGGTACCAAAGCGGCCCTCACATGTAATAAACTTTTGAACAAGTAATAACAATGCAGTCCATTCTTCCTTAATTACATGTACAGGAATCCCTTTAGTAAATATTGAAGTGTCCATACCTGGGTTCTTGAGCATGTTCTTCCATCCTTGATCTTCCAACCCTCTGTTCTTAAACCATCTGTCTCCCACCTGAGGTAGACTGGTTGCTGTTGCTATGGTATTCTTTGTTATTGTAAATTTCAGGTCCCCTACTTCCACGGTGTGCCCATTGAAGGATCGAGCAAATGCCTTCGTTACCTCCTTATCATATCCTCTGAACTTTTGAATGAACTTCAACCATTTTGCTTTCTTCAATGCTTCCTTTGTTTGAGGATACCCTTCTAAATATTTTGGACCTTCGGGTTCAGCTCTAAGCAGCTTCCCCATCTTCGGCTCTCAACTTCGGCTGAAGCTTTGACTGTCTATGGATGCTCAAGCAGGATGCTCACGGGAAAAACAGGTGAATTACGGCTGTAAGTGGAGTAGCCGCAATGCAAAGCATATTGCAGAACTGTAAGTGGGGTTTGAAACAGAGCTATGGAGTTTGCAGCGGAAATGGAAGTGGAAATGGTGTGAGTATGAGGGAGTAGAACACAAGAAATGAGTTCAATGCGTGCGGATATAGAGTGATAAGTGGATGGAATAACGGCCGAATCCTTTAGAGCCGGGTGGCTTACGCACACGTATCAGTATTGGCTGCGGAAATCATGGTGTAGAAGAGACGTAGTATAATAGGTCACTCTTTCGTACGGCCAATAAATGAAAGCGCAGTCCATTTCGAATTTGGATTATGAGTGATTATGGGACCGTTAAAAGGGTATGAGGTGGATGAAAGTATTGTCGTGGAGGAGAAGTGGGATGATCATTGCTGAATCATTGCATTTAGTGGCTCTTTCCACGATTTAATAACTATGCATAAAATGACATTAAATTTTTGTTTGGAAAAGATTTTGATCATACCTTCATGAGTTTGCCATTTGTTGATTAAGGTTGTTGATCCATTATTGCTTTTTGATCCTGCAGGTGCCTCATATCCTTGCTGCTTTTGGTGATGATGATGTTAACCTTTGACTGATATTTTCCTTTGAAAACAGAGTGCTGCTAGCTGTAGAGACAGAATCATTTCTGGCTGCGGAAACTGGTGCGAGCAGCGGAAACAGTTTCCAGCTACGGAAACTAAAACATCTCCCTTTTAACTACACAAAGTTAGTTAGGAAAAGACTAACTGAATGGAAATAGTCCTGAAAAGGATTTTTATTGATGGTATGAAATGGAGTGAATGGAATGAAGTGGAAAAATGAAATGGAATAAAGTGAAATGAAAAATGATGAAGTGAAGTGAGATGGAATGAAGATGGAGTGAGGATGGAAAGAGAGAGAGATTTTTTTTGGAAAATATAGAGTGTCAGGTGTCCCTGATTTTCACTCCATATTTTCTGTATAAGACCGCCAATCTGAGATTGGTTTTCAGGCTTA
>APFE031409325.1:0-24182 GCA_000404065.3 Pinus taeda | reverse complement strand
CATTATACTCATCATGGCATGGAAATAATTGACTTAGAGGCTCAAGATGAAGAAACAATAAAGGACATCATCATACAGGAAAAGGAGGGTCAAGTCCAAGCATTGATGGACAATTTGGAGACAACCAAGTATGTCATCACATATTTGGAACAAGAGAAGAAGTTGTTGAGCGACAAGCAGGTATTCATGGAGCTGGAACTTCTCAAGGTAAAACGACAAGGTGACAAGGAGGCACTGGTCACTTTGTCACCTATTGAGAAGGAAATTGAGGATGATAGAGAAATTTGGCTTGAAAGAGTCAATTTTCACTTAGAGAAGTTGTTGCAAAAGGCCAATAGGGACAACCAGATCATTCGGCACATGGCCTACCACTGTAGGACCCGAAACAAAATTTGCAACATGAGGGTCAAACATATGAAAGCAAGGCTAAGATGGGCTCTAAAAAGAAAAAAAATGAGGATAGGCTTAGGTTGGTTGTTGAAGCTTCATTGGCTCATCAAGATGCTTGATGGTGGTGCTGCTCACTAATTTTGGTTAGGTTTGGAGAAGATTTTTTTTTTGCAAATTTTGGAAATCGCACACACAGAAAATCTGGCTCAACATGCAGCGTCACTGGCACTACGCTTTTGCTTTTCCTAGGGGCACCCAATGCACAAATTTCATGCATGTTTGGATTAAAAGCGATGAGTACATGCACCCTATGGATTTGCTAAGTTTTTGGGGTAGAACTGGTCCACCATAAGGTCAAAAAACACCCTAAAAATGACCTTTTTGCCACTTTTTGGACAAACAGAAGCAGTCTTGGGAGAATCAACTTTTGAGGGGTCAAATGAGCTTCCAATGCAGAAATACCAAGTGTTTTAGAAAGTAGAATTGAATATATTTCCAATGAGCTATCATGAGCTCAATTTCAATGCTAGGAAGGCCTCCAAAAGGGACCTGAAAGTGGCACTGCGCGTTGGGCTAGTGGCGCTGTGTGTAGGACAAATTTTGCACAGGATGGCTATTTTTCTATGTTTTGACCGTGTTCATGGATTTTATCTCATGTAGGATGTTTTACTGATGTAAATGATGAATTTTCTTGTAAATGTGATGGATAATTAGTAGTAGAGGGTAGATTCATTAGATTAAAAGTCAATTTGAGCTCAAATGAATCAGTTTCCTCACTTTGAGAGGCAAGTTGTTAGGATGCCTAGATTCCAGGTTCTTGTTCAATGTTGGTTATATTAGCTCCTCATCTTAGGGATTCGACCCTTGAGGATGGGAGGAGGTTGAATCAATGCTTATATCTTCTTCTCCTTTCTCATTGTAAAGGGTTGGACTCAGTTGGATGCTTGTGCCTTGATTGTACATCATTTTGTAGCAGTTTAGCAGGAGATTAATAAAAATTGCAGCTATTTCTTTGGGATTAATGTGGTATGGAGTTTAGTTCAGTTTCTTCTCTTATGATCATATGTTAATATGTTTTGTGTAATTCATTAATCATTTCATAACTTCTAAGTGAATGTTTTCAAGTTGATAGGCAGAATCCATAACATCACTGCTATGCGTTGGGGAAATATTCATCATTATTATGTTTTCTACACTTTAGGAAGGATCCATGAGACAATCTTCAGGTAACTGAACCTTAAGACTACGTACATGCATATGGAACCTAACTAAATGAAGAGCAGAATTGTCCTTCTTTTCATCTTTGAATATTGGAAGATCATCTAACCATTCGAACTTTGGCATAGGATTTGGAAAACTAGGGATATGAGACCAATTCATAGGGGCATACCTGGCATTCATTCTTGCAGTGGAACTCATCTTGAAACTTCATCAAGCTACTGATCTTCTAGCAGTGGATTCACCTTCCAATTTGTTATTTGATGTGTGGAGTCGCCAAGGTAGTTTGATGTTTTAGTACCTGAGCAAGATCAGCTTAACATGAAAGTCAGGGCATAGAGAGTTTTTATACATCACCAAAACGAAGATACAATGCAAGGAAACACAGTTTATAAATACATGAAGGAATTTAGAGCATCATTGATGAGTTCTAAGTAACATGTATTCATACCACTGCAAGTAAGTGAAAGAGGAAAGCCATGAGACAATAGGACATTAAAACTCTCTTTGAATCCTGAGTAGTGAAGCCAAAACATTCTACCTAGCATGGAAGTCAAGGCATTATAGAGTTCAAGTGCATAAATGAAAATATATAACAGTGAAACACAGTTATTTTATCTATGAAAGAAGTCAAAGCATCATTGATGAGTTATGCGTATCATAAGTAAACACCACTGCAATGTAAGTATTGGAACATGCCATCAAAACAAGAACATACAAGAACTATTCATGAATCTTGAGTTGTCTAAGTAGAAACTCTGCATTAGGTTAAAAATATACATAGTTTGCACATAAAGCAGCAGCTGAGCCAAAAACTCTCAAACCCTTTCCTAATTAAACCTCTTGCTTTATATATAGCCTTTAAAATATGGATTCCCTCATCCCTTATCAAGAGAATTTGAATTTTCTATCAGTGACACCTATTCTAACCATAAAACAAACTATTAAATACAAATGGCAGCTAACTAGCAGTCCTAGAGACCTAATACAACTAGGAGTGTAACTCCTTATTATGACTAAACCACCTTAACTAAACATTAAATGCATCCTTTGACAGCTACAACCTCTTGAGGTCAAATTTGATGAAGCCTCCCAAGTTGTCACTTACTGTTGATGATAAACCCTAGAATTTAGGGAACATGTTTCCCTATTTTTAGGTTTAGGATCCTTGAAAATGGCACGTGGGACAGAGCCTTTACCCTCTCATCCATGACATATTTTATGAAACTGAAGGAGGTTTTTGTAGTCCATGCCGTCTAGAACAAAAATCTCTCTTGGTTTTTTAAAACACTTCTCCAGCTATCTAGAATCTGTCCCTAAAGATGGATGGTGTGACGGACCAATGGTGATGACCAGTGAATGGAACAACCCAACCCGGCTTGGATGCGGAAGGAAAGTGTCATGTTCAAGAGCGACTTGCTACCAATAAAGCTTTTTTGAGTTTTCTTCCCAATTTTCCCCAGTCATTGTTGACTAGTACCTCTTTATTTTTGTCAAGATTGAGGAGGATAACATATGCTTGTTCTATAATACGCCCTTTGGGTGAATTTGTCGCTATTTTTTAAAGAGTCTAGCGATAGTGAAACTCATTCTCGTCTATTTGGACGAGTTTTTCGCTATTCGGTTTTAATGAGTTTAACGACAAAGATAACTCGGTCCTTTTCAATTTTAGAGAGTCTGAAAGGGACAGAAAGGAGACTCCAAAGATTCTTTTTTGTCATATAATCCCTTAAGTTCGAAAAAGTGTAAAATAATACGAAAGGGATGAATTTTTGATAGTTTTAAAAAGTTGAAGAAGACAAGCGCTCGATCTTTTTGTGTAATAATCCCTCAGGTCCAAAAAGATTAAAATCTAGAGGAGGGATAGCACTTCCGGTGACTTTAATGAGCTGGAGAGGCTAATCACTCGGTAATCTTTTCATATTTTACGAGTCAGTTGAAAAGAGCTTAAAGGAGACTCGTTTTCGAGGAATGAGTGATGACTTCGGGTAGCAGTTGATTCCAGGTAAGGTTTGGAATTTTCCAATCACGGCAGTGTCACAAGGATAGCTAATAGAATCACTCTTCGTAGATGTTCCTCGAAAGGGTAAAAAATCATATGGAGGTGATGATGAGAACACAACTAAGGCTCAAAATCTGGCGATAAGGCATTCACAGTGGTTATTTACCGGTTCATTTTTTAATGAGCTTAAACTCTGGGGGAAACATTTGCTCAGGCTTATGTTTATTTTTTAACGAGCTTGAACTATGCGCTAAAACTGCTCATGGCGGGGTTATTTTTAAACGAGCTTGAACCCTGTGGTAACACTGCTCGCTAGTCATATAATAAGGATGTCTCATTCAAGATGCCATTGTTTATGGGGCTTGCACCTTTGTAAGCTTTGCCCCAGATCCTTTCTTTATGCAAGCTAGGAAACGATCAGCCTTACGGGTTTAAAGGGTTAGAGGTCCTACAAATTTAAAAAATAAATGGTCGCTCTTCGCTTGCATGTGGAAAGGTTTGCATGCCCCCAGGTATAGTGAAAAATTCTCAGGTTACCTTGAAAGTTCCATCTGCGTAGCAGATAAAATGCATCCTTAGCGATGTCTATTGAAATAGACAAAGGTGAGTGGCGTAGAGTTACTCCACTCACATAACTTTAACGAAGGTATCTTATTCCAGCCTAATCCCATTTTCCTATGACGACGGGTGTGTCAGACTAGTCATATATCCCCCGCGGAAACCTACTCTATACCCAAGGTTTTCCTATTGAAACAGACCAGGGTGCATGCCCCCTGGGTTTTATTCACATCCTCCTGAACCACTCGTGCTCATCAGGTGGACGGACTGGAGATCGATGAGACATTCCTTGCGTGAAAAGACCATTTAGGGATGGCGTTTGACTATTTTCTATGTGTGAACCGGGGAATGACATTTGGTGTACGAGCTTGACCATTCTGCCTTCGTGCGGAAAAAATATTACTCTAAAGAGTGAGGAGACGACGGCTCCCATGCAATAAATTTAGTCGCGTCCAAGGAGTAGATTATAATCCAAGGGTCAGTGAACTCCCATCACGTTCATGTGAACGGTTTTCCTTCTCGAAGTAATGGGCACATTTGGAAGGATCCCTAATGGTTGACTGGTTCCGTTATCAAAGCCTGTCAGATTTCTCATTTCAGGCAAAAGCGATGGCAAACCAAGCGCTTTCCAAGCAGTTGAGGAGAGAATACTCACAGAAGCCCCTTCATCGATGATGGTACCAACCATGACCATTGTTAAGATTGTACAATGATTTGCAATGCTACACTAGCTGGTAAACAGGGTCTGCCTAGTAGATTCCAGTCGAAGGAAACGACTAGGTTGCTTGGAGGTGGGACCGAATAGACGGTCGGATATGACTCTGATGAACTTCCTTCCCGCGATAAAGGAACAGGTGGACTGCCCCCAAGTTCATTGGAGTTTGTGTTTACAAAAATAATTTGAATGGTGTCGTTCTCTTTCTCTTCAGCGACGATATCATTCGAAGATGAACACCTTGAAGGAAAGACCGTGTCAACTTCCGTCTCGACCTTTTGACTTTCATCTGGTATGGATTCAGAGGGTTCATTTTCAATGATAGACGCTTCGGCCGATCACAATGACGCGCCAGCCGGATTTTCAACTAGTGGTGGACTTGACAAGAGTTTTTTATATCCAGGAGGGAGTCGTAGCGGTGAAGCATGACGGTCATCCAAAACTCTTTTAGCTTCGTCAAGAAAGGGACAACGGTGGACGGTGTGATTGCCTTCACACAATTTGCAAGGAAATCTGAGATTCCTTTTCTGTCCAGGCACTTCACTTTCACTGGTTGATGGTGTGCATTCAACATGATCATCAGAGGTTGACGCCACCGGATTGTGCAAACGAGGAGACTAGTCCCTTAAGATCCGAGGGATGTAGGGAAAATCTCGGTGATAGTGGTCTCCATTGCAAATGACACAAAGAGATTTAGGTTTAGATGGTGTGGTGTGAGGATTTTCGCTAGATGATGCTTGCTTGCCCCCTTTCGATTTTGGTTCCTTTTTTTTCTTTTCTTTTTTCTCTTTCTGCTTCTTTTTCTTCTCAGTTACTTAATTTTTAGCTTTACCAGCTTTATCAGGCGAAGAGGAAGGAGGAGAGGGAGAATCAGATGAAGTAGAAGGTTGGTGGGAAACTCTAGTATCATCTAGTTGCTGACTTGGCTGTTCAGGAATTACGGTATTCTGAACGACAGAGGTAGAGAAGAGCCAGACATGCAAACCAATTGTCAACCCTGGAAGTGACAATGTGGCCATGTGGGGCACACCAACATCTCCGCAAGAGGAGAAGGGACTAGGATTTCCTCCAAGGGGAAATCCTTGGTTGGTAGACTCCATTTTCTCAACCTAAAGACCAATGAGGGAATTTGGGATGTTATTCCGATTAAAATAAATTTTAGACACTTTGACCCAACTTTTTTTTTCAATTTTAAAGAGTCTATAAAAAACAAAAGATAACTCTAGTCACCTTCAATTTTTAGTGAGCCTGAAGTGGCAAGTGTTCAGAGGACCTTTCCTTTTAAGGAGTTGTAAAAGGAGCAAAATAGACTTCTCTGGAAATCCAGGCAGAGGGGATTACCAAACCAATCGCAAAACTACAGAATACTTTTTACGGTATGGCAGTCAATCTTCCCGAATGTTGTGTTCAGTGCATTTCGATCGATAGGGCAGTAGACACGGCTTCCTAAGGATAAAGGATGTAGCCTATTGTGGTCTTCCAATATATACTCGACGGTACGTGGGAGCACAAGTCCGTACTGGCACTTGCCATCTCAGAGTGGAGGAATCACCTAACCAACAACGAAAACAACATTTACCAGGTTTTACGACGCCAGAATACGTCTCTAGCCTAGACCTCTAGATGAATTCAGTATGCAGCGCACCTATTGCACTCGGGAAGTGCGATGCATACAGACTACCTTGAAGGCAGGGTGCGATAGTACCAGTGCGAGACTTTAAACAAGGTTTTACTCACAATTTGCAATTCAGTTCAGGGATTTAGGCCGAGTAAGTGATCTTCAGTGTATGTAACAAGGGTTGATCTACGGAGGTTACTAGAGCTACCACTTGGGGCAATTAGAATGTTTGCAGATCGATTATTTAATTCATAAACAAAACCTAGAGATAGACTGAAGCAGCATTGATCTACTTTGCATTTGTATAACAAATGCAGTTCGAAGGCTAGCTGGCTTGGCTTCAGGATCTGTCTGTAAGTTTATAAAAGAAACAAAGATAGGCTAACAAACAATCTAGTCACTCCCCAACGAAGTTTCCATTTTTTTACCAGGAATAGTGTCAACTCGGATGCTGCTATTCCCACTAAGACTGGTAGCTATCTTAGAAACAAACAAGTAAAGTCTACTTTCGTTTTCCTTTATGAAAATAGATAAGAGCGGAAAAAAGGAGACCAACCTTAGTCTCGCGCTTGATTTCCTTGTTTGATTCCTCTCCTTCCTGATGTAGCTTTTCCACTTCTTCTTCATCTGCCTAGCTTTAAAGAGCACCTGTGGAATCACAACAACATACCACTATCGAAGAACAAAGATCTATATTCATAAATAACACAGGACCAGATACAAGAATATGGAGGAAAGCTTGAATAACTTTTGAGATCAGAATAGCAAGAGATTACACTATGTTTCTTGACCTAGCATCATCCTCCAGCAGAAAGCCCTTCTTCACCGTCAATTAAAGCTTAGATTCCCCAACACTATGAAGTTACACTAGAAAACCAACAACACTTCTTCTACAAGATATAAGATTCTAGCCTCTGGATCTCTGTGATGAGGGATCCATATATAGATGATTTGTAGGGGGGTAGAGTCATCTTCTGGGGTCTTGATTAGTGTCCTCTCTCTGATAGTTCCTGATTCCACTGGAGAATTGATGATCTCTTACTCATCCCCTGGTCGAAAACAGAGAGGCAAAGTGTCAGAGGGGAAAGCTTCTGGAAGATTCCATGATCTCTCCACCTCGCATTTTGTCCCTGCCATTTTTCCTTTCCCAACCATCGCCCCTAAGAGGGGCCATTCGTATGCATACACCCCTTACACTGGGAGTGATATGGCTCGCACCCTCTGCACTGGGTATTCAGTATGGTCCAGTTTTGACCATTTCTGAGCAGTTTTTAGTGGAGAACTTCTAGGAGATGATGTAATCAACTGACCTTGTTCCTTTAGGCAGTGAAGCGACACTTTTAGGGACTTAGGAACCCTCAGTTTATGGACATTTATGATTGGGGTTGAAGTGCCCAAAAATGTTTATAAGACTAACTGGTTTGGTTCTAACAAATCAAGAATTCCATGTAGTAAAGTAGACTTACATCGTAGATCTGAATTATTTACAATGAAAACTTTATTCTTGATCTTATTAAAACATAGATAAATTCAAGAGTACATACGTATTTCCTTATCTTAGACAAAATTTGAACACATTTTAATATTTCATAGAAATATAATGATGCAATGTACTTGTGGGACATGAGAAAGCTATCTACATCTAGCACCCATCACTAGACAATAGTGTTATAGAGATAACATGCAACACCTATTCAACACTACCTTCAAGCTTCAAATTCATCAATGGATTTACTTTAGTAGCAAATTCTAGTGGGATTTCATTAAATACAATCCAACAAAAGCTATTTATGATAGTTGGCGTTGCCTTCTTTGGATCTATCCGCCTTTGGAAATAGAATAACTGATATTCCCCAATTTTTGAGGTACTTTCTTCATGTTCAACATGGGCTATTGGGTTCTTAAGGTGGAAATGGTTGCAAATATTATATGTATAATGGAAACAAGCATTCAATTCAAGGCTGTTGCTCCTAAGGTTTATTGGGTGAATTATAAAACACCAAGTACTTAAAACATGATATATATGGTAGTAACAAAAACCTACCCAATATCCCACTTAAGAATTCAAAATGTTGGAAATAGGAGATGTCTTAAACAATAACAATTATTTAATTGCATAATCACACTAAAATAAACAAATCTTTAAAATATTGAAAGGTGTGAAAAAAATGGAATTGGAATATTATAGTTATGTTAGGGTAGATATAGTTATGTAAAATGTAACTTATATCTAAAACACGTAAATGTAACTTCGACAGCTAGATGAAATGTAACTTCTATATAAAAAAAATAGAGTTGGAATATTATAGTTACGTCAGGGTAGATATAGCTATGTGAAACGTAACTTCAGTATAATATTCTAAATATCCTTTTTCAGCCATTAAGAGACAAACATTTTTTTATCTTTGGTTAATAACTTAATACTCCACCAAAACTAGCAATGAATTGTTCTTCACCAACGACGGAGAAATTTTAAAACAATGTGAAAATGCTTACTCATTCCCCTTAAGATAGTGTGAAAATGCTTACTCATTCTCCTGCCATGTTTATGATATTTTACTTATGTCCGGATTTAAGTTAGTCTAATGTAACTTCTACATATTTGACAATTTAAATGTAGAAAATTACATAGATTGAAGTTATACAATTAACATATGAACAATAAGATACAATATGCATGAGTTATAAGTAATATGGTTTTTACATGTTTTATCAAGACAATTTTTTTCTCATCTCATTAAACTCTTATCTTATAGTATGTGATGGATATAACCTTTAAAAGTCATCATTCTCATATCTTATATTTAATGATGGATATAGCTTTTAAAAGCATCAACCTTATTTGTTCTTTTATGTATGGTCAATTTAAATGGAAGTGCTCATAATTTTATTCAATATTATCTTGTACAACTAGAAATAAAATGATTTGGGGATGGTGTTTCTAGTGATTCTCAAACTTGTTTTAATTACCTAAGTTTAGCCTATTTAAAGTAAATAGTTTCGCTGGCCATCTTATCTTCATGTCAGTAACTTTGCTTGAGGGAATCTTCATGACATCCACCATCTCTGAAAATTATGAAATATTATTAGTATCTTGCACTAAATAGTTAATGTTGGCATAGAATATTTTATTGTTACTCCATGTCATAAATTTTTTGATATTTTTTGATTCTTGGTTTCGATTTCCATGCTAAGACTAGATTCATCATGCCTACTAGGATATTTAGCTGTGAAAACATCATATTGCTCACTTCTAATTGTACAAAAAATGGAGAGTATGCACAATGACATGTAGTGACATGTGGGTGTCTATTTTACTCAATGATATGCTTAATTTTTAACCCATTCCAATCCTACCACGATGAAATTAAGAGAAACAAGGACACAAGAAGAACTATCAAAAAATGAAATTAGAGACTTTAGAATGCAACTCAATTGTACATGAATGTAATGATAAGTATTTCCAGCTTCCTCGACACTGATGAGCATCGAATCACACTGTGAAAAAATCCTTGCATTATGAGAATTGGATTGCACCTGCACTAATCCTCTATAGTAGTTCCTTGACTTGCCTATAGATATAATAGAAACAATGCTACTCTTGCAATTATTCCCTATATGGATCATCTTTTTCCCACCCTATTGATAGTTAATTTTCAAGCCAATAGGATAGAACTCTCCAATTGCATAATCACCTTTCAAAACAATGCTTGAGTATTTCCAAGTGATTATTGAACCAATCTCTACTCAGGTCCATTAAATCCTTGATTTGTTTCCATCTCACAAACCTCTTTTCATAATAAAATTATAAATCCCACATTTTCCTTCCTCATCCCCGACATACAAATTTTTTACAGTGGAATACATTATCATTGTTGCCTCGGTGCAATAGGGATCCACTATTGTGGCATGGAGATGATTTGTATCATAACATGGTGCAGTGCATCTGTCAATATGTCACAGAACTCCTCTCACCTCACATAACTCCTCTCATCTACAATAATAAGAGTCCTCTCAAAATGTTTGGTCTCCATCTCATTCATCCTGAAATAAGTGGGTATTTTCATGGGTGACAAAGTGTGCTTGGGGATTTAATCAAAGGAGATATCACTAAAAAAAATACAATGATGTATAATAGTTATCAGCAGGAGGGACAACCTTGCCAAGCTACTTGCTAACTAGATAAACATACTCCTGAATTACCTCTTATAACAAACAAAAGATAACCTCAACTTCCTATAGAGTCTACATATGCATGATAGCAATGAAAACAATGACGAAAACAACATCTACAACAACATTGGTCAATCTCTTCTTCTAGTCAAGGGCATGCCCAACTTTTGAAAAGTATCAAGCATGTCAAGATCCACCTCATCCAGGCTCCTCTTCTTCTTCTACTCTCTCTGTTTAGGTTTAGAATAATAGGAAAGGTCTTGGAAATTGATGGGTGGGTAAAAGTTATCAGACCATTTGGGTTATTCCATTTTTAATCATGGTTTGTAAGCAGTGAATCTAAATTGCAAAATCCATTCAGTTTCCTTCCTTTTAGCTAAAATTAACATAATCTTTTGAGAGTTGTAAGGTGTAATGGATATAAGTATATTCTACTTAAAATATAGTAACATGGTTTAAAACTATAGGCATTGAGATCAGAATCTAAGGATGAAACAAAAATTATTTTATGTTCATGATTACAAGAAATTTTAATTTCATTTTAAAATGTTTGAGGAATGTCTAGCATTTGCATCCTCCCAAAAAATGCACTTACATCACTCAAGCCCTTTGAATTTGGGCATGGTAGACTCCATTACACAAACAATCAACCACTGAAAAAATGGTGAAAATAAAAAATAAAATTTCATGCTTTCTAACCCTAGAAACGTTAGGGAGGAGCACTGATCTATACAATAATGATATGAAAAATGCTTACTTGTCCATTGTCTTTTGATGAATTGTTGACCACAATCAAGATTTTAATTATCATAATCATTAAGCCCTTTGTACAATAAGGACATGCAAAATGCTTACTTGTGCATTGTCTTTTCATGAATTATTGGCCCCAATAAGATCTACATTATCATAATCATTAAACCCTCAACTCTAAATAATTTTTTTGCTTTGATCATATAAATGCTCGAAATTGTTTACCCATAAGAACAAAAATCATCTTTAGTAAAAAGGAAAAACTCTCCTGAGTCCAAATTCATACCCATGTAAAAATTACCAAAATCTCCAAGCCCAATGACCTTGCCCTTCCTACATCTAATCGTTGATGCTCTCCTAAGGTGTTTCCCATGCAAACTCCATCTGTGGTTTGAATCCCATGAAATCCATAGATCAGGTTGATGGTTTTCCTTCCTCTAGAATTTCAACACAAATGTAGACAAGGCAGAGAAAAATGCAGTGCTACAATGTGATGTTGTAATATGTGAACATTTTATTTGAACCCAGCACTAAATTGGAAATGAAAACGACAAGAAATATTTATAATGGAAAAAATAAAAGAGATATTTATAATATAAAATAAAAAATATATATACTTCAAACAACCAAAACGTATTTCACAACCAAAATATTTTTTAACAATATGACAAGATTCTTAACCGTGGATATTCAACCGCACATTACGGTAGATATTATTAAATTGTAAAAGGTAGCCTTTGTTACAGTACCGTAGGTCAATACCATGGATTATCAATACCACATTCCCAAAAATCATAAATTATCTCACAATCAAAATATTTTATAACAATATGACAAGATTGTTAACCATGGATATTCACCCTCACTTTACCATGGATATTAACTTGTAAATAGGCTTTGTTACAATATCATGGCTTATCAATACCACATGCCAAAAAACCATAACTTATTTCATAGTAAAAATATTTTATTTTAATTCCATTTTACAACATTTACCATGGATTATCAATACCACATTCCCAAAAATCATAAATTATTTCACAATCAAAATATTTTATAACAATATGACAAGAATGTTAACCATGGATATTCACCCCCACTTTATCATGGATATTAACTTGTAAATCGGCTTTGTTACAATACCATGGGCCAATACCATGGCTTATCAATACCACATGGCCAAAAACCATAACTTATTTCATAGTAAAAATATTTTATTTTAATTCAATTTTACAACATTTTTAATTGAAAAAGGGAAAATGTTACAATTTGAGATATAGTTAATTAATCTAACAACTTGATAAATAAAGATATTTAATCATTACTAATAATATTTCCCTCTCAAAAATATAATAAAGTATTCAGAGAAACTATATTTTGATTTAGTGTATAATATTTTGTTACTTTATAAATCTAAATCTATCTAAATATTTTGTTATAAATAAAGGTGTTTTCTCCTCATTCTTCACCATGACCATTCTCATGGTCCCTATTATCATCATGTGAGATTTGAGCTCCCATCTTTGAGTTCAAGCCTCTATTACCACTTTTTCCCCATAGCATACATTAAGAGAAAGAGTTGAAGCTAAAGTGAAGAGTATCCAAGTACCCATCGCTTAAAGGGGGATTTGTAGACCCAAGTATACATTTTCTCCTCATCAGGTCTGAAAATTATTATTTTTAATAATAAAAATCAATTTTTTCTATTTCCATTCGGTTCTTAATATATATTTTGTTTTTATATACTTTCATGTTATCATCTCCAAAGTTTTCATCATTTGATTTGCAGGTCTAGTGAGCATATTAGCAGTTATCATTTGTTGTTAGGGTGTTTGTCACCAGCAACATAAGTGGATAATTTTAGTACACATTCCAAAACTTTCAGTGCTAACAAATGGTGACTCCACTAAGTATTTTTTCGTCAACAAATGGTGACTCAATTGGTTTAATTCGTAACATTGATAACTTTTGTTGCAACATTTTTCAGGATTTCTACCCTTTGCTGGAAAATTCTTACTTCTATTGGGTTTCCATATCTTTTTTGCAGGTCACAAGTACCAGCCATAGAGGATATGGCACAATATATAACAGATCTGTCGAGCAGGACCTTCGTTAGGAGAGAACACTTTTTGGACCAATAACCACACCCTAGAACACACTATTTTGACCAATTTCTAAATCGGGTGGACTTAATAGGTCAAAATCCATGTCCTCCTTTTTTCTAGATTTTTTTCATAAATTTCATTTTTTGAATGAGAGTTTTTCTTATGTATAAGGAGGGGTTTCTGTATTGTTCTTGTTCAACTGTAGGCCTAGAGTCTCTTAGTATTTTTCTCATTTTTAGGAAGGAAAAAGCACTTTAGGGTTTAGAATACACGGTGCCATTTAGGAGAAAATTCGTTAAGTTAAGGAGTATAGTTTACATGACTTTTAGCTAATGTTTTCCAACATTATCTCCATCATTTTCCAGTCCTTTTTAGGCCACTCCACATTAGTAATAAATTAACTCGCATAGATTAAGGACACTTGGGGAAAAAGGCAAAAGAATCTAGTAGTTAGGTTTTGGATTTGTGTGATAGGATTCCAAAAACCCCCTTTCATCACTTACACCAAGACATAGGCAATTGTGCTTATAGGGAGCTTGAAATCCTTCGCAATCCCATGTTCAAAACTGGTGCACACCAGAAACCCGATTCATAGGGAATGAGGCTTAGGTCTCAGTGTGGGAAAATATCCATGAGGTTACCTGACTTGTTGGTCCAGGGCTCCACATTGCTGACTAAATACCAAGAATACCATGGTCTGACCACCCCTGTGGGATGAAGGTAACCTTAGTGTCTAGTCTTAGGAAACACCCTATAGGGATGGTTGTTGGAAGCAACCATCTCTCTACTCCACCTTCATCTAGTCAGCCCTACTTGTGGACATCAGACCCCATCAAATAAGAAGTCTCTTTTCAAGCCATCTAAAACAATAGAACTAAGACTTGACTCAGGATTTAGATAACCTTTAGGCTAGAGGTGCTTTTTTTATAGGAGGTGTCTGGTTGGATTAGAGTAACATATCATTATAAATAGTTTTCACTTCGCATCACAGTACTAGGTGTTTTCTTGTTGTTTTTTACTTTCTTTCTTTATCCTCTCCCCATAGTATTTCAAGTTTTATTTTGTCCTGACACCATTTAACCCCCTAAATTATTATCACGGAGACTTCGTGGGCTTCACCACTAGTTTCCTTTAGGAGATTCTCTTACCCCTATTTGACAAGTAAGGGTTCCTTGATCCCATCCTCCACCTAGTCCATGTACAGCCTCTATTTCCTCTTATTCCTCAAGTTCCTCCTTTGATTACACATTCTCCCACCCCTAAATCACTACCATGTCAGGTGCTAATGTAGGTTGAGGAAACCTACGTTGTAACACTAGTCCTAACAAACTTGGAAGCGATGGTGTTGTATGCACAAGTACTAGCTCTTGCCGCAGCTGTCACTTGGTTAGCTGGCACAAGTCCGCTAGGAGCTTAAGCCGACCTCTATGAGCTCTTAGAATAAGATTTTAATTGATGGATGAAAGCTAACTAAAACGAAGCTAATCTACTTGCGGAAAGAAACTGAAAGCCAAAAAGAAACGCAAACCCTAGCAAAACCTAATTCTACCAGCTAGTCCTACTGATGCAAGAAGGAAGATGCAAGTTAATGAATGAGATGTCATTGACTTCTAAGAAGATGAAATGCATGTATCTAAGCTATGTCTACAGCAGAATCTGAAAGAACCATCTCTTTGTATTTTTGAATAAGTTGTCAGAATTATCATGCATGCAATTTTAACTGTTTTTCACTGTGCAGAGGTGGATTGGTGAGGGGAAATTCTTGGAAGAGGTCGGGAAGGTTCAAAAAGGGCCTAAGGGGGTCCTAACACCCTTCCAGAGAGTTTCACAGAGTTTTTCTATCAAGAAACCTCATTCGTGAGCTTCTACGGGAAGTCTGCAGGGGTTCTACAAGATGTTCTTGAATTTCTACAAGATGTTCTACAATTTTGTACAGGATGTTCAGAAAAGTGGATTTTAGAGGGTTGATGGAGGAAAAATGGTGGGAAAGTGGAAATGGAGGTTGGATAATGATGTTAAGGGGTTTAGGACCTGGTGCATGAGGCTAAGGAGTGATTGGATTTGGTTCAAGGATGGAGGAAGCGATGATGCACAAGGATGTAGAAATTAGGGCAAGGTGGGAAAAGTATGGCAAATGAAGGGTAGGAATCATGGATTAAGGGTTGGAGCAGATTATCTGATGGAGGAAAGGTAGATAGAGAGGTAATATAGGTTATCTTCACACAATTTTCTAAAACTTACCAAACAAAGACTATGCAAACCCAAGATCTAGCTATCTTGACCTAATTTGACCTAAATAACAGTAAGGAAAATGAACAGTTTATTTGCAACGAAATAATGTGAAATGCTATGAAAAATAAGCAATCAAGACTCTGAACATGTAACCAACTTCTGCAAATAAAAATTGAACACTAATGATTGCACGACGAAGCAAAGACTGTGTTTTTGTTGGCAGCAAGGTCACCTTGATCCCAGCTCCTGATCCCACTTAGGGAGAGGTGAAATCAGAGGTGCTTGATGGCCTTTTTCTGAAGCTCTTCCCTATTAAGAACCTATCAACTCAATCTGAACATAAAAATCCTTTTTAATCATCAAAATCAATCTAAATAACAAAGCAAGATTTAAATCTAAATAGCAAATTTTATTCTAAGAATGCAGCAAAAACGCATAAAGGTAAACAAAGGAGGTACTGGGCACTTGAGATGGGCCCAACCCCAAGAGCTATAGCCTCCTAAGAGAGATTAGATCTGGTGCAAAGTTGGATTCATCTTTATTGATCAAAAGAATAGTTACATTCCAAAAATTGTCCACAAAGAAAACTTGAGAATGTGCTGAAATGCAGAGCTAAACTACTGCCTAAATAAAGACTAAAATCGAACTACAAACTAGCTATCTTCTTTCTACAAAGAGACTAACTACTGGCTAACCAAAATGAGGCCCTAAGCCTTCTTATTTATACAAATTGAGGACCCCAACAGTCCTCCTAAACTTTAGGGACTTGGCTGCCACAACTTGTAGTTAACAGCAGTCCTACTTAACTTGCTTGGCTGCCCTTGTGATAATTGATTTGGTGGCCCTTGAACTCCGAGCTGATGGTGGATAGTTCGAGGTAAGGGCCCATAAATGAAGGGGACACCTTCCTAAAAATCCTCTCCACGAATTTGGTTGCCAAGTGCTAATTCAAACCTTTGATTTTGTCTCCAAATTGATCAAGAAAACTGCATAAAGCACACATTAGACTTGTTGGCATAATGACTAACCCAATTCACTCTATTAGCATAAATATAATCAAAAGCATGCAATAAACTAGTGAGGATGGTGGATTAAGTCGAATTAGGAGGTTGAATGAGCCCATATAATTATCCATTTTTGGGGCTCATCGTCACCCCCTACTGAAAGTGTTGCTCATCCTTTGAGCAACCAATCTATCTCTTCATCTTTGATGGCCCTGGTGGCCTCCCTGTCATGCCAAGCTTCTAAAGTGATGTCCTTTTCTTGGCCATGAAACCATGCTTTTCTCTCTGCTTCTTTCCACTGCCTGTGCCCCTTTTCCTAGAGAATTCTCAACGTCCTGTAGAACTGTCTCAGCATCCTGTAGAGAGGCCTTTGTGTCCAACATTTTCATTCTTTCTCTCTAGGTGGATGTCTTCGGGCTTCCCCATTCATAGCTGATGGATATCTTTGAAGGAGGCTCCTCCTTTTGTTTAGCTTTTGTGTCCTTAATGACAATTTTCTCCTTTGACTGTGGTTTGGGTCTACCCACTTTTATCTGTGTGCTCATTTTTCACTTTAAAGTACATGGAGGTTTGCCTCTTTCCCTTCCTTTTTGGTCTTGGAGGTGTGCTAATGGTGCCAAGCATGGCTGCTGCCTCCCTGGCCAAAATCTCAGGCAATTTTCCCTTTTTGTTCCTCTGTTTCTAGACTTCCTGTAGAAAGTCCTACGCTGACTGTTTTCTATCTTCCTATAGAAACTTCTTTCTGGCTTCCTGTAGAAACTGTCTTCACTGTTTTGGTCTGCTTGGCTGGGGGTGTCTTGCCTTTTAATTGTGGTGTGGTTGCCTTGGTTGTGACAACTCCCATTTGGGCTTTCTTGGCCTTTTTTCTAGCCTTTTTTCCTTTTTCGCCCTCTCTGTTTTTGCTGTTGTTTCATTTTCTGTCTCATGCTCAGCGGTAATGTCAAATTCCTCTTTTTCCTTCTGTTCTTCCTCTGTTTTTCCCTATGTTTGAATGTCTTGTGCTCCCTCATGAATGTTCTTCTCAATTTCTTCAGTTGGCATGGTGTTGAGTTTGTGTTTTAACCAAAAAAGAGAAAATGCTCAAGTGGAAAAAACACAGTCAATCACTGAAATAGAGGACAACTGAATTCGGTCTTTTTTGAACCCAAGAAGGAATTTTTCGTGTGCTCTTTACAACATCAAATGGCAGTAATTCCCTTGTGTTAAAACTGCTGTCACCTCGAATTGGTCTATCTGTTTATGAAAGAAAAATTTCACAGATCAGAGCATAAGGACACTAGTTTTGTCACACATTGATAGATATGTAAATTCAGGTTTTTCCACACACAGGTTGGTCTGCTGCATGTCTTCCTTGCAAGGGAATTTTTTATTTTCTTCTTTTTCTTTTTAAAATTGATGAGGAAATTTCGGAAGCAGAAGAAAAGAATGGGTAAATTCATTGAATCATGCAGGCAGACTTCCACTGTTCTCAATGCACAGGCAGACTTTTTACTCTCATTTTTCAATTTAATGTCGTGTTCAATTCACCATTTTGCACCAACAAATCATGCACAAAGAAGTTTCCCTGATCCTACCTCACTTGGAGCTTGAAATTCACCAAAAATCCCACGTTTTCTTTCTGCATGGTTGTTTTCTGCGTTTCCTGTAGAAGACTTCCTGTAGAAATGCCTATAGAGCGCCCCTGCGCCTCTGAGCGAGCCTGATACGTAGCAGAATCTCAAAGACAGGTAGAGAAACTAGTGGAGGATGACTAGTTAATCATTTTGTGAAAACTTCAGTTGAGGATGTGACAAGTGCAAATGAACAGTAGTTTGTGAGTTTCAGCCGAGCATTCTTTAATTGTTGCGTGACTTGTGGTGAGGTGGCAAAAATGTGTGTTGTCTTTATTCGAACTGCAGTGATATTATGAACTGTATGTTCTCTTCTACCTGTTAATCATTTGATGTCCTGTGCACTAGAGTTCAACACGTCTACCACTACCTGTGTTTTTCAAATTTCACGTGAATGACTATACATGTGCGCTGGTGATCCCTAGATGAGCGCAACCGAATCTGGCTAGCTTTCTGCCTGAATCCCACCATCTCATTCGTTCATGTAGTGCTTAGATTAGATTCATGCAATAGAGGAATGCGTTTTAGTGACATACCTGGAAGTCGAATGGTCGCTGTGAGGTGTTGTGGCCTTTCATTTGCTACATGCCTGGTTTTTGTGGTTGCATGATGGCTTGGTGGCTGATTCATGGCCATTTTTTCTTGTGCATGTATCCTCTAGCTAGATCCATGCTACAGGAGCTGGCTTCACGTTCAGATATGCACCCTCAAGCTGTTGATGTTGAATTTTCACAGGCTAGAAACTTGTGTTCACCATTGCTCCCGAATGATAGACCAGATCAATCTGAAACTTTCTGAGCATGTTCCTGTCATCATTATGCACCTCCCATAGCAAAATTGCGATCAATGGATGCACAAATTTCGAGAAAAATGGGAAATGGCTGAAGATTATAGCGATCAATTTCTCGGAAACCATGCATCGGAATCAGCTGAAACTGCTTGGGTAGGTTACTGTCACCCATATGCATCTCCCCATGAAACAGGTTTTGAAACAGATGCACATATATGGAGAAAACGCAAAAATGGCTGACGGTGATGGAAGTGGATTTCTTGGAAACCATGCACCGTAATCGGCTGAAATTTCTCGGTCATGTTGCCATCATCCCTATACAACCTCTTGTAAAACGGTTTTGTAAATGGATGCATGGTTTTCAAGTTATAGAAAAAACAAATTCTGTTCTATGTATTTTTTTCTTCAAAGCATTCTGCAAGTTTTTGCATGTTAAACAAACTGAGCTTCGACTGTGATGCAGGCATGGAGATGATGGAGGAGGAGTTTGAAGATTGCAGGAGGACTTCTGAACCCTTGAGGAAGCTATCATGTTCGCCAAACTACCTTTTTGCAATTCATTTTTAGCTTATTGTAATTTCTACAGGAACTTCCTGTAGAAAACACAGTTTTCATAAAAGAAGCACAATGAGGTGGAAAAAATGATGGAAAAGGGTGAGGGATGGACACATGGATATGTGCAGGCCTCATGGACACATTCCCAGCCTTTGGGTCCTCTTTGGAGATCAATTTGGCTTTTTTGTAAGCTCCCTGTAGAAGACACAAAACTTCCTGTAGAAAACACAGTTTTCATAAAAGAAGCACAATGAGGTGGAAAAAATGATGGAGAAGGGTGAGGAATGGAAACATAGATGCTTGCAGGCCTAACCAATAGATTCCAAGCTTTAGATTCCCTTCCAAAATCGAATCTGGCTCTCCTGAAGGTTCTACATGATGTTTTCTGTAGAAATACAGAACTTCCTGTAGAAATGCCTGTAGCTTCCTGTAGAAAGCCCAAGACTTCCTCTGTCTTTGTTTTGAGCGATCCTCCTGACCTGTAATGTCCTTCTTGTAATATGCAACTATTCAATGGAAATTAGATTTATTTTTTCTCTTTTTTCTCTTTTTTTTTTGAAAACAACTAGGGCGCCTCATGGAAGTTTTCACCCTAATTGTCTACCCTAGGTGCCTCCGAGGGAGGTTTTCACCCAAGGATCTTATTCTTTTTTATTTTCTCTTTTTTTCCAACCCATTGACTGCCTCATGGAGGTTTTCAATCAATGAGCAAATCTAAGGCGCCTCCGAGGAGGTTTTCACCTTAGATTTTTCCTCTTATTTCCATTTTTTTAATTTTTTTTTCTTTTTTCTTTTTTCCTTTTTTTCTCTTTTTTCTACCCTGCCCTACTTGAAAAAAAAAAATTGTTCTCAATTATAAGAATACTTCCAATGGAGCCATGTGCACATCAAGATTAGACACAAAATGATGTGGAGGCTTGAAATGCATGCTTTGACATGTATTTGGATTTCAAAGAACAAATGATTTGACTTTGAAGGGATCAAGCATAGTTGAGGAAGAGAGTACTGCTGCAACTTAGTGACCGTATGAAACCATATCTCAATATAGCTCTGATATCCTTGGTCCTTTTGCTGATCTGGATCATTCTCCATATCTTCTTCTATCATGACCTTCACATCTTCTTCTTTTTGTTGAGTTTTCTCTTGAATACATGGAAGATTTGATGGTAACCATGAGGGAACTCTCTCGATCTTTGATTTTGATGTCTTCTCTTCATAAAATGCAACCCATGGTTCTTTGATCTCTTCTTTTGAATCTTCTTTTGTTGGATGTGGTCCTTCAATGCTTTCAAGATAATCTCTTTTTTGCAATAATCTTCTTGAGTTATGGTGAAGATCATTGAGCTCAAGAGGAGTCATTTGTACATGTTGTGCTTCAGCTTTGCAATTGGGTTGAGCTACTCCAATGTGCGGGTTTGGAAATGGCGGTATGGGTAGATGAGTGGGAGTGTATGTTTGAGATGGATGTGGATGGGGTTGTGGTTGGGCAGGTGGTGGAGGAAAATGAGCGGGAGGAGAGTTGTATTGGGGCCTCCACCCCTGATGAGGTGCATTCCACCGAGGTTGTGGTTGAGCATAGGGGTGAAATGGATGAGCAACTGGTTGGGCATAATATGGAGATGTGAATGACCAAGGAGGAGGTGTGGACCAGGAAGGATGAGCAGGGGGACCCCAAGAAGGCATGGAAGTGGCTTGATAGGGGTCATAATAGGTCTCGGATGTCCCTTGCAGTTTCTGCTGGTAAGGTCTGGGTCCATGTGGCCTCCTTTGGTTCATATAATAGAGTGATTCAGTGGCTCCTTTGGCTCTCCGATATGCAGCTTTAAGTCCAGGCAAGGACGGGCACTGATTCATAGGATGGTATTCTTCACAGAGGAAACACACATCCAGGGAGTGCATTGGACATTTGTTCCTAGGATGCTTTCCAGTGCACCTAGGACAAAAGATGTCCAAAACCCTCTTGGCTTCCTCTTGCTTCCTTTGGATCTGCAAGGTATCCAGTTGCATGGCAAGAAACTCCCTCATATCACTCTTGAAATCTTCCATCTGATTTGAAAATTCATTTTTGGATAAGGTACAGCTCCCAACATTCATGTTTGCAGCCATTTTCTCCAGTGGAATTTTTTCTTCTTCTTCTCCCCTAGAGGTTCTTTAAACATGCCTTGATGTCTGCCCAGGGGTTCTTCTTAATCACAACCATCGAAGAAGAGAGAAGGTTGGTTGTGTGAAGCAGTGGGGCGTGTTGTGCAAGTATTTTTCTGACTTATCTCTACTCCTACCAGGCATGAAAGGAAATCTTTTTGGTTGATTTTTTTATTTTCTTCTTGTACCTGCAAAACTAAAATAGATTGAACTGCAACTACCTATCTTGCTGAAATGAAAATGCGAAATTGAAATGAAAGCAGGAAAGGACTAATCTATTTTGCTCAAATGAAATTGCAGGAATGAAATGCTAAGCTACGGTTGCAGAATTGAAATGCTAATCTACGCTTGTAGAATTGAAATGCTAATCTACGCTTGTAGAATTGAAATTGCGGAATTGAAATGCTAATCTATGAAAGTAGGAAATGTCTACTCTACTTTTGCGGAAATGAGATTGCAGAATGGAAATGAAATAAACTACTTAGCATAAGGTTGTAGTGGAAAATAGAAGAAAAGCAACAATCACTAATACTCTGACGCTTCCCCAGCAACGGCGTCAAAAATAGTGGTGGGCCCCAGTATTGCAGCAATAATGTTGCAACTCCTCGGACTCCCTTCTTTAATTTTATCAACCCGGTTTTTCATAATAAACTTGGAAGCAACGGTGCTATATGCACAAGTACTAGCTCTTGCCGCAGTTGTCACTTGGTTAGCTGGCACAAGTCTGCTAGGAGCTTAAGCCAACTTCTATGAGCTCTTAGAAGAAGCTTTTTAACTAATGGATGAAAGTTAACTCAAAGGAAGCTAATCTACTTGCAGAAAGAAACTGAAAGCCAAAAAGAAACGCAAACCCTAGCAAACCCTAATTCTACCAGCTAGTCCTACTAATGCAAGAAGGAAGGTGCAAGCTACTGAATGAGATGCCATTGAATTCTAAGAAGATGAAATGCATGTATCTAATCTATGTCTACAGCAGAATCTGAAAGAACCATCTCTTTGTATTTTTGAATAAGTTGTCAGAATTATCATGCATGCAATTTTAACTATTTTTGACTGTGCAGAGGTGGATTGGCGAGGGGAAATGGTTGGAAGAGGTCGGGAAGGTTCAAAAATGGCCTAAGGGGGTCCTAACACCCTTCCAGAGAGTTTCACAGAGTTTGGGTATCAAGAAACCTCATTTGTGAGCTTCTACAGGAAGTCTGCAGGGGTTCTACAAGATGTTTTGGAATTTCTACAGGATGTTCTGCGATTTTCTACAAGATGTTCAGAAAAGTGGATTTTGGAGGGTTGATGGAGGAAAAATGGTGGGAAAGTGGAAATGGAGGTTGGATAATGATGTTAAGGGGTTCAGGACCTGGCGCATGAGGCTAAGGAGCGATTAGATTTGGTTCAAGGATGGAGGAAGCGATGATGCACAAGGATGTAGAAATTAGGGCAAGATGGGAAAAGTATGGCAAATGAAGGGTAGGAATCATGGATTAAGGGTTGGAGCAGATTATCTGTTGGAGGAAAGGTAGAAAGAGAGGTAATATAGGTTATCTACACACAATTTTCTAAAACTGACCAAACAAAGACTATGCAAACCCAAGATCTAGCTATCTTGACCTAATTTGACCTAAATAACAGCAAGGAAAATGAACAGCAGTTTATTTGCAACGAAATAATGTGAAATTCTATGCAAACTAAGCAATCAAGACTCTGAACATGTAACCAACTTCTGCAAATAAAAATTGAACACTAATGATTGCACGGTGAAGCAAAGACTGTGTTTTTGTTGGCAGCAAGGTGACCTTGATCCCAGCTCCTGATCCCACTGAGGGAGAGGTGAAACCAGAGGTGCTTGAAGGCCTTTTTCTGAAGCTCTTCCCTATTAATAACCTATCAACTCAATCTCAACATAAAAATCCTTTTTAATCATAAAAAAAATCTAAATAACAAAGCAAGATTTAAATCTAAATAGCAGATTTTATTCTAAGAATGCAACAAAAACACATAAAGGTAAACAAAGGAGGCATTGAGCACTTGAGATGGGCCCAACCCCAAGAGCTACAACCTCCTAAGAGAAATTAGAGCTGGTGAAAAGCTGGATTCATCTTTATTGATCAAAAGAATAGTTACATTCCAAAAACTGTCCACAAAGAAAACTTGAGAATGTGCTGAAATGCAGAGCTAAACTACTACCTAAAGAAAGACTAAAATCGAATTACAAACTAGCTATCTTGTGCCTACAAAGTTAATAACTACTGGCTAACCAAAATGAGGCCCTAAGCCTTCTTATTTATACAAATTGAGGACCCCAACAGTCCTCCTAAACTTTAGG
>APFE031409323.1:49716-74748 GCA_000404065.3 Pinus taeda | reverse complement strand
AGAAGAGCCTTCCAGGGTCCAAACCCTTCTTGGAGTTCCTTTTGCTCCTTTGACCTGCAAAACAATCAATTCAAGAAAGTACAACAGTATATGGACTAAACATCATAAAGAAACCATCTTCATATTATAAGGAAGGGTAGTTAGTTATGCAATTAAACAACCGTTCACATATGAATCATAATATGAATATCATAACATGAAGAAGATCTATATCAGGAACAAAGACATGTGTTTCTTTTATTATAGACAAATAAAGTACAGAAAAGGAATAATTTCACCTGATTCATCCTTTCGCAGTCTCCAAGCGGAACCGTCTCCTGGATTCGTCCAGTCTCAAGTCTTTAACAAACTCCTTCCATGACTTACTCCATGATCTCTCAAGTAGTATGAAATCATCAATGCACACAAGGAAACAAGGGTTTCCTGTAGAATGGGGGAAGTGCGGGAGGCACAAGGATCTTCAGACCTAGTCAGGGAAATCTCAACATAGTAATATTTCTCTCTTTTCTCTCCTCCCTTTGGCCTTCCCATAGAAGCCTTTTTATACTTCTCCCAAAGTAGTTTTTTAGTTGGGAATTCATTGGGAACAGTTGGGCCACAGGCACTAACAGGTAATCAACACATAAAACCCGTTATCTCTGCCCGAAATTAAGGAGATTTATTTTTTTAAAGTGTTTTTAAACATATATGTGAGTTGGGTATACACAGACCCGCGTATATACGCGTTTAGCTCAGGGCAAGTTCGCGTATAAGGAATAAAACACTGTTTTTTAAATTTGGGACCAGGTTTGGAAGGAGGGGTTGCCCTAGGCCATGGGTGCAGCATCACAAACCTCAAGAGTGAGATTTGGAGCTATAACAATAGCTTACAATTTTAAAATGACCACTTAGGTCATGTTTAAAATTATCTCCATGTACTAATGTTTGATTCATTTGTGCAGGTTCCATCTTGTTACATTCACTTGAATCCCTTTTTGCTTTGAGGAAAAATACTCAAGGGTATAGGCTTAGGGTTAAGGGGATGAAATGAATATAGGGTGTCTTTAGATTATGGAATGTAAGGGTTATAGGATGTACATAAATATAAGATGATACTTAGGATAGTGGGTAGAGGTAATGAAATGGATGGAAAATATATACTTCAGGTACTAATCTCAATTTTAACAAAGTCTAAAAATTTCTACAAAAAATTGAATTTACAAGAGCAAAAATGTGAACTTACTATACTTGTACTTCCCTGATAGTATTGGATAAATGCTGCTATTTTTTAACAATATTGGATGAAGTTGTCTTGATCAAATATCGTTGATAGATAAAAACATAGAGCTTATTTATGCTCCTTGTTCTACGTTCTTCATTGATTCTGGTCCATTGATTGTTGATGTTGTTTAGGTCCCTCTGCAATTGATCCATAATAACTCAAGTCCCTTTTGTCATGTACATTTTTATGCAATATATACATGTTTTTGCTGACATTTCAGGTCCCAACTGCTATTGATTTCAAAAATATTTTTAGGTCCCAACTGCTATTGATTTCAAAAATATTTTAGGTCCCAACTGCTATTGATTTAAAAAATATTTCAAGTCCCAACTGCCAACAATACAAGTTTCGTCGTCAATTCAGCTGCACAAATAAGTTTCTTTTGCGACCTTCCCCCTTGCTAATGGGAAGACTTGTCCTCAAGTCTTGTTTATTTTGGAGGATGATTCCTAGAAACTCAATTTGAAGAAATGGTAAAACAAAATAGAGAATTCATATTGGCCAAGCTTGTTGGTTTTCCTATATGAATTCGAGTTTGTATTGTGCCACTTTCGTGGATTTTCACAACCAAACTCCTTTATTATTTTTTATCTTTTTTCTATTTTTTTCTTTTATGAATGGAGGTGGGGTGTAATGGAGTATGGAAGTATGAAAAGCTTATGAAAATAGGTTATATTGAAGTCATGATGTAGTAGTAAATGGATAGATAATAAGTCTGGACTTCAACATGCATGGTCGCGGAGCTTAACGTACAATATGTATGGTGGATGGAATCATGAACAATTTGGATTATGAAAGGCTTCATTGTGACTTGACTTTACAGAACTTGACTACTTCTTCTGGTGATTATCTTCATGTCTTTTTGCCTCGATCTCGATCATGTTATAGGGTTTGTTGATGTTGTTGGTCAACATCTAAGAGCAAGCTTCAAGAGTTTGAGTTTCATTGGATGAAATCAACATCAGGTGAATTTTCACTTTGCTTTGACTTGAGCATTTGTATTCATATTCTGAAATATGAAATATTTAAAATTAACTTTGAAAATTACTTCATCCATGGAGTTCACTCCTTCATTCTTCCTATGACCTACAAACACATAGCACTTGCCTGCAATACAATATTAGATGATGGAAGAAGAGAGGTATACAATCTCTCTTCTTCCAATAAATATGCAAATCATTACAAGCATTGCTTAGAAAATAAGTCCAAAGATGATATACAAACAAATTGCATTTATTTACCCCTTGAGGAATGGTGGTCAGCCTAGACCTCCTAGCAGTGTTTTGTTTACAAAATATTTATTTTATATCCAATTAGAGTGATTCCAAAGCCAAGTTGAATCGAATTCATATGTCTACCTCCAGTATAAATAGGGTTCAAAATGGTTTAAAATGATATGGTAAAAATTATAAGGAGTGCCATGTTTGATAGAGCTGCTTGTTAATTTTTAACTAGACCAACAATCACTGTTTTAAGTGTAACTTCTTCGATAAATATCAAATAAATTTGATTCCACTTGGATATTAAAGTAGATTCATTTTTGTATTTCCAGTAAAAACAGGTTTTAAAAATTCTTAGGCTTGATATCACAAAATTGGTGATGAACAGACCTAGGAGGCAGAGTTTTGTTATGTTGGTTTGAAGGCATGCAATCATTAAATGTGGCATATCTTTTTCATTTAACCTCCAAATGGGATGATTCAAATTGTTTCTTAAACTATACTTGAATATATATCTTCCATATAAACATTTTTTGAAAATAAGATGATTTGGTATGTCAAATATGCTAATGAGCAGTCAAGACCTAGAATTGTCACCATGCAGATTTTTCGACAAACAGTTAGTATTTCAAGAATAAATTTTTCATATGATACATGATTGAAGTATTCAAATTGATTTGGAAACTAGATTCCAAGGGCTATCTTCGCTATTAATTTCAGATAAAAATGTTTCTATTAGACACCTCTAATATAGGTTGTACTAACTATGTCCTCAACATTTCACTTGAGACCTAGTTTTGATTTTGATCACATTTTTGTTTGTGATATAAATTGAGAACTTAAAAATGGATTCCAAAACTAGATTTCAAGAGATATGTAAAAAAGCCATGATTTTGAATGATCCTATATAGTTACCCAAAATAGGCTTGCTCTTACTGCATTTTGCCATGTAGTCCTTTCAAATGAATATTGAACAATGATTTGAAGAAATAGTTTGAAACAAATTTATTATGGAAGTCTTATTGTGAGTTCATTCTACTTGTTTATTTATTCTATTCTATCCTATTCTATTTTAGAAAAATAATTCATTCTCTCAAGTATAAGAGAATTTCCAATGCATCCATTTTCGTAACAGGATCATGAGCAAACTCACATCCAAATTTGAAAAATATACTTAATGAATTTTTGGACATGAAAATTTATCTGATCATAAAGATTTGATGAAAAAGAATGTTGAAGAATGGAGTAGTGTTGTGAGCTAATGACTAGTTGAAACCAAGTTTTAAGATGATATTTGTCTGCTTGGTTCTCATTAATTGTCATAGCACAAAACTCTTCTTGTGGTACTTGTTCAAAATCTTGTATGCACAAGGAATCTTGTGATATACATGCTAGAAATTCTTCAATTTCTGGCTCTAATGTTTGATCTTCATTGCATATGATCCATGGCTCATTCACCTCCTCACAAAGATGGCTAGAAGAAAGTTCTAGATTCTCTTCCTGTGGATCATCATCATGGATGTTTTGTTGCTCTTCTATCCTTTGACATAAAGATTCATCCCTAGCGAGCATTCTAAATTGAGGACAAGGACATGAGAATAGTTTTGTGGTGGCATACCCTCCTTCTCTAAATGATTTCTTTAACATCATTTTTTAGATCTTGTCTTGCAAATGGATTTTCTAGTTATTTTTTTATTTTATTTTATGTTTTTGTTGGGGGGTTTGTTTTAGGAATCTACTTTTAGGATCTCTATTTCTAGGCATAAAGAACCATAACTAAGAGAAATGTATACTAACTAAATTTTTAGTGTCTTTGTTTATCTTCTATTTGGCTATGCTGATAATTGCCTCTCTGGCAATGGTGCCAAAATGTTGGGTTAATTTATTAACATAATTAACACAAGTATTTAATTATCAATCCGGGTTTGTAAAACTTGGAGGCAAGTCCACTATATGTGGATATCATATATAATCAAACTTGAAAGACAAGTTTTCAAAAACTAAAGAAGTGCATATTACAAATATAGCCTACACTAACAATTCCAATTCACCTTGCAATGAAGGAAAGCTGAAATGGCTCTTAACTTAAGAGGTCCAATTCTTCCTCAAGTATTACTTGATGAACAGAAATTAGAAACCATAAACTCTCAATAGCTTAAGATGGACAAATCATCAATGAAGAGAGGCTCTCAACTTAAGAGACCTTTGGTATTTCCCATCATAATTCATTCACCATAATGTTATCAATTGAAGACTGAAAATACATAAGAAAAACTGCTTGCATGTAATCAAGGAAAAGCCTAGTTTCAATCCACCAATTTAACAGAAGGAGTGTTCAACTTGAACAGCTTGTTATTCCATCTTACTAAAGTGATCAACAAACTAAGATTCAATAAAATAAATCATCACACATCAACCATATACCAATCTGAAGCAAAGCACATAAACAAGTTCTAAGATAACCAAATTATGGAAAATTAAACTAGTTTAACAAGAAGTGTACTTAGCTTGGAGTGGGGGGCCTCCACCCTTGCTGCACACTTGAAGGTTGATATCAGAAGCTAAAAATTCAGTCACACATCCACAATAATGAACAAAAAATGAAATTAGAACAAGTTCTTCTAATTAATCTGCAATATTCAAATGTCTCAGTATAAAGTTATATAAAAATTACATACATAAGCCATCAAAGTCTGGGCTTTAAATAGAAGTTTTAGGAAACAAACTGATCTATATTATTTTTAACACTCATATATACTCATATCTACCTATCTAGGTCGAACTCATCCAATTCATCCCAAGAAATATGGTCAATCCCATAAAATCTCAAAACTGCCCTATTTCCTAGGGATTTTCTGGGGACTAATCATGTTTGACCAACCTTGAATGGGCCTAATAAAGTTTGTTCTGACCAAACCAAGTGGAGTTAGCTCAGTCCTAGTTCCCAAGATTTCCATTCATGCATCCAACTCGAGCCCAAGTGTCCTGCAAACATGTTATCCACATAGCTATTACGAGAATTTCTGATTCTGTTCAAAATTGCACTTGAAACTCAATTTTCATAAAAACTTCTAGAAATTGCAAAATTAAAATTAAACACCTGAATATGTATAAAATACATCAAAATGGTATGGATGTGATGGAAAATGGATTGAAAATATAATGATTAAGTAAGTTTCCTTAAGCAAAAATAGACCAAAACTAAGGGCCAACAATATTTATACAAAAACTATTACAAAATATCTCAAAACAAGCTTGAGATTTGTTCTAGGAAATACAAGTATCTTCTTGCAAGAAGATAGAAACAACTATTGAATTGTTTCATGTTGTCCCTTTTATTGTGGTACTGCTAGCTTTTATGGTTGGATTTGTAGCCCTTTATGCTGGCTTGCAGTTGTGGTATTTTTACGCTGGAATCTTCTTCAATTTTAATCTTTCACCTGATACTCTTTGACCTTGATACTCTTTGACTATGCTGCCCTGTTTTCATCTATTTACCTGGCTACTCTTATTTTTATTGTGCAATAACTTTTTGTTGTAAATTTATCACAATAAATTAGTCATTGTCTCCCACCATTCTACATTGGGTAATTTTACATTCATCATCCTCCTATAGATCTCATCAGCTTCAATATACTTGGAAAAATTGGGCTTGCTGAGGAATAAGTGTTTTATCCCATGCTACAGAAAAAACAAGTTCTTAAATGTGTTGTACAAAACTTTTCCTATTGGATGTGCTTTTATGGATGAAGTACTAGATTTTTCCTTAGCCAACTATCTAAGTCTATTACCATAGTCCAACTGTGCCATGAGTTATCATTAATAACTAATGGACTAGGCACTCCTTTCTCCCTCAAAATTTGGAATTTAGCCATGAACCTATCAATGGCTAACTGCATGTTATGGCACTTTTCTTCTAAGTTCAGCATTAGGTTTCTCGTGGAAAGGACCTTTCTTATTTCCAAGATTGTTTTAGTCCTTTCTTCTATATTGAGTTCATGGAGCTCATACCTATTCTTGCTATTGAGAAAGTGGATGAGTCTATTGGCGTCCTCAGGATTATCTCCCAAATCCTCCTTTACTTCCTGGATAACTTCTGTAGCTATATTTATTAATTATGTTTGTTAAAAAATAACTTGAATTGATGGCCAAATATCATTCACAGAGTCAATGATATTGGCCCACAACATTTCCTTGGTTTGCCCAAGGGGTTTCTCTAGTGTTAAATCTTTCTCTAACACTTTGTTTCTTTCACTCATTCTTTGGGCCTTTTGTGCCTCTTCCTTTTGCTTAAGTTGGTCAAGTTTGTATTCAGTTTCCAAACTTGCCACCTTTTCTCTTAGCCTGTTCATTCTTGTAGCCTGGATAGACATCTCTTCCATGGATTTAACTAATGTTGTTGCTTTCTCACCTGATGCACCTATTGTTGTATATTATGCTATGACTGGAAATGATGTGGCAGGTGGAACTGTAAGTGCCAGTGAAGCTGCTAGTGTAGAAGTGATTGTTGTGGATACTGTAGGGATGACATCTTTAGAATTTGTGACCCAGTCACTCTACCTCAATTGAATTAAAGTATCCAACTCCTTTTCTGTCTCCTTTAATTGATCATTAAGCTTTAGGACCAAGTCCATCAACTCCTCATGTTTGGTTTGGCTCTCTAAGACTTCTAGAGTTTGAGGATGTTGCAGCTGGGGTATTTTTAATTTCCTCTTAAGTGTAGCAATATCATCGTTTTTCTTCTTTATAAGCTGCTCTGTAGCTTTAATATCCTTGGGATCATGTCCCAATTCAGTCACTAAGTCCTCTAAGGACTTGATCCTAGTATCCTTAGCCTATGAGGAGGCCTTCTCTAACTGAAATTGTGTTGAAATGTTGTTCAAAGAGTTTTGTAGCTGATGAACACCTATGGCTTTACCTGTTAGGGTGGAGTATATCATCTCTCCAGCCTGTTTATGCAGTTCAATCTGGTCTATGCGATGAATATCCCTTGCGAACACTTCAAAGTCAACCTTTCGAAATCAGATGTTGTCTTGGGTTGTTGTGATGTAGGTTTGATGAAAGACAACTGCAGCTTTCCCTCTTTAATGTCAAAGGCTGACATTAGTCTTGTTTGATTTATGGGAGTCAGATTTAGGTACTGGGCATATGTTTTGGCCTTAAGCCTCTCATTTCTCACCTTGATTTCCTTGTACCTGTCTTTTATGTCCTGGTCTTTATCAGTAGGCCTACTGAAGGATGACACTTCCACACTAAGCTGCCTTTCCAACGTATGAGTTTGTGATGTGGAAGGCTCTTATATGTCTTCAAATGGAGTAGTAGGCCTACTTCTTTCTACCTCTTTGTCGATAACCTGTGTTGATCCTTCTGTGTATTCTTGTTCAGAGGCTGGATTGAGCCTTTACTTTTCGCTGACTTGTTTCCTTTTGTAGATCAGAGGTGCCCATTCCTGAAGTGGAAGCTCCCTCTCTGTTTATTTTGGAACCTTCTCCTCATTCTGAGGAGTCTGCATGACTGGAGGGGTGCTATTAATTCTTTCTTTTTCTGCTGGTACCTGCAGGAAAATGCTCTCATCAAGCTGCTTTTCCAAATCAATCAGAGCATTTCATACATCTACCATCGTGTTGTCTCTGTCTACTAAAGTATTTTCCACCCATTCTATTTGATTTGCATATGCCTCTATTTCTGGTATGGGGTGGTGGATAAAAGGTCCTAGCTTGACCTTTTTCCTTTTCTTGGTGATAAATTCCAAAGGTTCATATCTCCATATAAAACTCCTTTGGAGTTTCATTCTCTACAGGATTAGGTCTGCCTCTTTCCCTACCTCTCTGGAATTGCATATGAAGGGACCTAATTGGTCTTTGATTTTGAAATTGGCCTTTTTCTTGACATTGACAAAGTTGATCTCATCTGCATTGATGATATGCTTGTAATATTCTAAGGCAAACAACCTCATTGGGAGATATCTTGGCAACTTATATGGTGCAAGTAGGCAACCATATATTCTAATTTCTGTGTGGTTTTGGTAAAGGTACCAATCACTCACTTTGGTTTTCTTGGAAAGCTGGAGGACTCTCTTTATCTCTGGGCTTATCCTAGGTGGAGGATTTCCAGTGAGCATAGTCATGATTGGATGAACAAAAGAGTTTATGAAGTCTGTGTATGTATAATGCGATCTAAAATCATGGAAAAGTGGGGTCCAAAAGATGACAGATCTAGGCTAGTCCCCGATGTCAAGATTTTGGAGAGTGAAAGGAAACTTATCTGACTGATAATACAAAAATAGATGGTACAATACAAAAGAGTATTTGAACACCCTCTCATTGCCCATTCTTGTGAACTACTCATGCATTCTATTAGCTATAAAACTGGTAAAGTCATATATGATTGCAGGAGGTCCTTAGGGATTTGTTTTTCCTCTCTAATGAAGGTTTGGAATAACTGGGCCAATTTTGCAGGGCTTAGATTGGGGTACTGGTCCAACAGGTCTCTAGTTGAGAGTGGAGTTAGGTTTGACCCTGTTTAGAACTACAACAATTCATTGATGGACTCAGCTGTGATAGTGAATAGGACCTTCTGGTCATGAGACATTACAGTTCTATGGCTAGGGATGTAGCATGTATAGCACATATGAACAATCTCTAGAAAGATGTGAACTTGGGGGAACTGGTATTTGGGAAAATTTGACTCCCACAAGCCAATATCATCAACATGGTTGCAGTATCTATCCTTACTTTGACAATGCACTTTTAGCAGGGGCTTTAGGGCAATAGTATCTTTTATTTGGAAGTCCCTATCAGCCAGGGGAAGGTGGTCCAGGTCTAGGTGTGGAGTGGTAATGGTTCTTACATCCACGGCAGTAGGGGCAACCATAATTCAGTTCATGTGGATTTGAATTATGCTCTAGGAATTTCAGCAAAGGTTTTTGGGATTTTTTAGAGGGTTTAGGTAAAAAATTTCTTAAAATTGGCAGTATTTTTACTTAATTTCTTAATTTAAAATATTGCACAGGCCAAAGGTTTTGAAATTTTGCAGGGGTAAGGTATTTTGTGGTGAAATACCTGGAATTGCACAATTTGGCTCTGAAATTGTTGATTCACGATAACTGCAGCGGTTGGGGTAGTCCTTGTACGATCTGGAAAGGTTGGTTGGCTATCCGCAACGTCTTTTGGGGCAGAATTAGAAGTATGTGGGTAAATTCAGCGTTTGCAGTGGTTGGCAATGGGTTTTTAGAATTTACACAGAGAATGCGTGAAAAAGGGTAAAATAGGGCTTCGTGGTCTTTTATAGGGAAAAAGGTTAATTTTTGGCGAGTTCACTTTCAGATGAATAGTGACAGTTTTTCGGTTAAATGGGGGAAGTGGTTTTGGAGGGCCATCACACCGCTTTTGTGGTGCGGGCGATATTCGGGAGGGGTGGCCCGATTCCATACATCTTTTGACACATAACATCGGGGATCAGGAGGAAAACCACTTTATCGGGAGGCTACTATTCAGTCATCGGGCACGGCTGATATGATTATGGGTCAGTGGATGTGGGGAAGGGATGATCAATGGTGATCGGGAGGCAAAGCTGCACGGTGGGAAATGCCGAGAATTGATGGGGGGCCTGGGGATTTAATTATGGTAGTTTCAGGATTAGTTTAGGGACTAATCTAGGGTTAAGTGATTTGGCCGAGCTTTAATGAGGTATTAGGGAGTCGAATGACGCCGATGCGGGATTAGCTTAAATTTTACCAGGGTTAGGTAAATTAAGTGAAATTACATCAGGATAAGGGGTAGTTTATATTAGTTTTTATTTAAAACTAAGGGGTTGGGATAGTCTATATAGGGTTGTAATTTAATACGAGCTTAATGGTTTTCGGGGAATTTATATAATAAAGTTAGTTTAATTTATATGAAAGTGATGGCAGAATGGGTTTTCCTAAGTAAAAAAGGGGTAAAGTGTATGCAATTGCGCATTTTGATTTACACTTAGGATAAAAACTTTTGGTGGGTTTTTGTGTGAAAGGGTTTTTATAAGGGGGTTCCCACTTTTCCTAGGTAAATGATGTCAACCATAGGAAAGTGTGATTTTATTAGGGAAATGAGCAGAAATAAAGGGGGGTGAATTTTTTATGAAGGGGATTCTAGCACTTATGCCCATAAGTCATCAAGTCGAGGGTCCAGTTCCTCCAAAAGTCAGAGAAATTATCTGAGGCCCTTTGACTTAAAGGATTTTAAGCATTAGAATTTATTTATGGGAAATTAGTGAAGTAAAGGGGTGAAATGAATGAGGGGATGTTAAATAAACCATATTGTGAACCATTGAGCTTGCGTTGTTTACTGGTTATGCATATTTGAAAGATGCATTTGAAACAATGACATGAGTACTTTTGTGTAATCACGTGATATTTCTGCAACCTTTTTACTACTTACCCATTTACTCATCCTACCATTTTTTATTCACTTTATTTGGGTGCATTTAGGCTAGCAAACCCTTATCAATATTTTTCTCTTCTTTACAAAGTAAACTATATAATTCTAACCTTATATCATCCAAGGGCTCAAATTAAACTGATGAGCTCCTTTTATTTACTCTACCTATCTAATGATCTGCCAAGATTATACTGTTTGGTCCGATTCTATTCTCTAACTATAAATATAAAATTTAAAACATGAAATAGCCAATTTTAAGCAATTTGACTATCATGGATTGTGGCATGAATTACAAGTTGCACACAATCATTTATTATGCATAAAATTAAATAATAGTGGCATTTTGACTTGCTCACTTTCATGATCTGTTTTTGTCTTTTGGGGTTCATATATTTTCATTTTTTTGACCTTTTCCATTCCTTTTGTCCTTTGATTATTCTTTTAGGACATACCCTCTTTACATTTTTTAATTTTTTAATATTAGAAAAAATTTGCAGAAAGCAAAGGTATGTACAATATTACAAGGCTTAACCTTAGTCATTCAAAATTATGACTCCTATTGGTATAGGAACCTAACATAGCACTGTTAACATTTTTGGTGCTAGAAGGAAGGCCAAATGATAAGTTGAGTCTTCAAAGTCTGTTCTGACTCTTTGCACATCATTCATGGCTTACATTACAATCATACCTCTGACATGTTTTTCTCATGGAGATGATTTTGAAGTGTCAAAGGACGTTCTCGATGACTTGTCACAATTTAAGTATGATGGTGAAGGTGGAGCAACCCTACTAAGGCACAATGTTGCTTTCGTGGGATTTTGTCACAGGAATGAAGTCCCCTCGAACAACATTTCCAGTGGGTTGTTCGCTTACACGTTCGAAAGTCGCATACAACAATGGTGTCGCATATTGCCCAAAACCTCCATTCACTCTTTAAATCACATTTTTATAGATTTAGGTCGTGATTTCTATCATTATGGCCATCAAGCATTGAAAAAAAAGATTCTGGAATTACAAAAAGAACTTAATGAATCTCTTTGGAAATTTTAGGAGCGCTTCCAAAATATTTCTTTTCAAATTGCTGAAGATGAAGTTGAATGGAAATTTCTTAGGGAATGGTTTCAGTATCTTCTTCATGTATCTAAAAAGCCTCACGAGTTAGAATCATTCAAACCCCTCCCAGCATATCTCAGTGTTATATCTGGCAAACCTAAGATGGATAAGGTTGCTATCACATGTGACCCTCCGTTCACTCCTCATCAAACAACTCTAGCTCTGCAGGATGAGGTGGGAGAAGTTGCGAACCCATTTTTTGAATCGTAACCTACTGCTACCCCAAGTGCTCTGGACTTTTGTGCAGATGTGGACTGTAAGCCTATTGGTTGTCACATGAACGTGTTTACTTAACCTCTGTCCTCTCATTCTATTGATCCTTCAAATTTTGGTGTCTTGTGTTTGTCCATTCCGAACTCTGCATGTGATGTTCATGAGGATCAAGTTGTGGAAAAAGTTGGTGTTGAGAAGCCAACCTGCGCAATCATTTTTTATGAGTATGTGTGGGAATCTGAAAAAGAACTTAAGGTGAAGGATGACCTCCTTCTGTCTACTCCTCATTCAATCTATCCTGACATCTTTTGTGATCTTTCCATTTCTGATTTGTCATGTGAAAATTCATTCCCGGATGTTCCCACTTCTAATCATTCATAGGACACATAGGATGTTAGTCAGTCATTTGATTGCGAAGAGGATAAATCCTTCCCTATGAAACCACTTAATCTATCATCTTTTCTTTCTGGAAATTCAAAGGGTGAAAATTTTTGTTTCTCATCAACCCCTTTTTACAATTCGTCAGATCATGAGGAGGTTGTTGTAAATCATGAATTTTTTGATCGTGGTTCTCGTGATCTCTTTGCTCATTCATTCGATCATGATTTAGAGTCACTTGCTACTAATCTTTCTAAGCCACCGGTATTTGATGACATACTTGCTAACGAAGTGAAAACCCCTCAAGAAGTCAAGGCACTTCAGCCCGAGCTGATGGTTATGTCAGGTCCTTATTATCTTGAAGTTAGTTCCACTCCCGATCAGAAATTTTTTGAACCACCCCAGGCTCCTCACCACTCTCTCGCGCACATTGAAAATCAATTTGATATGCACATCTTACACCCCCCACTAGAATCTCATGATCCTATCTCTCATGAATTGGAGGAATCATACGTAGCAAGTCATGTTGTGAAACACAAGTTGTCTTCTTTTGCATGTTTTCTCGTATGTGAAGGTCAAAAGAGTGTGCATGCTTGTTGTTTGCACATAGTGTGTTGCCACACCATGGTACATCCATATATTGTCTATCATGTGATTTCACTTTTCTCTTTTTTGTGGACGCATTCAAAATTCAAGCATGTTTGTTTTCATTGTTTTATCTTTCTTGTGTATTGGTTTGCCTGAATATATTTCTTGACAATCGTGCCTTCACTTACATGGGCCACCCAATGCGTCGATGACTGCATTGGAAATATCACTTCTTTTGTGTAGGCCCATGCACTGTTTAGCTTAGGAGTAGGAGTAGTGTTTAGTAACTTTCTTGTTTTTCTTTTCATACTTGTTTTTCTTTCATTTTACTTATGTCTTTTGCTTGCTTGTTTGTTTGCTTGTTACGATCCCATAGGATTAGCTTCACATGAAATTGTGTTTTTCTCTTGAGATAAGTAGGGTGAAGTACCAGAGGACTTGTATAACTATCAAGATGTGGTTATATGTTATCCCCTCTCTTTATGAAGAAATTACGTTCTTCAGTCCATGATACCCTGATGGAAAATATGTTCTATTAAGAGTGAGTCTTGGTGAAAACACAACACTTGCACTTTTAACTAGTACTGTCTGGTCTAATCAGTTTTTCTATATTCGGTTAGCCCTTGTCGACTCAGTCAAGTAGAGAAATGTGAGGGGGAAAAACCTTACAAGTGTGTCAGAGGTATATATAACATACTTCTCTAATGGGACAACCTCTTCTGCTCTCAATAAGTCGAGATCCCTCTTATACCTCATGAAATAAATGAGTGCTTATGCACATTTCTCTGAAAAATGAAAAATGAAAAAAATAAAATAAAGGCGAAAGAAGAGAAAGGCTTCCTGCATAGAGAGGTGAAAAAAGAAACTCTGTTAGGGTACTATCCATGCTCATTGGTAGTGAAGCGATGCTTGTGTTCCTGAAGTGACTCCATCGGGGTGCTACACAAGCCTGCTAGAAATGAAGCAACACCAGAGATGAAACTAAAACTTTGTCAATCTAAATTACTTGTGCATCAATATACCCCTCATCCCCAATCGAAACGACTCAGTTGACTTGTCTTGGTATGTGTGTTGGCCGATCAAGAGAATGGCAGGAACTACATGTTTAACTCAAGCTAGTGAGGAAGCCATCACGATCAAAGACCCAAAGAATAATTCCAGAGGAGTTAGACTCAATTTACATGAGACAAGGTCCATACAAAGAGCTGTATTTCTACCAGTGTGCCGCCAATGTTGTAGCAGCTACAACCACCCTAAAATTTTTTTCCTAAGCTTCATTTTGGAGCATCCCTACTAAAATCTCAACAACGTGTCTTGCACTACCCAGGTACTTGTGCTTTCAATTGAGTTCATCTTTCAGTTTATTTGTGTTTGCTTACTTTATTTGTCGTCTAACCACAAGCTGACCCCATGACTTGGTTGCAAATTGGTTCTAGAACTGCCTTGGTGATCTATGCAATCCTTGAGGGAAATCAACCTTTCTCTTAGGAAATGCACAATGCAACCCAACGTTGCGATTTGGCTCTAGAATTGCGTAGACTCGGCTAACAGCGAGCCTTCAGCCCAAGAATTGCACAGTCCAAACCCACAATGAGCACTCAAGTTCAGAATTGTGCAAAGCCAGCTGACAACATGCCTTTAGCCAAGAAATTGTGCAGACCCACTCAACCCATAAATTGCGGAGAACCATACCATGCTCAGAAACTATCAGTGCATGAACCAAAGCATTGCATGGTCCTCCCCAGGACTGCACAATATTTTCAGGAAATGCATGACAGGGTTCTAGAAGAGAAATAAGCTAAGAGGAAAATCATCCCTGGGAAGTAGGGAATCTATTATTAGCTTCCCGAAGGTGACACATTTCCACCTTTAGAAGTTTATGCTAAGTGTCATTGTTGTCCTTGATCTCAAGCATACACGTCATGAACTCCAATTGGTCAAAGCTATGTAATGGACGCCTCCAGAGCTCTCTTATGCATTCAATCATTAAGCTCTAGCTTTCTTAGGAGATCAAGGAGCCTTCAGAGCATTGTCATCACTTTTCAGGGTGAGTTTGGCTTTTATTTCCTTTTGCTAATTTTTTTGTGGCTTTTGTTTGTTTAGCTTGTGAGAGTGTTGTTTCACTCATTTTGTTGATGACTGCTGGCGTTTTAACTTGTTTTAGCTTATAAAAGTATTTTTCAAGTTATACATTGTCTTCCTCAAGTGTCACATGAGTTTTCTCATCTTTTACCAACGGTCGCCGTCACGACGACTCCCTTCACATATGCATGTTCCATTAGTTTAATCATTTTTTGCACTTGTTTCACATGCATACGTCTACACTTAGTCAGATATTCACTCAACATCACACCATCCTTTAGATCTCCTTGTCTGCACACTTCCCATGGGTAAATCTGAGCTCCCCTTGTCCAGACCTCACACTCCAGTACATGCACTACACAATGTGGGAGCTCAAGGCCTCTACTTTGGCTTCTAGAATTGCACAGAGCATGTCCTAGGTTGGACCCAACTGTGCACTGCACAGTTCTAGTAGCCACTCTCCTAACTTGGTCTATCCTAAGTCATGTTCCAGACTAAATTGTGCATTGTGCAGTTCCAGTCATCAAGCTTCACATTGACTGCTGGGACTACACAATGCATAGTTCCCATAGTTAATCAGTCACCCCTTTTCAGTAAAAACTGTGCATATCCTCTCATCAGATGCCTTGGTTGCTACTTGATCATGCTATGAAATTATATATGTAAGAGCTAATGTTTTCTTTCCATGAGTGTTTGTTCTATCCCACAAGTACCACACTCATGTAGCACTTCTCTCCAACAGTCATTATACCATGGTACCAAAGAGAGTTGCTTCAAGAGAAACCACTAAAAGTAGTACTAGGGAAGCAGTTGAGCAAGCACCAATTTACTTGCCAATACATGCAGATGCCTAACTGTTTCGAGAAAATGAGCCAACACTAACATGGCAGCAGGAGTAGCAGCAGTGGTAGGAGGCAACAATCTAGTAATGGATCGGGGAAAGAGGAATTTGCTGACATAACAGAGGGAGAACAAAGCTGCAGAGCCAAAGTGTGTTCAATCTTCATGCAGAGAGCTTTGACAATAGAAGCAAAAGGAAGAAGAGGACACAGACAATAGAGAGAAGGAAGAGAGAAAAGCAAAACTTGCAGGTAGTAGAACTGAGTTTGTAGCAAGGAGAACGAGAGTCAAAGGAAGAACAGGAGCTGAGAAGAAGAAACAAGAATAAGAACAAAGGCAAGGAACAATGACAAAGCAACAACACTAATATACTTTGATAGGAAGAGAGTGAACATATGAAAGTTCCCTCATGATAGCTAAGCACAAGAACCAAGTCCAGTTGGAGGTTGATAGGTACATGGAGCAGTTGATGCACAAAGCCACCAGTGATGACTTGCAGCTGAGTGCAGACAACATGATCCAGGTGGATATTAGTAGCCACCCACCAATTCCACCTAGACCCCCACCATTGCTTCTTTCTGTTTTTTAGTTTCCTTAATTGTAGCACAATTTACTATTTTTAGTAGTTTTTCGGGTCCTAAACTTCCGGAGCTGTTTTGAGGCCCTAAACCCTAGATAAAAAAAATTTGGAAATCTACTGCCAATTTTTTTTGTCTAAAATCATCTTTTTTCCGTCGTAATCCTTAGAGAGATCTTTCCAACAGGTTATCATACATGTCAAACATAGATAATATGACCAAATCGCAACCCTGGTAAGTTGGTTGTCCAACTCACCCCAACAGGGCCCATAAACTCTTGGTGTTACATCTCCTCGGGTTAGGGTTTTGGTTGTTTAGGGTTTTCCCTTATTGTTCAATAATAAAAAAGGCCCTTGAGCCTCATTGTAAGGTAGTTCAGAGGCATGCAGATGCCACATCTCTTCTCAGAGATAAGTTACCATCGCCCACCATCTCCCTAGCTGGTTCATTTCCATTTCTGTTTGTAATCATATTTCAATATTTTACATTAATGAAATGAAGTATTATTTCCATTGCATCTCTATGTTTATGGTTATCTCTGTAATTTGTTGCGTTCCTATTTAAATCTAGATCAGTGGTATCAGAGCGGTCTACTTTTTTTCTCTGTTTTTATTTGCATGTCCCCAACAAGGTCGAGATATAAGGAGTTAGGGCTTGAACTGGTCGAACCTTTGCAAGACCAACCTTGCAAATCTTGATGGCCTCCCATGGCAGATAAAAATAAAGATGAGGGGGCAGGAGATCCTATCAAAATCTTGCTCGAAGAATCCCTCGAGTGTCAAAGGAACGCGAAGATGGACAACTTTGCCTAGATCCTTCAGCAACTACCCAGGGGCAACACATTGGCTTCCAATAGCTACTTTGGAAATGCCACACCATTTAAGGTATAAGTTAAATTTTAAATCCCCATATTTGAGGGTCAGATAGACACAAATGTCATCGATAAATGACTAAATATGCTAGAGGATTATTTTTCTATTCATGATTTTTCCAGTTGGGAAAATATTATTTTCGCTCTTCTCAAAGTAGCCCCCCACGTCAAGGACTGGTGGGAAACCTACTGCGAGAAGAAGGATGAAAGTACAGGCTCACTATTTTCAACCGCACCCACTTGAAATTTATTCCAGGATGCCGTCAAGGAGCAGTACTACCCTATCGGAAGCTATGAGGTTCAATACATAAAGTGGACCACGCTTCCGCAGGGAAGGAACCAAGATGTGTCGGAGTTTACCAATATTTTCCATACCCTTTGCACAAAGTTGGGTATCAAGGATTCAAAGCATCATTTAGTACTCAAATACCGCGACTGCCTGCACAAGTACATATAAGAAGAAATAGAATTACGGAACATCTCCTCGCTTAGCACGACGTATTGATATGCCATCAAGGTCGAGCAAAAGTTTAAACAAAAGAAGCGAGACTTTGGATCTACGAATCCAAAGCATAGAACAAAGGAAAAAGCCAAGGTTGGGTATCCCAAGACAACCCACCAAAGATGCAAGCAAAGAACAGTGGCGCAAAGCTGAAAAAGGACACAGGAAAGTGGTGTGAGTTCCATAAGAGCTCCACTCACAACACAAGTGAGTGTTGAACCAAGCAGTCACTGGTGGCTGAGCTAAAGGTTTTAGAATCAGATGCATGTTCCGACTCTGAGTCAGAACCCGACAAGGGGAATGACAAAGGGAAGCATATTATCGATGCATAGACCAACGCCACCATTGCCACCACGAAGATCCAGAAGGAGGAACCTGAAGATCCAGAGGAGGAGGAGCATCTCTTCCACTCCCAGATGTGGGTAAAGGGCTCCCTGCTATAGTTCATTATCGACAACGAGAGCCAAAAGAACCTCATTTCAGCAGGGGTTGTGAAGTGGCTCGACTTACCGACCACAACACATCCACAACCATACACCATTGGGTGGCTTCACCAAGGATGGGATCTTCGCATGAGCCAGTAGTGTCACCTTCCATACAACATCAAGCCCTTCATGAATGAGGTATTGTGTGACATTGCTCCTCTTGAAGTTTGTGATGTATTATTATGAAAACCATACTTGTGGAAGCGACATGCTGTGTATGAATCAAGGCCCCATGCTGTTATTGTTACTTTGGGAAATAAGTTGTACATGATACCAGAGGTAGCATCGCCTACCGCCATCTCTTTGGTTATTGCAAAATAATGTAGTAAGCTCATTTCCAAAATCGGGAAATTTGTTTTCCTGATGAGATGCCCTCAAGGAAAGAAGGAGATGGTGGCCATGACCTCCAGACAGGGACCCTCCACACGACAACTACAAATGGACAAGGTTGTGGAGGAGTATGAGGACATATTCACCTCCCCCGCAGGGCTTCCTCTGCACTGTCAAGTCAAGCACTCCATTGATCTGACCCTAGGTGCGCTGTTTCCCATTAGACCAATCTATCGGTGCTCCGTTCTAGAGAATGATGAAATTAAGAGGCAGATTTAGGAGTTGCTACAGAAAGGTCACATCCATCCAAGTTCATCACCCCGTGGGAACCTGATCGTGTTGGTACAGAAGATGGGACTTGGAGACTCTATATTGACTATCGGGCACTAAACAAGATCATTGTCCATAATAGGTACCCGATCCCATGGATTGATGACCTACTGGACCAACTGAAGGGGGAAAAATATTTCAAGAAGATCAATTTGAAGTCAGGATATCACCAGGTACCAATCGAACCCTCCGATGTGTGGAAGACTGCCTTCAAAGCCAAGGAGGGCCTTTTCGAATGGTTGGTTATGCCTTTCGGATTGACGAAAGATCCTGCAACCTTCATGAGGCTAATGGATGACATCTTGCATCTATTCACCAACTCATTTGTAGTGGTATACTTGGATGACATCCTGATCTTCAGCCAGAGTTGGGAAGAGCACCTCCACCACATCCAACAAGTTCTCCAAACATTGCGACAAGACAAGTTATGTGCCAATTTGGAGAAATTCACTTTTGGCATGACCCAGGTTCAATATCTAGGATACATTAATGATGAACATGGGGTGCATGTGGATCCAGCCAAGACCCAAGTCATTCAGGATTGGCCATCTCTAACCACTCTGACAGAGCTCTGCAACTTTCTAGGTCTTGCCAACTTCTACCGCAGGTTCATGTTGGGATTTTCTCATATCACTTGGCCCTTGAGTCAAGTCACCAAGGGAGGAGCAAAAGAAAATTTCTTTTGCTCTGAATCTCAACAGAAGGCATTCACAGAGTTGAAAGATTGCCTCTGCTCGACACCAGTGCTCGCATTACCAGACTTGCAACAACCATTTGAGGTCAAGACAAATGCCTCTGACTATGCTATTGGGGTAGTCCTTACTCAACACGGGCATCCAGTGGCATATCACAGTGAGACACTTTTAGACACAGTTCGGAAGTATCTCACTTATGACAAAGAGATGTACTCCATTTTGTAGGCCTACCGACAATGGAAGCATTGCATTTTGGGGAAGGAAACGGTCATCCACACAGACCACTGACCCCTGCAGTTCATATAGACCTAAGGGAAATTGCAGAATGATCACCATCAGAAATGGTCCACATACTTGAAATAGTTCCATTTGAATATCAAGTATAAGAAGGGAAACACCAATAATGTTGCAAATTTCCTAAGTCAACCACCGATCATGGCGTTAACCACCGTGCTCAACTCTTGTGGGCACGAGACTTCTGATTGGCCACTTCTCTACAAAAGCTACCCAGAATTTGGCCACACATACCAAACACTCTTGGACGGTCAACATGTTCCAGATTTTCACCTCCAGGATGCCCTGTTATGCCACATGGGTCACCTTTGTGTTCCTTCAAGCGTGCGTGCCGAGATTATTTTGGAAGCACACTACAGTTGGGCCGTTGGGCATTTTAGGGTCGAGAAAACAGTGGTAGTACTGCAGAAGTATTTCTATTGGTTGAATCTTCGACAGGATGTCGGGAAGTACATCAGATCATGCACTTCCTGCGCTATTTCCAAACTGAACATCAAGAAGCAAGGCCTCTATACCCTGCTGCCTACCCCTAGTCGACCTTGGGAATCCATCTCCATGGATTACATGTCAGGCCTTCCTTCCACTAAGCATGGAAACGACTATGTTTTTGTGGTTGTCAACAAGTTCTCGAAGATGGCCATTATGGCAGACTGTAAGAAGAATATCATAGCAGAAGCCACTGTTAAACTCTTCTTTGAATGAGTGTGGGTACACTTTGGGATCCCACAATCTATCATCTCAGATCGGGACAACAGGTTCCTCAATACATTTTGGTCCAGTCTCTGGTTGATGCTAGACACCAAAATCACTAAGTCCACAGCCTTCCATCCTCAAACTAATGGCCAGACAGAGGTTTTCAACAGGATGATCATACACATTCTGTGCATGTACAACTCAAAGCATCCACGCACATGGGACGAGAGCCTCCCATATGTTCAACACAACTACAATCGGGCTCTCCACAGCTCGACTGGCCACATCCCTTTTCAGGTGGGCTTGGGATTCCAGCCACTATGTCCCATTGATGTGACCATGCCATTTACAACTACTCACGCAGATTTGGCTCATGTCTAGTCCGAAATATATAAGGAAAACAACTTCATTGAGCACATCCAACATATTCACTAGCAGGTCCATGAATTTTTGGAGAAATCAAATGCCAAGTACAAGCAGCGACATGATCAACATCGGGTGCCACACAAGTTTCAGGTGGGTGACAAAGTTTGGTTGCATTTGCAAAAGGAATGCCTTACCAGAGCCTATAAAAAACTCAGACCACTCTGATATGGTCCTTACACCATTACCAAGGTTGTGGGAGATAATGCATTTGAGCTCAGCATTCCCCCATTCCTTGGCCTACACCCAATGTTCAACATGGACTGCCTTCGACCATACTTTCCACCATTACTAGACACATCCGACATTGCAAAACAGCTCACACCCATAGAGTTGAATCCAGATTGCATGGAACAAGCTACAACTGATCGGATCATGGACACATAGATCAAGCACACTCGCCAGCAGAATATCCAACTGTATCGAGTTGTGAAAGAAGTTAACACCTTCACTGGGGCAAGTGGCTCACCAGGGACCAAGTTCAGCAAAATTTTCCTCATCTCATGCAGGAACTCAACGCAATGGGGACCACTGCTTTCTAAGGGGGGATGAATGATCTAGGTGGATATGGGTGGGCACCTGCTAATTCCACTTGGACCCCCACCATTGCTTCTTTTAGTTTTTCAGTTTCCTTAATTGTAGCACAGTTTATTATTTTTAGCAGTTTTTCGGGTCATAAACTTTTGGAGCCATTTTGAGGCCCTAAACGCTAAACAATGTTTTTTTGGAAATCTACTGCTAGCGATTTTCTGTCTAAAATAATATTTTCCGTCATTTTCCTTAGAGAGATCTTTCCAACGGGTTATCATATGCATCAAACATAGATAATATGACCAAGTCACGACCCCGGGAAGTTGGTTATCCAACTCACCCCAATGGGGCCCATAAACTCTTGGTGTTACATCTCCTCAAGTTAGGGTTTTGGTTGTTGAGGGTTTGCCCTTATTGTTCAATAATAAAAAGGCCCTTGAGCCCTCATTGTAAGGCAGTTCAGAGGCATGTAGCCACCACATCTCTTCTCAGAGATAAGCTACCATCGCCCTAGCTGGTTTATTTCCATTTCTATTTGTAATCATATTTCAGTATTTTACATTAATGAAATGAAGTATTATTTCCACTGCATCTCTGTGTTTATGGTTATCTCTGTAATTTGTTGTGTTCCTGTTTAAATCTAGATCACAACATGTAGACAAACATTGGTGGTCCTGCCACACTCAAGACAACATTACGCTTGCTTCAAGCTGAGACAGACACAGGTTCCAAGATCATATACCCAGATGCCATGGAGGCAAGAGTCTGCTTTCAACAAGAAAACATCAGGCAAATCGGGGACGTCATCACATAGTACCAAGCTTGGCATCAGTACATGACCGAGTAGCATCAAGTGGAGGTTTCTGAGTTGGTCTTTCCCCAAACACTAGAGTCATAGTGTTTTGTCTTGTTAGGCTATCTCTAACCTATTTTGTCTCACATGGGTACATGTGCAAAATGTATATTATTAGTGAATATGTTGTAAGTGAAATTCCAAGTGTCATTAGTGGAATGTGAAGAGTCACAATGTAATGTAATGAGTTTTGTAAATAATTTGAAGAGTCATGAGGGTAGACGAAGAGTCATAAAGGGGAATGTCAAGGTCAACCCACCATTTGCTATAAATAGAACCTCATAACTCATAAACGAGGTTTTTGGGAGCCAAGATTTTGGCTAGGCATTGCTTAGAGAAGGATTGGAGAGTATTATGATGAGCATTGGCTTCTTCACAACGTAGAGCGAATATATCTCTTTGGAGGAGCAGGTGGTGTTGACTGTAATGTTCCACTATTGGGGCTAGTGGTTGTCAATGGTGTATGTATGGATGGAACTTTCACTTAAAATATATAACTGAGACAACACGTTTTCATGCATATGTTGTTATTGTAGTTCGACTATTCGTGTTGCTTTAGCAATGTGTGTTATTTCACTTACACATTTTTGTATGAACTATTTTGTATACAATTGTATGAATGTTGTGGGAGATGTGTTTTTTTATTAGACCGTCACTTTGGATTGTGGACTATTCTGTGTCTAGCCTGTGATGTCATTCAACTTGTGTGTTCCTTTGAGGCTGCATATTATTACATGCTTTTAAGGGACACACTTCCTTTTCCCCTTTGTGTTTTAGAACCCCCATTCATCTCACTTGACTTGCTACAAGGTCACATACTTTCTTCCGACAAAGTTAGTATACTCACCTTTGCACTCTACCGTAGTCAAGGCACTACTTTACTATCCACTGTTTGGACTCCTAATCCAAACGGTCTGAATTCTAGTTGGAACTTCTTACTGGGGAGATCCCCTGACATGTTGTTGGGTCCAACACTGTAAACACCTCCTCAATTGAATTATGTAGGCTTCACCCATATATTTATGCTATACTCAAATGGATCCCTCCTCCATCCTTACTTTATAAAGATCTTACAGTGGTCTATCATGTGGAGAGGAGAAAAATTGGAAAACAAAACGATGTTTGTAGCTTGGGATAAGATCTGCAGACCCAAACTGAAGGGACGTCTGGGGCTAAGAGATCGTTCAAATTTTCTATGATTATGGGAGCCAAGATCTAGGGTGTTAGCTCCAAGGAGGTTAAGACCTTGTAAATTTATCTGGATGAGAAAATATTCAAATCACATTTATAGTGAGCATCTCATAAGAATTCCCTCCTCCCAAGCAAGCTCCTCAATTTGGAATCTAGCAAAGAAGGAATGAATTTTCTACAACATCGTTGCTTCTAGGAAATTCATGACAAAAAAACAATCATGTTTTGGGAGGACTCATGGCAATGTCTCCCAAAATTCCAAGACCAAAACGACTTAAGGGATTTATGCCTCCACGTGACTTCCCAAGGCCTTCACAGAGAAAAAGACTATTGGGATGCATCTAACTCGAATCAAACATGGAGGCAATGGTTAATTCCAAAGGAATGGAATCCCAAGGCTAAGGAGGAGACTTTATCAAACTTTTGGCAGAAGCTCTAGCAAAGACTCATCCCAATATCCAACTTAGATGATAAATTATGATGTTGTTATTTTCCAAGAAATTCCTTTTCCATTCATGATGCTTATAGCCTAAAAGTGGGTTTCAAATAATTTTACCAAAATATTCCATCTACAACTACATCTAGCAAAAAGATCTATGGTCGAAAGTTCCATCTTCATATGGCTCCTATTTTAAGGGAAATCCCCAACCTGGGACAACATTCAGGAACCAAGCATATGGGCCCCTCCCACTGTTCTTGTAGGAATTTACAGGGTAAGTTCCTCAGATAGAACACCAAAGGACACCGCTCACAAACAGATCACAGATCAATACACCAGTATTTTTGACATGGTTAAAACCCTCAAAGAGGGAAACAGTCCACGGCCTGAGCCAACGCGGCCACTTCAGGCAATTTATTAATAAAAGAATGAAAATTTACATAAGCTTCTCTCATGAACAGTTAATCTACAAATGACCCTCCATGCTCTTTAAATAGATATCATGGACCAATCGGGTGTTAAGCCACGGATCAAGTGTTGATAATACCGAGGAGAGAATGAACTGTCGAATCACTACATATCGTGACCATCAGATTGTAAGTTACAAAAGTACATAGTAAAGAAACACACTTTACCTAACTCTATACTAGACCAAGTTATACTTAACTATTTCCTATGTGTCATAATATCCTAACATCCCCCCTT